>JAEUBA010000050.1:0-240822 GCA_018257865.1 Stereocaulon alpinum | reverse complement strand
TTTCTCTTGCGGCTAGGAAAGGCACACTACGTGTACCATCTACTGGTTTCACAAATAATGTAATAGAACACCCTCATTAGTATATATAGATACTAGAATAGGCGTATAAACCAATCAATCAATTTATACCTTAGAATACGAACTAGTATATCTATTATATACTCCTAAAAGGTTTAATATAAAGGAGATAGTATAATTTAGTAATATAGAGGTTATACTAAAGGCGAGTATTAGGGTTCTTAGGTTATATATTAATACTAAACTCTACTAGGGCCCTTATATAGTATAGGTAAAGATAAAGGCTATTATTTAGGCCTAAGCGATTAAGTACTTAGCTAAGTTAATATAAGGGGCTATATTTAAGAAGTATAGGATAGTATATAGTATAGTAGTAAGGCTTATACTTATATTTACTACCCTAATCTAATATACCCCTACTAAAGAACTAGGAGTAGTAGAGAAGTATATTAAGATACTTATAATAATATAGAATAATTACCTATAGATAATACTTAGAGTATATAAAGTAATACTAGTTTAAGTTTTAAAGGTAGAGATAGTTATCCCTCCTATTTAAACCTAGCTAGACGCTTTAGTTATAAGGTATTAAATACTAAGGGGGGTCTACCCTTTAATAATTAAAGATAACCGTATAATTTATAGAAGACTATAGGGAAAGAGAGGAAAAGCGCGCCTAATATACCTAACCCTATTACTTAAAAAAGAAGTATAGGCCCTTTAGGAGCTTAAAGCGAAGAATTAGGACTAAGTATTAATAATAATAAAGTAGAAGGTATATTAATATAACTTAGAAAAGGATATTAAGGAGTATTAAGATATAAGCGTCCTAACTAAGAAAATATAAAATTAGGTAATAGAGAAATAGATTAAGTAGTAGGAGGTATATAAGAATATTATCCCTAAGTACTTTTATATACCTATATAAAAGGAGCTATTATTTAGTAATAGATATAACTACTATCTAAAGCTTAGGAAGGCGGAAAGCTTAATAGTAGTCTAGCTTTAAAGTAATAAGAATAGGTTTAACTACTTCTTATATAAGGTAAGGGTACTAAAGGTCCTTAGTACCTACTATAGCTATAGCTAAAGGAAATAGGATATAAAGTATATTCTCCTATACTACCTAAAACTTAGCGACTCTCGTAGGGAACTTATTAAGGAGGCGGAGACTTATAATATTAAAGTTATACTAGCTAAGTCCTTAGCACGTAGGCTACTTTTAATAATAGTATATAGAGTTAAATAGTAGTAAGGTTAATATACGCCTTCTATACTACTAATTTCAATACCTTTTAGTAACGAGCTTATACTTAATATTTAGTCCGAAGTAGACTTGGTAGGATAGGGGTACCGCTAAGCCCTATAGCTTGTCCAACTAGGTAGCCCCCTCCTCTTAGGTTGGCTAGTTTTTAGTATTAGAACACCGATAACTGAAACGTCACAACATGGTATAACTTGCCTTTTCTAGACTGTACTTCCTCATAGTAAATGAGATATACATCGCAACCAGGGTACAAAGCGGCGAAATATCCTGGTATTGAAACTACACGGGACGATCACTTCTTCCCTGCTAGTCTCTACACCGTTCTAGGTCCATGATATTCTTCGTCAATCAACAGCATCTCCAGCAAAACCTTTGGACGTCGAGCCGGGCCCGTATTTATCAACAAGATAGCACATATTCTCATAGGCCCTGAATCCTTTATTAGAAGAGGTTATGCTAGTCGATCATGTTAGACCATGATAGGTAAACCATTTGCATCGATAGTGCTTGGGATGTTTACACAGATATGGGGAGATCAATGATTCAACGCCAGTGAAGACAAAGACGTAAGGGACTGTAACACGAGACTTACATCTGCCGGACACTACTCCCTTGCGCCATATGATTGACCGAGTAGATGATATCGTAGTACACGCTGTACATCCGGTTCCGATCATCCCATTCGTCCGTAGGCTCACTCATGCCATAAAGTCTCAGATAAGTCCTAGTGTAGACTTTGGAATTAATCTTATTGTAAGGACAGCGCCAGTCGGCGACTTCCATTTCGTTATGGGCATAGTATGACCCTGCGTCGAACAGGTAAATATCTCCAGTCTCATAAGAAGTTCCAGTGTTCCCTTCCCACAGATCGGCGTGAATCAAGCATGGTTTAACGCTCCGGCCTTCTCTCTCTAGAGCTCCGATCAACCTTGGGATGACGACTGAGAGCGTCTGTTCCTCAACCTTCTCCAACTCTTTCCATGCGCCGTTGGTCTCGAAGTCGAGCTTCATTACATGGGCCATGAATTTGATGAAGAACGAAGTCCAGCTGCTGTTCCACTCGGTTGCCTGAGGAGTTCTACCATTACACGTCCGCACATGGAATCCGAATTGTCCTGTAGGGGATACACTAGTTCGGTGCAGCTCAGCAACACGAGCGCACAGTTGATCGGGATCGGGAACTTGGTTGCTCATGTCAACGAAATCACAGAGGAAGAAATATGTCGGCGGACTCTCGGTCTGGAACTTGCCTCGTGCAATGGGCTTAGGGACAAGCGATGGCATTGTCTTGTAGAGCTCCGTCATAGCCCAGAATTCTCCTTCCATCATTGCACGTCCCGCATCCTCTGTCGCGCACTTGACGAAGTACCCAGCAGGCGCCCCATCAGCGAGTTCAACGCTAATACGCGCGGTAACTGTCCAGGCTGAAGATCCATATCTATCTGCGGAAAGGACCTTGGTTCCCTTGGGGAAGTGGGCAATCACATTTTCGTCCAGAGGGAAATCACCGCGATTAGAAGATCGAACCCCAGAATCCGACCTAATCAAGGCGGAATGTACACTTTCGCTCATGTCGCAGAGGTCGCTCAAGGTCCCAAGTAGCGGTGACGTCCAGCACTTTCTGTAGATCGAAATGCAAGAGAAGTTGTTTAACTGAGAAACAATTGTTCATGTGTTTCGATCACGATCTATAGCTAGAAGAGCCAACTTGGGGTTTCCAATTGGATAAGAGATGATCTGGGCCTGCAGAACCGATCGGCGATCATGTGGTCCTTGACATTCTAGAGCAAACGAATTCTCCGCTTAATTGATGGCTCGAGATGGTGGGTTGTAAGCTGATCACCACCCCAACTTCTCAATGAGGTTAGCTGAACGCCTGCTTCTCGGGTCCAACTGCAATGGTTGGCCATAGATCTTAGTGACTGATGAATGGCTTCCAGAGCAGCACTTATCTGTCCTAAGGACTCCACAAACCTGCCTGAACACCTGTAGACTATTGACATAGGATTCGAATTAGTGGAATACAGTTTGACCACTGGAGAGACTTGGTCGCCTTCACTCGTGAAGAATGAGAATGACTTGAGGACAATTCCGTAAGTCTTTGATTACCTAAAGTTGTGCATTCCACGTCCAGCAACAACCCTTGCCAAGGAGTGTTATCTTACCCATGGACACTTAGCGCTCGGAGATGCGCATCCTCCGATCCTCCTACTGCCATGAGTTGGATTCGATCATGATTCGTCGAGCAAGGCCGCTTCCCGTCTGTGATTACCAACTTTCGGTTCACACGCCCCACTAATCCATCCGGGGCGGCTTGGGGCTTCTGGACCTTGGGTTGGTGGCTAGTTGCAGTTTGCCTTAGAATGAAGTTACCTAGTAGCATTTAACCGCTGCTTGCCCTCGTTCCTGGTCTCGGTCATGTTCCAAAAGTGCTAGACTTGTCAGTGGGCTTCTGTTGCGTTTGAGATGTTGGTTTTGAAGCACGGCTCTTGAGGCTCTGCAGACTTAGACCAGGTTGATCGTCTTTTCGAGCTGCCTTTGGGGGATGTGTCTCCTGCCTACAATTACGGAGGCTTTGTGTATTGGAGGCTCTTGACTTGATAGGGAATACATCACTCAATGGTTCTGTCTACTCATTAGTGCCAGATGGCATACTAATCATACCTCGGTAGTTGAGACGCTTTCGCCGCAGGTCGACCCGAAATGACAGCTATCAACGCGATGCTTCGGGTCCTTCTGAAACGCCTCCTAATGAAGCGATCAGAAGCAGGAGTACGAGTACGCAAAGGAGTACAGACTCTGTATCTATTGCTCCAGATGATACTACTCGCCGGGGCTCTCAGCTCAGCCCCTTCTCCAGCTACCGGGGCCCAAGTCCAGGGCCTGAGCAGAGACTCCCTGATACACTTGGGTTGCATGTCGTTCATCAGCCATCCTGCGCGCCGTCGCTAGACATCATCTTCGTCCATGGCCTTGGAGGCGCCAGCCGCAAGACATGGTCGAAATTTCAAGATCCGAGCCTATTCTGGCCAGGACAGTGGCTGCCGCAAGAGCCTGAAATATGTCAAGCTAGAATTTTCAGCTTTGGCTACAATGCCAGCTTCCGTCACGGGGGTCCAAACAACATATCAAACATTGGAGATTTTGCTAAGGATCTATTGTTCGAGATGAGATTCGGAAAGGATGAAAAAACGGAGGACTTAGGGATTGGGAAGGTTGGTACATCATTCTCTAGGCGTTCAGCTGTGCTAACCTTCTAAGGTTCCGATCATTTTCGTGGTCCATTCATTGGGAGGCTTGATTGTAAAGAAGGTCTGTGCAATTCATATCTGTGTATAGACTTACTGACTTCGTAGGCTTTCCTTCTCGGGCAAAACGACGAGAATTTTCAAGATGTTGTCAAATCTATTTCGGCCATTATGTTCCTAGCAACTCCTCATCGGGGCACTAATCTAGCAGATTTACTCAACAAGATATTAGTCGTTTCCTTACATTCCCCCAAGAACTTCATTGTTGACTTGAATAAGAATTCTCCGGCCTTGGAGGAGCTCAATGAGCAGTTCCGCCACATCGCGCCAAAGCTCTCGATTGTGTCGTTTTACGAAACTCTCCAAACATCAGTGGGTCCTAAAAAGTTGGTCTGTAGTCTCGGTTCTACTGCAATACCGAGAGGACCAGATCTAACAGTCTTGTAGATGGTACTTGAAAAGGATTCATCTATTCTTGGTTATCCTGGAGAGATATCGAAGTCTCTCAACGCGGACCACCATGATGTGTGCAAATATACTAGTCAAGAGGATTCAAACTACGTAAATGTGCGAAACGCGCTGAAGTCTCTCGTCACCAGATTCAGACCCAAAGGTAAGCATAGAAATGTGCTTTCAGATTGTGGAATGTCGAACAGAATGTGCTTAACGATGTACTCAATTATAGATTCTCATGATCTTGACGGCCATTCCTCGGACGAGATTGAAGAAGTCAAGAAGCTCTTGGGACTCTCTCAGAATCAGGAAGATGACTTTAGCTTCTTTCGACAACGCTGGATGCCAGGTACATGTGAGTGGACACTCTCAGAACCAGAGTTTATATTGTGGTCCCAGGATATATTGGAACCATGCGTTACCTGGTTGAATGCGCCGCCTGCAAGTGGCAAATCAGTCCTTTCTACATATATCATCGACAACTTTCAAAGTGCCCATCGCAACTGCCAGTATTTCTATTTCAGATTCGGAGATCAGACGAAGCGGTCCATAAGCGCTCTATTGAGATGCATTGCTTTTCAATTAATGGGGCGTAACCCTGAGTTCAAACAGATACTGACAAAACTCTTGCGCGAGGGTACCAGGGTTCAGAAGCTTGACGCTTTAGCAATATGGCAGAAACTTTTGGTGTATCCGCTTTCTAGGATCGCTCTTCACAAGCCTCTATATTGGGTCATTGACGCACTCGACGAGGCAGATTCTCCGAAAGTACTTCCGGAATTACTTCAGGGCCTTTCCCTAACTCGTACGCCCATTCGTGTCTTTATCGTTAGCCGAAGAACGGAGTCACTTTCTCTTGCGTTCGATAGGCTTTCAGGTTCTGTGCCAGTTCATGGGATACACAAGACAGGTCTCGAGCATATTTTCTCTGACATTCGGCTGTATGTCGAACGGGAGATGAAGTACGTGCGTGGGAGTAATGAACTCAAACAAAGAATAATGGAAAGCATCCTCCAAGGAGCCAATGGCAACTTTCTATGGGTACATCTTGTTTTAGAGGAGATCTCCAGTTGTCACACCCAAGGGGCCATTCAGCAAACTCTCGAAGAGCTACCACCTGGAATGGAAGGCCTGTATCAGCGAATGGAGCAAACCATCATAACAAACCCAAGGCAGGCAGACCGTGTCTTAGCTGAGACTATAATCAGCTGGACTATCTGTACACAACGCTCCCTATCTCTGGAGGAGCTCTCTCAGGCCTTGCTCCCAGAGTTTCCCGACTTTCTAGATCTCCGAAGAACAATTCTTGACGTTTGCGGGCAATTCATTATCGTCGATCAGACATCACATGTTGCAATGGTACATCAAAGCGCGCGGGATTTTCTCATCAGAACACACAATGCTCGATTGTCCATCGATGTGAAGGGTTCCCATGGACAGCTATTCGAAAAATCACTAGCCTTAATGCTAGATCCGCACTTGCGACACAAGATCGAACGAGATCAATATACAATCCGGCGTACTGAGCCATTCTTATTTTATGCTGCAACGTGTTGGCCGTACCATCTTCGTCAAGCGGCTACAGGCTCGGGGCATGCAGTAAGTCTACTAGTGAAGTTTTTCAAAGGGCCATTCGTACTTGCGTGGATCCAATGGCTGGCCCTCTTCACTCAGCTGGAAGTGTTGGTGAAGGCGGCGCGCAATTTGGCTTCGTTTGTTAGCCTCAATCGTAGGCTCAATATTGAGAAGAATCCACTACTGCATCGTCTTCAGGATTTAGAACTCCTCGAATTGTGGGCTATTGACCTCCTGAAGATGGTGGGAAAGTTTGGCAGGCAGTTACTGCATGATCCATCTGCAATCTACAAGATGATTCCTCCCTTCTGCCCCCAAGACTCTATGATATATCGGCAGTTCAACAACTGCGAATCGTCAGAACTTTCGATATCTGGCATTTCAAATCGGATATGGAACGATTGTCTAGCTAGAATCATGTTGCACGATGGTGCTAAAGCCTGGAGGATTATATGCGCTGGCCGCTATTTTGCTGTCTTGAGCTCGACAGGAACGATTCTCCTAGGGGATGCATTCAATCTCGAAGAAATTGGCAAGTTGAGTCATAGAGAGCACATTACAGCAATGTGCTTCAACAATGGGTGTGATAGACTCGTCTCTTGTGGTGTGAAGACCACCAAAGTCTGGGCTATACCCTCGGGTGAAGTTCTGAGTTCTATACCTAATCCCGCAAGCGCCAAGGCGATGACAGTCACTTTCGCCGCGAATGACGAGAGACTACTGATCGCCTCCGATGACAAAGTCATCAGATTTGTGTCCGTGACCAACGTCGTAAGGGGCTGGCAGGGCCTGGATTCTGCTTTGTTGAAAGACACCACGCCAATCGAGGGCGGTTTCATCACCTCTCCCAGCTACATGGCCTTCAACGCCGATGCAACGCAAATTGCAGTAGCTTATCGAGGATTTCCGCTATCGGTATGGTCGACAAGTGAGCCACGGCTGATAGGCAGGTGTAAACGCGTCACCGAACACCGATCTGGTCACTCTCGTCCATCTGCCTCCTGGATGGCCGTTGACCGTGTTGCTTGGAATCCTGTCAATGGGCATCTTGTGGGGTTGTATAAAGATGGCTGTATCTTCAAGTGGGATCCGATCAGGAACGATGGCCATGAGGTGCGCACGATGGCGGATGAAATTGAGGTCAGTCCTGATGGGAAGCTCTTTGTTACCAGCGACAGCAACGGTACTGTGAAAGTCTGGAGCTTTGCCTATTTCAGCATTGTCTACCAACTTTCCTCCGAGAATCTGGTCACAGGCCTTACGTTCAGCCCTGATTGCAGGCGCTTCTACGACCTCCGAGGATCTTCGATCAATGTTTGGGAGCCTAATAGTCTCGTTCGCCTGAGCGAAAACGAAGAATCTCTTAGCGATACAGCAAGCGAGGATCAGACTTTAGCGTCCATATCGCAAACCTCCGAAGCATGGATCGTGCCAATAGATCCAATATATGTCCTAGCCGCACCACAGAGGGGTTCTATGTATTGTGTGGGGAGCGAGAATGGACTGGTAGATCTATTCGACACGTCAGGGGGGAAGTTGCTGGAGTTGATGAAGTTTTCGAATTTTCTCACGGTGAATCATCTTGCTTGGAGTGAAGATGGGAAAACTATTGTGGCATCGGATCTCGGTGGGAATATCGTCGTGAAGTATCTCAACATTGCACCTCCCAGCCATGACAACAGAGTTGTTAACGTACAGCCCGTACACTCAGTCAAGATCAAGGTCGATATTGGTGGCATTCATCAGGTCTTACTGAATAGGGACTCCACGAAGCTTCTGGTCCTAGCTCAAGAAATTAGTCAAGTCTGGTCAGTCGAAAATGGTTGCGTTCATACCGCAAGCGTGCTTGAACGGGTGAGAATCCGCAGATGGACTAATCACCCGATTCAAACAAAGTTCTTCATAGGTGTTGGCCCAATCGATCTGAAGATCTTTTGCTGGAGTGATTTGTCGGAAGCGGGTTGCATTAGTCTATGGGGTGATTGGCCTCGTCTGCATGATAGATCAAACCTTGATACTGAAGAGTGCGATGAAGTTACATTGGCCCCATGGTCACCATGTCAGAGCCACGTTCCTCACGAAGACACCATTGTTAGTAAACTCATGCACACTCAAGATGGACAACACTTGCTCGTCCAAGTTTCAGAAGTGTCTACGAAAGTTAAAAGCACTAAAGGTATCATTATACTACCAAGATCCTCCCTTGAACAGCCGCGTGATAACGGACCGCGGACAACACTGAGATCTCTACCCATTTCCGATACGATCTTGAATATGATTGAAGTCCCGCTTGGCGTTCTACCTGGAAGTAGGCTTGTCTTCTTGGACAAGGATTTATGGATGTGCACAATCAGGCTGGAGGCCGTCGGTTTCGCTGAACGACTGAAACGCCACTTTTTCGTACCAAGAGACTGGGCAAGTACAGAGGCTCTAGATCAGTGTTGCATCCTGGAGGACGGAACGTTCCTTCTTCCCAAAGACGGAGAAGTCGCGATCATCACAAGTGCTCTAGGGTCGCCGGGCTGGTGATCGTGATTAAAGGCTTGTGACGTTATCAAGAGTCGGCGAAAATAAACCACTTTGCATCACGTGAAAGCGCAACAAGATACTATGGGTATACCCATACTTCGAAGCACGAGATGATGGACTAGAGTCTGACTGAAGTTTGATGTTCTTAGGAGGTAACATTATGCACATGTATTTCTTCTTGGGCTGCTCTAATGAGACCTCAACAGGGATACACAGGTTTTCGAAGCACTCTAGGCATTTCGAATGATCTATAGTCTTTGCTAAGGCCAGACCGCAAGACCAAAAGCGGTGACTGCTATCGCGGGCTTTAATTCGATGACACATAGATAGGTGCTGCGGTATGGTCGTCGCCATAATATGCGGCTGCGATAGACCGTTCAGGAGGGAGTCATGTTGTGACTCGTACGTTCCTTATTTGGGAAACTTCAACGAGGATCGTCGGAAGTAGTATCATTATTGTATCGTAGATGGTTTGTGTGTTCAGGATTGGTCATTCATTCATCTGACCGGTAGTGGAACCACTTCGCTGAATGCCGATCGCCCTTTGGACATTGATGATACCCATTACTTATCCTTCAGGCGCAAGGTCTTAGAGTTCATCTGGCGCTTTCTGGAGGTCCTCAGATTGGAAATTTCTGATGGAATGTGACCAAGTCATCAAAGATAGATGTTTCACGGTTTTCGGGTTCGCGTACGGAACCAAGCTCGCCCTTAGAGCTGGTCCCCAGCGGCTTGGGGTAAAGCCCTAGCATACTGTAATTCTACAGCATGTAATACCTCACTTTATGGCCTGTTCAGGGCTGCTCCTGGGGCTAGCTGTAGGGACGCCTTAGTCTTGGGAGACCGTGCGACTCTCGCTATCGATCACTTGGTAACGCTCCTATCGAGCTTTAGCAACTTCAAGCGACATTGTAAAGCGCTCAGAAAGCTCTATACTTTCACCATAGTGGGTCAATAGGTCACTTTACGGATGTTAGCTGATAGAATTGAGTAGTCGATTACAATCTTCGACATCGGCAGAGCGAGTCAATCGTCAACATGCGTCGCCGTATCCTTCTAGAAGACTTAATCACCTTGCCGCCAAAAACTCCTTGCTGACAGCCCTTCTAACGATATGGATGCGGTTTTGAACCGCAAATTTTATCGTACTTCACTGTATTTGTTTTATATCTTTCTCAAGTGATATACCAAATTCTATATCAAAACTTGTCCCATAAGTTATTGGTAGAGTTCTATAAAGGTTCGCAGTCGGGCCGTAAGAGACCCTTGAAGTTTTGGCCCAGAGTAGAGATTTCGAGAGTTGGAGGGCAAAACACCTAGATCGTATGCCGGCAGTGGCGCGTTGAACGTTGGAGTTTGTCTGGCACTTCAAGGACATGACAGGCTCATGCTTCTCCAGGCGAGGGAATTTCTAGAAGTAAGCGAACCTCTTAAGCGAACCCTCCAAGCCAGCGCCTAAAGCGTCATGGCTACCTACCTAGGGGCTTTATAGGGCCGCATTGGATCCGGGTTCCGGCAACCTTCTGGGGTAGCTTGAACTCTCTTTGTGGCCTTGGCATGTTGGGGGTCGACATCTTCGATTGGCAGTTGCTCGATCATTGTCATCGAAGAGCTATCCAATGATGTCCCAAGCTGTTACCTTCCCAAGTCAGACTGCCAGCACGAAGTCGTGATCGCAGATGCATTCTGGTCACAAAACCCCTCGTCTGCATATTGGTCTATCATCGTGCATAGAGCATGGACGGTCCGACGAGCGTTCGGCTTTGTTATACGTGCTCGATACTCATTGCTTATTTCGAACCAGGTTGAAGTGAAGCAAGAGCGACGAAGTTTACCTACTTACAAGCATTCAAATGTTTCCAATTTCTAACATGATATCGGCCCCAATGTCGGTACAGGATAAACTATCCCGTTCGCCTTGTCTGGTCTCTGTCTCCCAACAATCATCGTCCTCTGTGCCAGTGCCACGAACCGTTTATACAGTCTTCACGTCGCGCGAAAAATATTTCATCACCTTCCTTCTCGGCCTCACAACCATCACGTCGCCCTTAACAGCAACGATCTACTTTCCTCTCCTTCCTCTTCTTCGAGCCCACTTCGACACATCAGCGCAAGCTATCAACCTTACCATCACACTCTATATCGTCTTTCAAGCGCTCTCGCCTGCAATTTTCGCCACTCTCTCTGACTCTCTTGGCCGCAGACCCATTTACCTCATCACATTGACACTCTATGTTCTCGCAAATCTGGGACTTGCACTAGCACAAGATAGTTATGCAGCACTTTTGATACTGCGAGCGATACAGAGCTTGGGTGCCAGTGCGGCTTTCGCCGTCAGCTATGGCGTCGTAGCAGATGTGTCTGTACCCGCCGAAAGAGGAAAGATGCTTGGGCCTGTGACCGCAGCGTTGAACCTTGGAACATGCATAGGCCCGATGATTGGCGGATGGGTTGCATTCAAGTCCGGAGGATACGGGTGGGTGTTTTGGTGCCTATTCATTGTCGGTGGAGTGCTTCTTGTCGCTGTTGGTTGCTTCCTTCCAGAAACAGCAAGAAACGTGGTAGGAAATGGAAGTTTGGGGCCAAGAAGATGGTGGGCGAAGACATGGTCGAGCCACTGGTCGGGCTGGTTCGGGAGCCTGAACGGGAGCTCGAGAAGGGCGTCGAAGAACAAGGGTTGCAGTGTAGATGACGTGATTGTTGTCGGCGATAGGCATGAAACATTGTCCGAGCGAAAGAATTTCGAAGTTCGGAATCTCTTGGCTTGTTTGCGGATAATCTTTTGGAAGGACACAGCTCTTATTCTAGGAATACATGGTTGGTTTTATCTTGTCGACTACTGCATTCAGACGACCATACCATCCACCTTTAAGGACATTTATCATTTCGACGAGTTACAGATCGGCCTCTCATATCTCCCTCGTGGTGCTGGGATCATCGCCGGAGGATATGTCAACGGGAGGTTTATGGATCGAAACTACAAGGTTACTGCCGCGGAGATCGGCCACACCATTGACCGGGTTGCTGGAGATAGTATGAAAAACTTCCCTATTGAAAAGGCCAGATTGCGAGGTTGCTGGTATCTACTTGGAATCCTTTCATGTGACTTGATTGGATACGGGTGGGTGCTCGAAAATCACGGTCACGTAAGTATTCCCTTGATCCTCCAATTCTTTCAAGGCATTCTCGGCACGTCTCTCTACACTGTGTCCAGTACACTGCTAGTGGATTCGTTCCCGGAAAGCCCAAGCACGGCAGCAGCAGCAGCCTCGATTACTCGATGTGCACTGGCAGCGTCCGGCGTCGTAGCTTTGCAGCCTATGCTCGATGCTTTAGGTAAAGGATGGTACTTTACTACATTGGGGTTGGTGAGCAGCTTTATCGGCTCAGCAGCGGCCTGGGCTGTCCGGGCACGGGGTATGAAGTGGAGGCTTCAAAGAAGGGCAAAGACCGCCGTATCTCTAGGATGTGATGACAATGGAGAGCCAGGACAGAATGAATCGGCCACGACATCGCCTGGAACCAAGGAGCAATCTCGGCCAACAAGCTCTGGAGAAGCCGAGGTCGAACATAAAGACGCCGTAAGGCACTGAAGGCTGGCACCGACGATCTTCACTGGTATCTTTTCGGTAAAGAAAACCTTGCTATGCAGAGCTTCGGGGCCTTCAAACTGACGCTACTATTATAAAAGCTCGTCAACTCGATGCTGTTAAGAGAATGATCAAAATGCAGTCAGCTGAGGAATTGAAAGCTGCAAAGATTCCATGGAAAGATCCTTCGTTTTGCCCTGGCTATGCAGTGAAAGCGTTGCACCTCGTGCCTTGCAATGTGTATCAATGAACGCTTGCAACAGCCTGACTTTTATCCATATGACATTGCCTAGTCAGCATCGTTCCAGTCAGTACGAGACGATCTTCGAAATGAGCAGGGTACGTTCAACTGTGTCGTACTCACCTAGGGCTAAGGAGAAGTAATTGACTTGGAAGCAGTAGGCTTCTTTAAGTCTTATCCTTTCCCATACTTGCACATGCTCATGTTGCCAATTGGCCCCTCTGATAGCCCGCCATTAGCGGGCCACTGGGGATATAGAGTAAGGTAGATGGCTGTATACTACAACAATAGGTGATCTAAGCCTAAGAATAATTTCTATGGAACCCAAACCGATATCAGAAAAGCTCTTGCAGTCGCCCCGCAGACAGCACCTACCGCACAGCCATGCGCAATCCTAACGCGGCTCGAGAACGGCCCTGAGCGTGGCGTAGGAATGGCCACTTTCAAAACTACCTCGGTTTACATCGTGGTCGAGAAGGGCATGAGGAATATTCGGAAATCTCCATCATTGGAAACATGACTCTAAATTTTGCGCTTTGCCAGCCCTTGGACTACAGCAACGCTATGCTTCCCCTTGGGTCCACTCTTGAAGATCAATATAGCATATCATGCAGGGGTTCTCGCGGGACATTTAGCCTGTCGCACTGAGCTAGAGCACTAAGCTTACATTCGCTAAGCACATTGTGTGTGAACACGTCCTCTGTTGGATATAACAGTAGGGAAAAGTCCGTTCTACCAATTAATCATCCACCTCAGAGGAATACAGTAAGAGGGTAAGTATAAGGACCAGCAGATTCTGTTGTAGGTAGAGTATGAAGACCCGTAATTGTGCTAGTATGTTGAGTGACTCTAAGGCCTCTAGATACTACGAATACATTCTGTGCCTGGTAGATCAAGGTAAGCAAGAAAGAAAGGTTTTCAACTTCCCCAACACCACTGCCTGTTGAGCTGCAGTCGCATCTGCCTTCGTCGTAGCAACACCCACGCTGATGCTCGCATAACAGCCTGCCGTATTGACGACTGAAGTCTCAGTCGGGAGTCTCGACGATCCACAGGTACCAACATCCGCAGGAGTAGCCTGGTTGGCAGTATTGATCCGCGATAGCACAAAGCTGAAGTCTGCGGGCGAGGAGCAGGTACTGCCGCTCACAGCTGGGAAATTGACATTGAGCCAGATGTTGCTGGCAAGATATGGCTTGCCAGATGCCACTAATGTCTGTGTGACATTGGTCGATAGGTCTGCATATACGGTCTGGTACGTTTGAACGGGTGTGTTCCATGCCGTTTGAGAGCCTGTTGTGCCACTGAAAGCAATGCCGGGGATGCCTTCCTTTGCGGCCTCGGTGGCTGCTCCAACAGTTCCTGATATGAGGACTGTGGTCCCGAGATTGGCTATGGGGCAATTGTTAGGTGCGAAGAATGCAAAACAGAAAGCAGCTTACCTCCAACATTGAAGCCTGCCACAGCGATGTCAGGAGCGCCACCGAAGTATTGTGGCGAAATTGTCTGGATGCCATATCGCATGGATGTGACAGGGTAGCTGTTCACATAGTTGAAGCGCGGCATCGAAGCGTTATTTCCCTGAGCTGGAGATCCATCAGGACAGGA
The DNA here is from genome assembly GCA_018257865.1 of Stereocaulon alpinum. Classification (NCBI taxonomy): domain Eukaryota; kingdom Fungi; phylum Ascomycota; class Lecanoromycetes; order Lecanorales; family Stereocaulaceae; genus Stereocaulon; species Stereocaulon alpinum. The sequence continues at coordinate 226,293 of JAEUBA010000050.1, read as the reverse complement.
GTTGTATTCGCACGGTCCTGTGAGTGGCGTGGCAGGCGCATCCGAAGAGCCTGCCAAACTTTAGACTTGTCGGTGTTGGGACGTATTCGGCGTACCTGTTCCAGACTCATTCTCTGCAGGAGCAGAGATAACTACGGAATCACCTCCACTTGCGAGGGCATTGTAGAAGGCCCTGATATTTATTTCTGCCCAGCCGTCGTCATTGGAGAGCACGATGTTGGTGCCTTTAACAAGTAGTGGGAGAAGGCCAATGGCCAACGCAGTGTAACGCATAATGTAAAAGTGAAATGATCTTGAAAGAATGGTTGAGAGGCAAGACAGGCAAGCATTCTGGAACGAATCCTCCATCCATTCTCTTATACATTCTTTATAAAGTAACGCCTTCCAAAGGTAGAAAGACGCCCGTTGTCAAGTGCTCTTGAGTGTCGGGGATCTGCAAAAGTATTTCCGAACATTCTGCCAGAGGAAGGCCCACGTGCTTGAAACTTGTTCTTCAGAGCTCGCGGATATCGGCCAATCCAATAAGAGCAGCTCTGAAATCGATTCGCCTCATATGCTCGACGATAGCAATGTGTCTTTTCGATAATGTGGAAAGAGTGTGTGGGTGCAGGAAGGGTCCTTGGTAAGCCTGTCCAGTAGCCAGCTCTCTAGATCCTCCGCTCAAGGTCTTTGGAATGAACAATGAAGTCAGCCAAGAGTGGTCTCGGTCGAGACGTATCGAACTCAATTAAGATTCTATGAATGCTCAATACTCATCAATCTCACATGTTTCGATTGATGTTGAGTCTCTTGAGCGCAGAATAGCCGATTATGCTACCAATGAGGCTGGCTTGGCAACCTTTCAATGTCATGAGCATTGAGCTCCAACCCCCACTAAAACCACAATTTCGTTACACCAATCTGCAATTGTTCTCCCGCTACATGTAACGTAGGCCCCCTTGCCGCACACACCAAAGAATGGTAACTGAAGGGCTTGTAAATTGCCCGACAATTCTCAATGACTCATCCATTCGTCCCACTGATGGTACATTTGCGAGCAAGCATGCTTTTATGTACAGGTTGCACTCCACCCTTAGGCGTACGGACTACCGACGCATTATGAACGAATAACAATGCTTAATCAGCCCAGCAGCATCTTCCTTGGGTCCTCAATATATTCTTTCACCTACGAGGTGGTTAATTCCTGCAGATTGACACGATATCATTGGATGGGCTTACCTTGACAAGGAAAATTACCGCTTCCCTACCATCCAGCAGTCGATGATCGTATGTGAGTGCAAGATACATCATCTATCATTGTGTCAGTCAGGCCTCCTAGTCTGGAAAGACAATTGTCCGTACCGGGCGAATTTCGACCTTGCCATCTATGGCGACCGGCTTCTCCTTGATAGCATGCAAGCCAAGAACAGCTGGATTGCAATTAGACACAGAACATCTAAGGCCGCACGGAAAGCCTACCCGTCTGCGGGAGATTGATGATTGGTGTTCCCATCAGTGAACCAAAGACACCTCCCTGCAGAAGCATAAGCATCTATCAAAGTAAATGATCAGCACTCCTACTTACATTGCTTATGGTGAACGTCCCTCCAGCCATATCCTCAATTGTCAGCTTGTTGTCACGAGCCTAGCCAATCTGATCAGTGGAAGAATTTCGAAAACTTCGAACAATATACCTTCTTCCCCAGATCGGCAATCCCCTTCTCAATGCCAACCAAGTCCATCGACTCCGCATTGCGGACAACCGGCGTTACTAAACCTTTCTCTGTAGCCACAGCCACACTGATATCAACGTAGTCTCTGTAGACTATGGTGTCTCCTCCACCAGGCCCCTCGATAGAAGCGTTCACTGCAGGCACATCCTTCATCGCGAGGACGCAGGCACGTGAGAAAGCGCTCATAAATCCGAGCTTTACACCAGTCTTCTTCAGGACCTCATCCTTGTATTGTTTCCTGAACTGCATGATACTCGACATATCGACCTCGTTGAACGTTGTCAGAGAAGCTGCAGTGTTCTGAGACTGCTTCAACCGTTCAGCAATTCGTAAACGCATACGGTTCATCTTGACCTGTAGGGATCGTCAGTGATTCGCTAAGCATTCGTGAATGAGGTACCTACACGCCGCTCCTCCCTGTTGCCCAGAGGCGATGTATCCTTGGGCTTTGACTCTTGCTTCTTGGACTCCTGAGGCTTTGAAGATGGTTCCTTTGGTGGTGGACTAGACTGGCTCTCTTGTTTTGGAGGCTCTGGCTTCTTCTCTGGTGGTGGCGGTGATGGTCGAGGAGGAGGAGGTGTGGTTTCTTCTTTCGACTGTCCTTCGTCTTTCTTGGGTTCGGGATCAGAGGATGAAGGCTGGTCAGAAGGAGCTGGTGATTTTGGTTCTTGGCCTCCGTGCTCTTTCTCACCACCTTTGGGCGGCCCACCCAGCTCCAGCTTTAAGAGATCTTGCCCGACCGTGACGGTATCTTCCTCATTGGCAAGGAACTCTTTGATTGTGCCTGGCTCGGGAGCGTTGACAGCGACATCGATCTGAACAGAACCATGGGTTTAGTAGACAAGTAGAGAGCCCGGCCGCCACAGAGCGAGATCGTACCTTGTCCGTCTCAATGGTTGCGATTTCTTCGTCCTGCTCAACATAATCCCCAATTTCTGCAGATCGACTTAGTACATATTTGTGTCCTCTTCCCGTCTCTAGACCGTTGGTGTAGACGAACTTTTTGACCATTGCTTGAGAGTTCCCTCCGATATTGATTCTGCCATCTCTGGGACTTTAACTATCTTGTCCGCTACCGAGCTGTTAGACCATCTGAGTATGAGACACTCGACAGACGTACCATATGATCTGCCCTGGACTATTGGAATTCGCCTTTTGCCTGGCCTGTAGATGGCAACTTGTAAGCATATCGACAAATATCGCAAGTATACCTGATATCACCTTAACCTTGCCTGGGAAGCAAAGGCCGGGCCAAGTCGCGTAGAGACGTGATAAGAACGGCCACTCGAACATAACGTTAGATGCGGGCTTGGGGTTCTGGCCGAGCATACAGATCTCTGCCATGGCGAATATGCGGAGACGGGTCGTCTCAAACAATTTCTGCTTGCCATGCTGTGGAAAGTGTATCCTGGGATATAGACACGACGAAACAGGGGGACAGGAAAAAGGAGGCAAGGGAGGAGTGTTCTTAGAAACAGTGTCGGCGCTCAATGGCTCATGACCGTTGGTAGAAGGTCGCTTGGACGTTAGGGCTTTGCTGGGGAGAAGCTTTGTGACGGCAGAGCTCCAGTTTTGGAAGCGCGAGCCGAGAAGTAACCACTGTTGCACCTATCCTTGGCGCAGTTACGACCTCTCGGACGCTATCCTCTGTCACCATACAGCTTCCACATTGTCCAACAACCCTGACAAACCAGATTGTCAGGTCTCGATCGGGTATTCGGGAGGCTACATCCAGTTGAGTGTGTGCGAATCTGCTTCTTTCCTTTCCAACAGCCTAAGGGCCTTCGAAGTTAGAGCCCCCCCAAACCTCTCCTCTCTACATCAGTATGGCAAGCAAACAGGCCGTCTGGTGTGTGCATACCTTCCATGTCCCTCTCCTTTGTCTGCACTGACCCCAGCCTCAGCTCCCTGTACCGTCGCAGCCTCAAGCTCGCTCTTGATTGGGCCGTTCACCGATACATCTGGCGTGGACAAGCCCTCTACATCCGATCTTTGTTTGAAGCAAACAAGCACGTGCGGGAGCCAAGACAGCAGAGAGTGAGCTGAAGCATGCTTTGAAATCAATCAGCTACAAATTCGGCGGCTGAACGTATTCTAGGCATTGTTCCAGGAGGCAGAGGCATTGCTGGAAAAATGGAAGCATCCAGATCCATATAGGCCGCCCACGGCTCCAGGAGGTATGGGTGTCTACAAGTTAAGATGTTAGGAACTCTAGCTGATGATGGTTGTAGGCTCGAAATATGAGAGAAACATCCCTGCGCCAATACTCGACCGTATGTTTGCGCGTGCCATTGTATTGTCGCTTGTTAGCTGATAGGCTTTAGCTCCCCCTCACATGACGCTGTAGGAGGAAGTCTTAGGTTACTAGGCGGTACGGCAGCATAGCTGACGGCTCCAGCTATTGATTGTACATAGTCCAGAGTTGGTACTGAATACCTGCCTTCTTCAATTCCATTGCAAGTAAAGGCCATGTTGGGTCGTGGTACGAACCGTGCCATTTGCATTCTGCGCCGTAACAGGCTTTATCTTCTCTGAAATTGCTACGGCCCTCTAGGCCATGATTCAATGGTCCATTCTGGCTTGTTTTGGCGTACATCAGGACTGGTGAAGGCGACACATTCAATATATCAATCGCCTAAGTAGAGAAGAAGCCGCATTGGGAGACAAGTATCAAAATATGCGCTGCCGCCCATCGAAGTCACGATTGTGGAGAGAGTGGATGTAAAAAGTAGATATGCCAGTCTTGTCTCGACTCTTCAGGTTTTGGGGGTTCAGAGTGGCAGGAATTGTCCGATGTGAATAGCCAACATGAAAATTGGATGGGTATGATCAATTGAATTCTCGATTGTCTAGAATCATGCCGCTGCCATGGACATAATATACATCCCTAGACCACGAAGCCTTGCACCTGGCTTCCCCGAAGCCCCATTATCGCGTGAAAAAAGAACCGTAACCCGTTCGCGCCAAACCAAAGAAAATAGCCTACAGCTCTTGAGACGCTGTCTTGCCACCCTTGGTTGTCTTCTTAGGTAGAAGGTCTGAAAGACAGAATGTCAGTGTCGATCTAATGGCGATGAATGCAGGTTGGTACTCACTTTGGTGGATATTGGGAAGGACACCGCCTTGGGCGATGGTAACATGACCGAGGAGCTTATTCAGTTCCTCATCGTTGCGGATGGCGAGCTGGAGATGACGAGGGATGATACGGGTCTTCTTGTTGTCACGCGCGGCATTACCAGCCAATTCGAGGATTTCAGCAGCTAGATATTCGAGGACAGCAGCGAGGTAGACGGGAGCACCTGAAGCGCAAAGTTAGCATATAATGACGCGTCAAAACTTGACTCCGAAGACGTACCAGCACCAACACGCTGAGCGTAGTTGCCTTTCCTCAAAAGACGGTGAACACGACCGACTGGGAACGCAAGACCGGCTTTGGATGAGCGGCTGCAGAGCATTGATATTAGTATGCGACTTGAACGAAGGGTGCTTTAAAAGCGAGCTTTGCATGCACAGAAGCCACGACTTCAGTTGAAGACGCGTCAAAAGACCAAAATATTGCGACCGAGGGAGGAGACTCACGATTGGGCGGTCTTGCTGCCGCTGGCCTTGCCTCCAGATTTGCCTCCAGTCATTTTGAATGAAATTGGATGAGAATGCGAGTGTTGAAGATGAGTGGTATGTTGTGTTGAGTTGTGTTGGCGATGGACGTAAGTTCGATATGGAAAGAAGAGGTTGTGAGGCGGATGGGGATTAAGTAGTAGCAGCGCAAGTGGGTTGATGTGATGGGGGAGGGAAACGACGCTGCTTAGTCAGTAACAAAACCAAGCAAAGTCCTAGGTGAAATCGTGGAATAATATCACTAGCGTTGACTCATTGGCGGGCAGAAGCCGTGTTTGACGAATCAGAAGTGACGCTTCCGCGCTGTTATGTTCTCGCTTAACCGTGTTGCTAGTATTATTTGGAAAGCTAACGAGGGGAAGGAGTGACGCGCCAAGGAAATCACCACTGCCGCCAGTGAGTATAAGCTCGCTCGCCGCCCCGTAACTTCTTCACCTTCTCCCATCCATCTCACCCAACACCGAAATTATCTTGCGCATCCACATCAACCCATACTCGTGCACCACTCATCCAAATCGTCCTCTTTTTCTAATCAAACCCCAATACCATCAAAAATGCCTCCCAAAGCTGCAGAGAAGAAGCCCTCAACTGGCGGCAAGGCCCCAGCAGGTGGAAAGGCTCCAGCTGAGAAGAAGGAAGCCGGCAAGAAGACCGCCGCACCCTCTGGTGACAAGAAGAAGCGCAACAAGACGAGAAAGGAGACCTACTCCTCCTACATTTACAAAGGTATGCGACCCTGGCTTGTTTTGGTACCTTTTCGCGTCTGCCTTATAACATCACCGCCTTTGGCCACCTTGCCTGGATGGCTCGCTTTTGTTTTGAAGTCTCAACTCCAATGCTCGATCATTGCTGACGCGTCTTGTATAGTCTTGAAGCAAGTCCACCCCGATACCGGTATTTCAAACCGTGCCATGTCGATTTTAAACTCGTTCGTCAATGGTAAGTTGATCCAGCATTCCAATCCTTTCGTCATCACATCTGATTGAGTTTTCAGACATCTTCGAGCGCGTCGCCACTGAGGCATCCAAGCTCGCCGCATATAACAAGAAGTCCACTATTTCCTCCCGAGAGATCCAGACCTCGTAAGTCATCACCGCTCTTGGACTTTGAGTCACTTGTTTTCTAATACGTCTTCATTCAGTGTTCGCCTCATCCTCCCTGGTGAACTTGCCAAGCACGCCGTATCAGAAGGTACCAAAGCTGTTACCAAGTACTCCTCATCCACCAAATAGACGCATTCTTCTGTCACAGTCGAGCTTTGGTCATGACATCTAGGGGGTTGAGCAGGTGGCGCGTCTTACGGTGTTCGGGTTTTCTCTAATGCGTTACGGGATGGCGGCCTAGGAGGGCTGCTCGGTCTGTATGTGCTTGAGCGTCGAGGTTGAGCTCAACTTGGCTGTACAATATCAAAACCAAGAGCGAATCATGATATCTCATCCCACGTTCCATTTCTGCGATCACGGCATGCGTTGATCCCACTGACTTTCCACTTGCGTTCTCATCCTTACAACTCCTTATTCAGCTTCCTCTCTACGCTTTTCTCTTGCATTGCTCGATCTTTCATTTGTCTTAGTTCAAAATATTTGATTCATCTCTTAAACCTCCCCAACATCCCCCACAAGTGCATTCTTCCGTACCTGATGCCTTTCCATTGAAAAGCGTCGCGTTACGATCCCGAGTGATAGCTTTGCTCAACTACGAATTTTGGGTATATAATAAGATCATGCCTGTCAATGCAGAGAGAAGTTTCCAAGGATTCATTGATACATCATTCCTATCATACGTAGCTCTACTCAGTCATGAGGCCGCTCAATCATCTCCCCATCACCTTCATCACCTTCCTGATCATCAAAAGTCTCCACGTCGTCTACCGCACTCTCCCTCTCCGTACCATGTCCATGCAACGAAGGCTGCTCATCCGCAACATGCACGACAGGCTTTCCAGAAGCATCCCCTATAGCCCGACGCCAGCTCGTCCAATCCTCCTCATCCCTGATGAGAAAGGCGAGTAACATACTAGGGTCCATGTCGTTGAGGGGTAGCCTGCGTATTCTTCGCGTATGGCACGAGTCCACTTCTTCTTCGGTCATGTCTTGAGGGTTTGAGTGGAATTGTAGGCCAGGCCGCGTGACGTGAGGATCGAGGTAAAAGAATTGATCTCCTTGAATACCGAAGAAGTAGTGTGAGGATGATGGACGTCCGCCTGCTATGCCAACGGACTGAGGAAGTTGTAATGAAGCCTTGAGAGCTTCCCAATATACTGGCGTGACCCGGTCTATACCCAGCCGAATGCCGACAAGGATAAGCGTTGGGGTAAACGTTCCACTAGGTGCTCTAGCGGTGTTGAAGAAGCTGTCCTCGTAGACGTCTGCACCATCGCCATTCATGTAGACCTTGAGACCAGTACTTTCGTAATCGTGTGATAAAGCTCTGTGGAATGTCAGAGCGTACACATCCAAAGACGGCATAAAATCAGACTTACTGTATGCATCTTGCGGTTGCAGAGGGTCCAAACCATTCGCCAGGATGCTTCCCACAAGCAGAGGCACCGTGGCTTACAAATCGGTGTATCGAGAAGGGTGCGCTGGGATCATCAGCGAATAGCGAGAGAAGCTGTCGCTCATCACCCAGCTGCTTCCGTCGCCGCCAGTCTGTAACACCATCAGCGCATAATCCTGGTGTCTATCAATAGCGGCTGTACCTCTTCCTAATCGTAGCATCACCAGTGCGTTTGCAAGAAGACTCTGCCCAGACCGTATCATGCAGCCCCAACCTGTGTCAGATGTGAAACCTGCTTGATCGCCGAGACTACGCAAGCGTACCGCGAGGGTCATCGAAGCGTCAGACGATTTCTTGATAGGAGGGAAATTAGACCGGTACGTAAACCATGCTCTCGATTCGCAGTCATCCAGAAATTCTGGCGGCCATCCTCTGTCTACCTCGACCTCCGGAGCGCCATTTGTCGCAGAAGGCCAGGGACCCTCTGAGTCCTGATGACCCGTTTCCCCGTTCGTCAAGGTTGGTGCTTCTTGATCAGCTTTGAGAGGTGAGTCTTGTACGGCGCTGGGCGATGGTCGAGACGTGTATTCCTTGCCCAAGCACCAAATGCTTGCTCCTGAGATATCGTCGTTCTTGGGTTCAGGATCCCAGAATGCTTGCACTAATCGCTTATACCGTCCAAAATCAACGTTGGACATTATGTGTTCGACCTGGGCAGGTAGATATGGGCTTGGGAAGTCGAGAATGGTCATTCGGCAAGGCCAGTAGAAGGCTTGTCTTCAGGGACAGAGGAAGCTTCAAGTCGGACTAGAACTGCTTGCATCCAGGTGAACACGGTAGTTCTTGGGGATCTCTGGGCAATTTGGAGCTCATGCGAAGCTTACAGAGGTGGTCGATAGTGAGTACCTTAGTCAAGCGCTTCGTATGGTTGTTATGCTACATGATGTAGTCTCATTGTATAAGTGTCTCGAACTGCTTTACGTAGGATTATAGGTTGGTGATCGTGAGGCTATGCAGAGGCAGTTGGGGCTACATGCAATGCCTAGCTCGCTCCAGTGGCAGATGATGCCTCTTGGAGATATAGAGTGCATTGACTCAGCTCGTCACTTGCTGCCTCCAGGGCAACATCCCCTACTAGAGGGCTACCGCCGCTAAGATAAGATAATACATAAGATTCACAATATTCTTCAACGGATATTGACAATGTGCACAATCCATGGTCTACCATTCACCCACTTTTCTCCATCGTCATACCTTGTGTATGACTGCATCGTTACCTAGCACCCATGGTCGGACGGGGGAGGGGCAGTGCCCGAGATGGACGGGGTAGTAGATCACAACGCGGTGGCACGAACAGCAGTCACTTTAGCGCATGGCAAAGCAGCGGTCAGTGGAGATCAAGAGAATAACAGTGGTACCGTCTGGCTTATTGAGGTTTGCAGGATCCTCTCAACCATACTTTTCCCTAAGTGAAGAGGCGCGCTACACTGAACGTCATCATTCATGGAACTCGGATCTGAAACTAAGACATTCAAACGTTGCTTTCGTCAGCGCAGGCACTTCTAGTGCGGAACAGTTGACCCATATTCCACATGAGAAGAGAAAGGGAGATAGTGAAGCCTCATCCCCCACCGTCCAAGCAACGACCAACGGTCCCTCCAACACTGAGTACAACCAATCTGCAAAACCGGTCACCACAGCCGAAGTACCAATGTCCAAGATGTCCTTGAGCGACACACCGTCTCATGAAGCCTCAGACCCGAGTCGGAATCTCAAGATTCGGGGCTGCTTCGAAGCTACGCTTGAAGCAAGTCAAATTGAAGCAGATGGTCAAAGTGTGGGAAAGATCGCCGACGTCTTCTTCAGTGACATCAATGGCTCGGGCAAGTCAGTCAATACAGGCTTACCGCCTCCCACAGTGCGACGTTCGCCGTCCCCTGCTTACTCAAACTCAAGTGAAGAGATTATTATGTTTGCGGGTAGAAGCCGCTCCCAGGCTAAGCCTGGCAGCATGCCCGGCATTGTCAATGCAACCGAACATGTGAATGAACCACAAGGTCGAGCTCAGTCCAGGGCGCCCAGTCATTCGTATCAACCCAACACCATTGTTATAGATGATCCAGCAACCGACATTCGGAAGGATTCTACCTTGTCGGGGCGAAACACTCCTCCCTTTTTCAGAACACCGCTCGCCTCTGTACCCGATGTCGGGCGGGCGCAAGATGGGCGCGGTATCGAAGGCAACGTCAGTACAAAGAAGCGTCGGCAACGCAAACGTGGAAAGCGTTCACGAAAGGCAGAGGAAGAGGCCGAAATCTTTGCCGACTACATCGAGAATGCCCATGATAGTGACGATCTGGACGGGTTTGCCAAGAATTCTGCGTTCAATGCACGAGATCTTGGCGGCTCCGACAATGCCGAATGGGAAGACGAGGTAGAAGAAGAGCAGGTTGATGGAGCTATACGAAATTTGGAAGGATGGGATAGTGCAGATCTACAAGACTTCAACGAACTAAGTACATCAAGCGAAGCTCTGGAGATCATAGAGAAGGTTTTGTCAAGACGCGAGCGATCTTCGGGAGTCCAATATCTTGTGGTTGGTGCAGGCTATATGATGGATGATGCTCGCTGGCTTCCATTGAGCGCCCTGAAGGCCCCTGGTGTCGACGACTTAATCAGAGATTTTGAGGACGAACAGGCGGAATTCGAGCGCCTCTTAGATGATGAGTCCGACGAAAGTCTTGACACAGATGATCAAAGAGCCCTGGATATACAGGAGCAGATGGATTGTATAGAGGATGAGAAGGATCTCGAAGAAAGAAGGAAGGCGAGGACGACTGACGAGCAAATAGCAAGACTGCTCTCCAAACAAGAAGAGCTTGGACTTGGTTCAGAGGACCTTAAGCTTTTTGATGGTAAGGAGTTGGAGGGTGAAAACGAAATGAAACCCCAAGTCGATGGGATTTGGGAGGCAGCGTCACCTTTTCGGTTTCAGTTCAGGTCGAAGAGAAAGACACGCACTGCGTCCAATTTCCCTTCTGCAACTGCTTTTGCTGATGTACTCGATGAAGATCCTTACAATGGGTTTGACATTATGGACCAAGATAGGCCGAGCCTGCGCAAGAGACCAAAAGGCCGCCGTGGGAAGCTTCCGTTGGAGCTTTCTGATTCGGAACTTGAGCAGCAGATCCACATGACTTGGGAGAATGACCGCAGCAAGAAAAAGCAACGTAAGCAAGAACGCGAAGAACTCCGCGCGCAGGGTCTTCTGGGAAAGAAGGGGAAGCCTGATCTCAAAGCCAAATATAAGGGGGGCATGTCGACGACAGAGGTCAAAATCGAAATCAAAGAATTCCTCATGTCATCAAGAGAAACGTAAGTAACCTTTTCATCCCGCTAGTTCGTAGGCTCTCACTGACTGTCCTAGTCTCCCTCTGCCACCAATGGCTCAGAAAGAACGCAAATCAGTTCACGAAATCGCCAATGTCTTCAAGCTGAAGTCCAAATCCATTGGCACCCACACCTCACGCTATCCGGTCCTTTATAAGACCAGCAGAACGTTGCAGTACGATGAAGATGCATTAGACAGCATAGAGGCTCTACTTTCTTCGAGGCGTTTCCTTCCCCGCATGGATAGGCCGAAGAAGAAAGGCACCCCCCCAGGCAAGGGTCGCGGCGGAGGCTCTGCAACTGCAGGCGCATCTTACCGTGACGGTGAGATTGTTGGCGCTGCAGCTCCTGAACTAGGACAGGAAAATAGGGGAAGGGCGATGTTGGAAAAGATGGGATGGAGCACAGGCACCGCGCTTGGCGCTCTGAACAACAATAGCGGGATTGTACAACCTATTGCGCAAGTCGTCAAAACTGGCAAGGCGGGCTTGGGCTGATTTGTACCTATGTCGTCAGGCGTTGGTCTTATAGCATTTCTGTCATTGCATAGCGAGGGTGGACATGGTGCTATGTTGACATCGTATAGCGTGAATGCGCTGTGTGCGTAGAGTTGAGTGTACGTATGCTAGGACGGTATTCAGTGCTAGGATAGATCAGAGGACTTTATTCACATCATGAGCTCAAATCACTTTTCTTTATGTTCAATCACTAATGAGGTTATCGTGGATTCTGATATGTATAAGCATGTGCTACTTGTTAAGCGTTCGCAAGGTCGAATTCTTTGGGTGTTCGTCATTGTGGCAATCGTGTTTTCAAAGCGGTACGGTAGGTATGAATAGCATGCAGAAAGCATCTAGCCCTTGCGATTGCGCAAAAGTGAGATAGAAACCGCCATCTAAAACATTTAAAGCATTTTTCAACTATTCAATCTGCCTTGGATCCGTTTACTTGGACATTTCACGATCAAAGATCATATGAGCATTTCCAGGCACTTCGCTTGAAAAGGTCTCCCAGAACCTCCAGTCTTACGACGATTAGCCCACGATCACCATGCCTTGATCCGCGCATGGCCATCTTCTAGGGTCGAATCAATTTCAATCAAAGGATCAATCATAGGAGACCTGTACTAATTGAGGGTGAAGTCTAGGTAGTGAAAATCTCATGTCCCACAACTTAGGCTCAGGGTTAGGGTTAGCACCATTCTACGCCTTTACTAGCAGTATCAAATTGTCGTTGTGATTGTGGGTGTAAGTAATGATATAAAAGTCTATCAAAGTTCGAGTCTGTAAGGGGGTATATCGCCTTAATGCAACGCCCTCGCTATGCAATACACCTCATCCAGGACAGAATGTTCGCTGTCGTGTCTCTCGTTAATACTGCATTTCACCTTGCTATGCCAAGTCTTCTCACTTCGTACCCTTCCCTACCTTCGTTGAGGTTGGTACGGGTTGCGCATGACCAAGATCCTTGATGTGGTTGAAAAGTCTCGTTTTTGAAGGGAAGCCAGCCTGACATGCCGCGCATCTGAATTCGGAGTTAGGATTTGTAACATTTCCAGCTTGCTTCTTCGCAGCTCTCTTTGCTCGCTTCTCCTTTGCTTTACCAATCCTTGGCTGCGGATTGAATTCGCTAGTGTCTCCCAAAGAATCTGTTGCGAGCCTTTCTGATAGGTGGTTGATGTCATATTGGGATGCCTTTGGTCTGGGGGACGGGCTATCCTTCTCTTGTTGGTTGCCAAGGATCCGCTCTTCGATCCTTTCTCGAGTGGTGTATTCATCATCCGACGACGAAGCCGGAGTGTCGGGCATCGCGGCCAAGCCGTTTTGCCTGATCGCTGGCTCATGGGACTTTTCTTCGGAATTGCCCGAGTCATCTGCCTGTGACACCTGGCTGGGATCAAAATCAGAGTTGTTGAGATCTTCTGTGTCATCGAGCTTGTCCTCGGCGACCTGTTGATCAAGAACTTTGGCAGCAGCGCCATCGGCCTTGACAGCGTTGGTCGAGGATTCTTGATCTGTGTGCTGCTTGTTGTCTAATTCATCAAGCTGAAGAGATCTGTCCTCTTGTTGCATTTGTCTCCTGAGGTGCTGGAGGGCTCGGACATGCTTTCTGCTTTTCTCGTGTGCTTCGTATTGATTTTCACTCTTGAAATTCTTGTTGCATACAACACACTCGAACTGTTCGGTGACTTTCTCGTTAGCATCATCAGATGTTTCATCATCTCGAGCTTCGTTAGATGTCATCCAATGAGGCACTGCTTCGGTCGGAGCCTGCTTCGCTTGGTTGGCTGCTCTCTGTCGGGCTGCCTGGGCCTGAGCCGCGTCTTTGAGAGCTTTCTGACGTTCAGCTTCGCTTTTGACATTACCCTTGAAGCGTGGGTCACGCTTCTTTACAAAGGCTACAAGTGAGCGCACCGCGTCATTGAATTCACGGACACCTGCCTCTCGAAACACCTTGTTCTCCTTCTCCATCATACGCCGAACTCGACGATCTGGGGCCTCAGACAACCGATAGACGTCCTCCCAGGAGAAGGTCTTCTTGGTTGCAAAACCATTCCACGCAGCATAAAAAGGCCTGACGACATCCTCATAATTGTCGGCTGCGTGGCCGAAAGAGGGATATAAAACAGGGTCAAGGCCTTCCCACTCACAGGCCAGCTCTTCCTCCCTTGCAATTGTACCGAACGTTTCCCTTAAGACGCCGTAGAAACCTTGAGCTGAGTCTGAGAAATCAACCTTTCCGTGAAAGAGTGTAAACATTTTCATAAGATCATCTGCGGTCGTGATTCGGACATTGTGCTCATAATGTTCACCAGATGCTCCATCTCCTCCCCGTAGGATCTGATCACGGTGCGAGTCATACCATGCCCTTTCTTGTGGGTCCGAAAGGGTTTCATAGGCCGATTGCACATCTGCAAATAATTTTGTTGTCTCTTCAACATTTCCATAATTGCGATCTGGATGGAGCTCTAAGGCCTTCTTGCGGTAAGCTTTTTTGACCCTGTGAGCTTGTCAGCCTGAAAGTACACTGAGCGATCATCATTACTCACTCATCCTCAGACGCATGACGGTCAAGACCAAGAAGCTCGTAGTAGCATGTTTTCACTTCCCTAGAGGATCTCTGCCCAGTGCTACCGCCCGCATCGGAAGACTGATTCGCACCCATGTCTCTGTAATATCGCCCCACATACCATGTCCGTCCAGCTTCCAGGTCACCTAATGTACTGTTGAAACAGCTTGACTTTTGGCCACACCGTGACACAACATGCAAGGAGCTATTCTTGTACCAGGGTGTGGGATCTCGAGAACCAATCATCGGCTAATCTCCGGAAAAGATCGAAAGGTTCAAGAAGCACTTGAGCGTCATCCATGTCGCCACATGGACAGCTTTTGTTTCCGTCGCAGATAACTTCGTTACGTTCAGAACGACCGCAAACATGACAGTGACCTTTAGTGAGCTTCCCACCGAAGTCATATACCAGGTCCTCCTCCACCTTCCACCCTCCTCTGTCCCCATCTTGCAGCAAGTCTCCACGCAATTTAATGACTTGTCGCAACCCCTACTATGGCGGCACCATTGCCGTACATTGTACCACTACTGGAGTCCGGAGCGCAACATAGAAGCAAAGTTCAATGAGCCTGTTGCGAAAGTGGATTGGAAGCAGTTGTTCGCTGAGCGACACATGATCAATCGTTCAATAAGTCGAGAGATAGACAGCATCCTTGCTAGCCAAGTGAGTCGCATCGACAAAACCGAAAGGATCGTTGGACATGGATATGATGCAAAGGACACACTGCTTCGACAACTCAGCGTTAGCGATGACACTGAGGACGTACTGGCTCGACGGTATCAATCAGCAACCATAAGTACAAGAGGATTCGTCGCTGATGCAAAATGGCAGATTTTATAGCGCTGCTGTACTTGGGAGTGTACATCGGACCATGGCTATTACAGAGTGGATGAAACTGAAAAATGGGGAGGCAGTACCATTGGAAAGGGCCCTGGCTGCCTTTGACTTGTTCGTCCTTCATGGGAGGAAAGGCGATTTCGACGAAGTGCGTCCGAAAACTTAGACACCGCATACGGAGTATGACGCTGATGAATCCCAGATTTCTGCTCTCCTCGATCAGATTGCAGAGCAAGTTCGAGCGGACGATACCGACTTCACCGATCGATCTCCACGAAGTAAAGCTATTACCCTTGCAGAGTTTCTAAGAAGGCGCAACTTTACAGGAATCCAGGGTGATGCCCACTACCATGATTTGCAAAACAACTTTATTGGCATAGCTCTGCAGGATGATGATCACCCATCCTTACCCCTGATATCGGTGAGCATATACTGCTGCATAGCGAAAAGACTCGGTATCAATGCTCAACCCTGTGGTTTTCCATTCCATGTGCTCTCCATTGTCAAGCCTCCGCCTGGTCTCAATATGGATGGACAAAATCTGGAGCCTGGGGCCGAAACCTCGACCCCAATGTACATGGATCCTTTCCGATCCAGCGAAGAAATGGATCCCAAAGACCTCAAGGCTCAGCTTCAGTCTCTTGGTATCCCTCTCCGTCACCAGCCAGAGCTACTAGACGCGTCACCAACGGACGAGATCGTACGCCGGTCTGCTAAGAATATCATCAACTCAGTACAGACTTTCCCTCGCCACAACGGCCCAGGCCCTAGGTCAGCAACCTCCTCCTTCCCTGACCACGAGGGCGCGTTCTATGCCGCACTTTGGGCTCTGATGCTTCTTCCGGATGGCAGCTATTATTCAGCAGGTATGCAACGCGCCCGCTATCTACACTTCATCTTGGAGCGTCTGGAAAAACAAACAGTCATGGACGTTAGATTGATCGAAAAGCACATCCTTCCCCTGATCGAGGATCCTACTCAGTACGGAGGTTTGTTAGACAACATCAGGGTTATGCGTTCTGGCGACCGTATGCCAAGACAGATCAAAGCCCGCAATACGCGAGATACGCAAGAGAAAGTCAAGTACAGAATCGGCCAGGTCTTTCACCATAAACGCTATCATTACCAAGCTGTCATTACTGGATGGGATGTGGAATGTGCGGCCACACCTGATTGGATGGACCATATGGGCATTCATACACTGTCAAGAGGTCAACATCAAAGCTTCTACCATGTCCTGTGAGTTGGATTCCTTGTTGCCTGTGTCGCGCAGTCATCTAACGATTCCTAGCGTTGACGACAGAAGCGTGCGATATGTTGCTGAGGAGAATATTGCAATCGTACAACAGGAAGTTAATCCAGAATTGATGGCCTTGGCTGGGCAACATTTCAAACGATTTGATGAGGCGAGTAGGACGTTCGTCAGCAATATCAAAGACGAGTACCCGGATGATTGATGCCATTCGTCTGGTATTCATCGCCTTAGCTGACCCATCGACCTGTATGAACCCTTTGATTGGGCTGTGCCGTCGAAACGCATTTAGCATGGTATATACTGAGAATGGAGAGAACAAGTACATATTATGCCACGGCCGGCGACTGAACTCAAGAGAGAAATCGGCTTTATATTCATGGGTGCGTGAGCTACATGAGCTAAATCACAACGCTGAAAGGGGTATCTATGAAAACATTGTGCACCAAAATACTAATTATATCGAAGCCATGCCGACTGCTACCTGTAACCCTCGTGCGTCTCTTCGGGACAGACCGTCGATCTTCCCTGATTCAACTTGTGCCAGCGTCGGCATTGGCTGGCCAAAGAGCAGTCCTTCCAAAAAGTCCGAAACGCATTGTTCAAACTTAGCAGTAGAGAGACCACGCTCTGTCAGACTGTGTAGATGCATTTGTAAATCGGTGCCAGCTGGTGGAATAAGCTGGAAGTCATCAGTAAGGAAGTAAAAAGAGAGAGGTTCTACTGAGACATACAGCCTGCATATGCTCATTCCTGACCTCCTCCCATCCCGGCACCATCTCATCCTCGCCCCAGAACATAGCATTGATTTGCCATTCATCACTTCCCTCCTGCGCCCCACACTCGGCATCGAAGCCCCACGCGAAACCTTCCTGTAGCACCTCATGACGCTCCGATTTGTAGACAAGGTACTGCTCTGAAACAGCTTGTGCCATGTAGCCAGCCGCCAGCCTCATCCATACATCTGTTATCGTTGTTTGGTTCATGCTATTTTGAGCTGCTGACAAGGACATGAACAAGGGGAGGGTGTCAAGAAGGGATGTTGATGGTGTTAACGGAGCGGGAGTGGATTCTGGGTTTTCAAACGGGCGTTCTTGTTTGTTTCGAGCATGAGTTGGTGACGCGAGATACTCGGTAAGATCTGGGAGGTTCAAGCTCGACAGGGACTGATCACTAGAGCGAAACGCGCTGGCCTGTCTCTGACGCTGATCTCGTAGTCTCTGCAAGGCTGTGCCTGGAGGGGAAGTCTCTGAAGGCATGAACCGCTTCGTGAATATGACCGCGAATTTGAGAAGACGTAGGCGAAATTGTAGCTCGGGGCTTCCGCGATGGCCTGGATGCATGGTGCGGAACATCTTCAGGAAGGCTGTTCTTGAAGTCAGCCTGATTGGACTTGCCTGAGCGGTAATCGGTGCTGCTTACAGTCCACTAACTGCAAGGGTACGCCTGCTTTCCCTTGCCCACTCGCATCTTCACCTGGGGTTTTCATGCTCTTGTAGTCCTCTAGGACATACTTGATAGCCATGAACATAAGGTAGTCTAGTATCCACTCGTCAATCTCGAGCTGTGACTTTGGGTTTGCGCGTCTTTCCATTGTCGATGTCGTATAGAGGATTTGACTTTGACAGTGACCTGTATCGTCTTGTCCGACAAGATGAGCTCAGACGCGAACTCCCTGGCTCGATCATGTCACAGCTCCCAGCGTCTAATGTCGAGTGATGTTGCTGATGCATGGATGTATATAGTGGGACAAAGTGAGAGGCTTGGTGGGGGCTGGGACCGGTTCAAACGCGTCGATCACGTGCACATTTTATAATGAAGGAGTTCTTGGAATCACAAAGCATAGCCGATGTATCTGGAAACGCTCACTAAGGTAGGGTTGGCAACGTCGCATGAAAATGGGTCGAATGGAACGAAAGTGATCCATTGCTGTAGGTTTCCTTGGGGACTGTGCGGCTCAGGAAGCCTTTGAGCGGCACACTCCCGTTACGGTACACGATTGAATTACACTATTCTCAGTACGAGTCCGATCCTTGGCGAATCTAAACATATAGTAGTGTGCTCTTTGACCAGATCAGTACCTGAGGCAGTCTTGCTTATTGACCGCCGTGTGTAGAACTAATTGCTTTCAATCTGCATTGGTGGCAGTGTCCTTGTTTTCGCAGAACATTTTCTTTCAGTAAAATTACAGCCATGGGCCTGTATTGACTCAACTCATAGTCACACTGTTTAATGCTAGGTCGTCCAGTTTGTCCTTCTCGTCTAGCTCGACCTGCGCAGCCTTTGCAGCCTGCTCAGCCTGCTTTTTCAGCCTCAGCTTTCGAATAAAGCCCTGCATACTTGCACCATAGTCGCAGCTTCTAGCAGCAGCCCTTTCCTCATCTGAAATATTAGACTGCATCTCCTCTTTAATCGACATTCGCAGCTCTGCTTGGTTGGTAAGAAGCTCCTGGCGGTGTTCTATTATGACTGACGCCACATTGTTAAGACAAAGATCCACCACCTTTTCCGGAAGCTTTGCTTGGTTAATTTCCTCCTGTGTAAGGTGGTACGCCAAATCCGGGCAGCTCAACAGGCCCTGGGGCTCACGAACGTGGCCATTGGTTGGGCCTGCCGTAGAGTCTTGCCAGTCAGGTTTGACTCGGTCAAGTTGAGCGGACAGCGCAGCAATGCTCTTGATGTTCTGAGCCAAAGATGAGACATGGTTGAGTAGCGGATCGCGAACGAGGCTCAAGATGGCGAACTCGATCTGCCCTTCTTCGTATTGGGCCATACGGGCCTCAATCTCGGGTTTTGCTTGTCCAAGCCAGTCTCCAGCGATTGGGCCTGCAATTAGAACATGAGAAGCAATTTTACGAGGTCGGAGATAGAAGTCGATAATGGAAATTGCTCACCAAGGCACACTGGCTGGCGCTCTAGTCCATCGAGCTTCCACAGTTGGTTTTCGATGGGCACGAAAGCGATGAAGTGGAACCCTGCTTCATTCTCATCATCCTTCATCTTGCCTTTCTTTCCCTTGCCTTTCGATGTAGCCTCATTCTTAAGTAGAAGATCTCCGTTGAGCAGGTCCATTTTCCTTGGTATGTCAGCCTGTCTTCCAGTGCGGCATGTTGGCACAACAGACGCATGCATCTATACTTCTTACTGGAGCCTTAGCGCGGTGGGGCTTGAGTTACCTTGCAAATGAATTATGGACCTGTTTAACAAAGTCGAAGTTCGCAATAGCATCACCCCTTAGGGCAGGGGTGAAATTTGATGTGAAGTCCTTGAAAGCTCGAAGGTTGTCTCCAAGTTCAATACTGGGAACGTTGTTGACAATGTTTAGCAACGCAACACTCGCACAAGCATTGTTGATGGTCTAAGCCGGTATCAGCTATACCAATCAGCATATTGAGATGAGGGTGAGACCTGATTGGCGAACCAGACACCTTCAGGGCAGCTTTGCTCCTGTTTGTCAGGATCTTCTTCAATCCATTTGAACAGAAAGATAAGACCGTAAACGGGCCGACTTTTTTGCGCATTAGATACATTTTCACCTCAAATTCATTGGTAGTGCAACGGCTTACGGCAGGAAAATGAGCAATTCGTCATCTAATGAGACCACCTCCTGAACCTTAACACCCTGAACACCAAACCTTTTGAGCATAACATTGAAAAAAGCCTAGGCCATCCATGAGTAAACAGTGTCAGCTATGAGCACACATAGACAAGGCACATACTGGTTCTGACTCGATCTCACAAAAGCCTTTCCAGAGACGTTTGTCCTCTGCATTTGCTGGGGCTGAAGGCTCACTAGTGAAAACCTTCTGGTAAGGTCTATCGTTAGACTTGTTGCCTGCTCGCTTCCTCCTCGAGCGTTCAGTCATATTTTGGAAAGGTCTCGGTCTACGGAGGCGGCGTGAAAGAGGCTGAGATAGTTGTTACGAAAGTCCGTCGTCCTGTGAACATGAGGAGGAAATCCATCATGGTTTGACCGTCTTCAAGCGGCCAATATTCATAAGTAACCGGCTACTACCGGCTTGCGTTGTAAGCGGTAAGCGGAAGTCATTCCATAGAAGGCGAAGCCTACCTCAGAGGACAGAGAGGAGGTCTAATACACATGCCAAGATATATTCACGAAGCGCGTCAGCGCGGCTATTTGCTTTAGCGCCTGATGGCATTGTGAACAAGACTTAAGATTCAACCATTACGACACACAATGTGCGCATATGGGACGCGTCTTAAGAATTAATGTGGCTCATAATAAGGCAGTCAATGCGTAGTACTGACACTACACGTCGAAATCGTCTGAGAGGCCCGTTAAGCGGCTAGAGAAAGCATTGTTGAATCAACACCGAGCGTAAAGATACCAAAGGCGTTGAGGATGCCATGAGCGGAACTCCTCGCCTCCGATCGGCCTATCCACCTTCTCCAGGGTCTGTAAAGAAGAGCTATGATAAGAATGCGCCCTCTCCCGGGACGCAGGGCCCTCGATCACCTATGCCACCAGCGGCACCATCCCAGGCGAATGGCCCCAAACCGACGATACCTTTTACGCTCATCGACGCACCTTCCCAGAGGCTATACGTCTTTCTGTTTTATGCTGGCTTGAACGTATGGCGATTTACAGATTTCTTCGGTTTGGTCACGGACGAGACAGAATCCTTATGGCTATTTATGAAATGGCTTGCAATTGACTCGATCTTCCTCTATGGGCTGCCCGAATTTCAAATTCCATGGCTACAATGGTCATCCTCAACTACAGCAATGCTGGTTATTCTCCATACATTTCTGAACGCCTTTCTGATGTTCCGCATTCCGGTCTGTTCCCGGCCATCCACCCATCGTTCACAGAGACATGCTTACATTATAGCAGATACCCCTTACAGCATGGCTAGCTGCGTTTAGCAAGCTTCTGTACGATAGAGAGCTCGCTGTTTCAGAAAGAAGTGTCAAGTCGGCTTCAATTCTCCACAACGCATCTCTGATACTGGGAAAGCAAATAATCCATATCTTGCCTGAAGGGTATGGCAATGGCTCTTCTTTACATCACGTACGATCTAATATTGCGCAGTTCCGCCATGCTCAACCCGAATCAAAGCCCCTTTTGTCTGGGAGGCTCACAAGCTTCTGTCAATTTGCCCATTCGCATCAATCAAACAAATCCAATCCTGATAGAACTACTTCGAGTAGACCTCGATACGAATGTTAACGAGACCATAACTGTGACTGCGAAAGAAATCAGCCGACTCAAGAGACAAGCAGACAAGGAACATGCCAAGAACGATTGTCTAAGCCCACGGATTCTTCGATATATGGTCAAGGAAACCGGCTTTTATCGACTTCAGAAAGTAGTGGACGAATCTAAGCTTGAGGTTCAGAGAAGGATGTCGGATACCCTCATTGTCAATTGCCCAACGGCTATGGTGAAGGCGGCGCCGCAGGACAAATGCAAGGGTGCTTTGTCGGATTTCTACCTCCATGTGGATGCAACGCCACCTCTGAAAATCAAGTACAGCAAGACTGTGAATGGGGACAATCATGGACACGTTGTCCTGAGTATACACCCGGACAACTTGAATTCGCCTTTGGCTCGACAACGCACGACAGGTGCCTTGGTTTCGCTAGATTCAGCAGCTCACGCAGATGTTTCCTGGGCACGAGCTCAGTCCATAGAAATTCCTTTGAATGAGTCACTTGGTGTCAGTGGAGGTTGGCAATATACGATCGACGAAGTTCAAGATGCCTGCGGCAATGTTGCAAACTATTCTCATCTTCGCACTCTTGAGCAAAGTCAACAGAAAACGCTTAAAGGTCGTCGATTGGAGCAACATTTCCTGGTTCATGAGCGACCTAGAGTCGCACTACGCGAATACGATTCGCAACACCCGATCAAGGTTGAGAAGGGCAAGTCTAAACCACTTCCCCTCCAATTGAGCTCGACCGGGTCTGGCAAGGCTGAGGATGCTCCATACACTCTTTCTTATCTTTTCACTCCGCAAAATGATATACTTCCAGATCAAAAACACTCAGCCTCAGCAACGCTCAACGAAGTAGTTATTATGCACCCGAGAGATGGACCCAGAATTCGTGAGCCAGGTTTGTATTCCCTTCAATCTATTAGCACGCACTTTTGCGACGGCGAAGTCATGGAGCCGTCTTCATGTCTCCTCATGAATCCGCCTGAGCCAGATCTCTCCATCAGCGCCGAGAACATTCCAGACAAATGTGCTGGCAACTCCATTGGCCTTCTTGTTGACCTGGACATGTTCGGAACACCACCATTCCTTGTCTTATATAATATCCGACAGAAAGGGGGAAGCGTTGTACCGAAAGTTCAGGAGGTCGACCGCCTTCACACGCAACTTGAGCTGAAACCGATGCATGCTGGCCACTATATCTACGAATTTACTGGCATCAGTGATGCAGTGTATGGCGATCCCAGATCACTAGCGCACAAAAAGATGATCTTAGAACAGGACGTCAAACCTCCAGCTGCAGCACGCATTTTGGACGCCAAGCCAGCACGGAAAGCATGTATCGAAGAGCCGGTAACTTTCGCTATCCAGATCTTGGGTGAATTGCCCTATACAATCGACTACGAATTGGTGCATCGCGGCCGACGGCAGAAGCACAAAATTACCGACATCGTGGAATCAATTCATATGCTCACTACGGATTCTTTGAAAAATGGCGGAGAATACACTCTAGCGCTGACGGCCATTACGGACCAATCTGGATGCAAAGTCTTCCTCAAAGACGAAGCGGTAGTTGACGTCGGGTTGCAAAGGCCACGGGCTGGCTTTGGTCACCTAGAAGGAAAGCGAAGCATCCAAGCTTTAGAGGGTAGGAAGATAGGTCTACCCGTTAGACTGCAAGGCGAATCGCCCTGGACGGTAACATACCGAAACGGCGAGGAAGTTCAAGGTCAACCAGTGCAACAAACCTTGCGTAATAGCAACGACCAGATTGAGATCACTAATGAAGGGACCTACGAGATTGTTGACGTCCATGACGCCAGTTGCCCTGGTTCTGTGGACCTAGCCGCCAACTCATTCACCGTCCGCTGGATTCCTCGACCCTCCATTCAGATCGCGGAAAGCCAGATGGTTGAACGCATCGGAGAGCGGTATGTAAAGAAGGAGGTCTGCGAAGGTGATGAAGATGTTACAGAGGTTGCTTTCACCGGTACAGCCCCCTTCAACGTTGAATATGAGCAACGTCACAAGCCCGATTCTGGCTCGCAGTCAATGAGCCCTAAGAAGTTCAGTGCGGGCCTACACATGGCTTCTTTGAGAATGGAGACTTCGGAAGCCGGATTATACGAATATAAGTTCTCGAAGTTGGGAGACACCTCGTACAACCATGATCAGAGGAGGTTTTCCCCTTTGATTGTCCAGCAACGCGTTCATCCAAGACCTTCAGCTTATTTTACCGAAGCCGGCAAGACCTACAGATATTGCCAAGAAGAAGAAGAGGAAGCCGGCGGTGAGGTAGTGCCAATCAACTTGGTTGGTCAACCACCATTCCATCTCGAACTAGAGATCAAGCAGCACATGAACACAAAGCCAGAAGTCATCAACGTCCCAAACATAGTCTCAAACCACTACAAGTTGCACATTCCGCACAAGGTCTTGACGCTTGGGACCCATTCCGTTACCATTCGAAAAGTTCAAGACTCTCGCGGTTGCCAGCGGAAGATGAATTTCAATGCACCTCATGTCCAAGTCAGCGTCGCAGATATCCCAAGCATATCACCACTTGAGGAACGGACGGACTACTGCGTTGGTGACCGTATATCCTACACACTATCTGGTACACCTCCTTTCAACGTGTTCTACACCTTTCAGGACCGTGAGCGCAAAGCTGCTGTAAGCTCGACAGAATTCAGACGTATAGCGGAGAAGCCTGGAGTTTTCACGGTCACAGCACTGAGTGACCAAAGGAGTACTGATGCTTGTAAAGCGAAGACCAAGATCACGAAGGTGATCCATGAGATGCCTAGTGTCAGGGTAAGCAAGGGAAGGACCGCGACGGTAGATATTCATGAAGGTGGCGAAGCAGAAATTTTGTTCGAATTTGGGGGAACGCCACCCTTTCATTTCACGTGAGTCTCTCCACCATTGTTCAGCACCAACAATGCTGACAATTGTTAGCTATACTCGCAGCACTACCCCGCCAAAGGGTAGGAAGCCCGAAGTCCTGGAGACCAAGAATGAAATTTCGCATGAATACAGCAAGACAATCAGAGCATCCGACGAGGGAATGTACGAGGTGGTATCTATCAGAGACAAGTATTGTGCTTTCTCAACCCAGAAGGTACCGGGAAAGCCGGGCCAAAAGTTGTTAACGAACAGATGAAGATCTTGTTTCTGCATGCTTTAAGCGAGGCATCTTAGCATTGCAGGCGCCAAATATGATACCAAGGGCATATGCATCATTTTCTACGTGCGTTGGCCCGCGGGTGATACATTATTTCGGATATTGCTCCAACTTGAGTAATTGTGGAACAGATAGTGATTGCTCTATCACCTGGGGCGGACGATTCCAAAACCTTGTCCGATTATGGTTCATTGACCAGCTGTCCATGTGTCACTTCCTGTAGCTTGAGCTACACAAGTGGATTTCGTGCACGCCCGTCCAGGCCATTCTGCTACCCACAAGATTAGCTAGGTTAAGAGACTGTGACATAGGTCTGCCAATCATGGAGCCTATCTTCATATTCAGGTGCTATTTCTTGACTTCGATTCGCGAGAGCATGTCCCCACCCAGTCTTGCAATGTCGTGCAATGTCGTATTCTTGTTGATGCTGACGTAACCTTCTCCGTCACCAGACGAAGCCAACGGAATTGTGTTGTATGGCACACCGATTTTCCACGGCCTCGGTCCAGTCTGCGGATTCCACAAGCCAGCAATCACGGAGCCACCTTGTGAATTATAGAAGAACACAATATTACTCCCGTAAAGCTTCCTCAGCTCATCCACGTACATACGCACAGGATTGAAGCCAAGCCGACTCCTATCCTCTTGCGTTCGAGTTTGCAAGTTCTTGAACACAGGCTCCACAGCCTTCTCTGCTCCGTGCTGTCCCCTAGCGAACTTCGGAGCTAGATGAATAACGAAATCATAGTCCGCCATCGATGGTACGAAAAGAGCCTGAGGTTCAAAGGCCAAACCCTGCTCCTTGGCTAATGCTGCCGCTGCCCTCGCCAAACTGGTAAAGCGTGCCGCAATCACGTTAAAAGGACCAAGCTCCGTCCACGTAACGCCCTTGGGATCTATGTTTGAAGCAGCAAATATGGCCACCCGATTTCGCGCGGGGTCAAGCTTTCTCAAAGCCTCAAAACGGAATTTGATGCCATCGATTGCCTTGCTATCCATTCTCTCTTCTTCGCTGCAGTCCACAATCAGCGGTTCAGACCGCCAATCCCACTTCGCTACGAACGCCAATGTTCTTAGGAAACCAGGCATTGTTCCGTCAGGTGGATATCCAGGGACTGGATGCTTGAAGGTGCGAATGGTAAGGAGCTCGATTAGTTCGTCGCTGATATGGGTGGAGAGGAGATGGGAGTCACGCCATGTCTTCATGAGGCGGATACAAGGTGAAAGAAGAGGAAAGCGAGTGCTTAGAATGCGCAGGGCTTGGGTGTGAAGAGGTGCATGGACGAAATTACGCTTGTAAGTCGAGATTGCGGAGTCGGCTTCGTCTCGACTGGCTTGCGTGTGGGATCTGTCCCTTAGAGTGCGCTCGAGGAGATGAAGTTCACCTTCATGGTGGACACGAAGGCGGAAAATTGCGCCGCTTGGGTATACTATGTCGACGAAAGCATTATTCAGCATTCTGCAGTCGGTGTTTTCCAGACCTAGTCGCGCCGATAAGTTCGGGGTAGCTTCTTCGAGGATTTCGCCCATTTTCAGGAGGAATGCTATCTTTGTCCTCTGCACGGCTTCAATGTCATCGGGCCAACGGTTGGAACCTTCAAATTGGACGTGAACATTCGCTGGATCCATTTGGCATTGGCTGGGGTTTAGGATAGGTAGTCTGGTTGAGGTGTAACAAAGTTGAGAGTGTGCGGGTAAGATCTGACGTATCTGGAGTGGCAGACCCTTGAGGCTTCTGATCGCTTTCTCCAATACTTCAAAGGCAGTCATTACGGGCTCATAGCCGGTCACTCCAGGCTGATGGACAGCTCGAGCTTTGGCGGATGTGATGCTTTGGTAAGGAAGTAGACGTTCAAGGGCCTCCCCGATGAGGTTTGAACCGCCGACTGCCTCCTCACCAACGTGCCGTCGGATAATGTATGTGACCACTTGCTCCAGCACGGTCTCCTGGGGGTCTTTTTGAGGCCATATCAAGCTCTCTTGGATGCTGCCATCTTTGAAGCGTCGCAGCTCTGCTTTCTCTCCCCAGAATTTGCGAAATGCGGCAGCTTTTTCCTTGTCTTCAGCAGAGGGACCTCGATCGACAGTGCGGTTGGATTGTTCAGGGTTGAGCAATAGTCCTACCTGTATTCGAGATGTCCTTGTTGTATGCTGCTTCGAATTCATAGGCGACCAAGCAGGCATTTCTGGCGGTTCGATATTAATCAGTGAGACTCGGTCTCCGAGTCCGGTCTTCAATGCTTGATAAGCTCGTCCACAGAAGGCCAAATCCTCGCTAATGGCGTCTGTCGTCTGACTTGCTGACGGGCATATTTGCCTCAGTGATAGAAGGACGATACTGCCAAACTTCTGTTTGGGGTCATTGAAGCTCGCGATGAAGCAGGCATGAAAATGATCCGAAAGTGGATCGTCAAACAAGTCTAGAGTACCCCTGGCATCGTGCCTCAGCGTCGCGTAGGACCATGGCGTCATCTTGTAGAGGATGTTCATTCCTCTTGCACCGTCGAACAAAACAGGGTGTTCAGAAGCCGTCACATCGACAAACTCTGCTTTGACGAGAAGAGGCTTCGCCACTAGATCCGTCACTGCTAAGAACTTAAGTGTAGCCTTAAAAAGCTGGTAGCTACTGTATCCTTTTGATAATATGGGCTTCCCCTTGTGGCCGCCCCCCTGCAACAGTAATGCCATCATACATGCCCATTCGAAGGCACCGAAGCCGCCACCGGAAAGGCTTGTCCTCATGCCGCGCTGTCGGAGCCACACGCTGCCAAGTACACAAGCATTGGCAAAGCCAATTGATTGCAAAGAAGCTCCATGTAGAAATTTCAGATATGCCAGTGAAGAGCATTCTGTTCTTAGTGATGCATTGTAGAACGGCGTTGGCATTGCAGAATTGTCACTTGTATTGGCTTCCTCGGTCTTCATCCGAACGCAATTCTTGTCGGGCAGGGTTTTTGACATGGGAAATATTGCTCCATTGGCAGCCAAGACGATCCTGATCTGACATTTTGATCTTGAAAAATCATCATCACCGGTTCCGGGGCTAACAGTGATAATAGGTTGTAGATGATTGCCATGCTGATAGATATACTTGATGACGAAAGTGCATTCCTCTGCCTCTTCAATAGCTGTCGCAAGGCAAGCCAGGTAGTACGCTCTCTTGTGAAAGTACCTATAATTGAGATAGTCTTTATCCTGGAAGATAGACTTATTGTGCATTAGCAATTGTTCAAAAAAACGACAAAGGAGCCTTACTAATGGCATAGTGACAGCTAGATCGATTCCTAGCTGATTTTCAGTCTGAATTGCCGTCTTCCGTGCGTAGCTCCCAACGACATTGATGTTCGCAGGTTTCGAATATGCCAATGTAAAGTTTGCGTCTGTCTTTGGCCGAGGATTAGGGAACGGTATCCGCACTGTGTGCGACTCATGCTGCTCGCGTTCGGCTTGCAGGATCTATAGAGAAGCCGATACGTCAGAAAAACCAGTGGACTGGGCTATCAAAACTTCATACTGATTGTGGTTCACGGTTCGGAATGCGTTCTATTATATTCTTGAGCTTGCGAAGGGCATTTTCAGCGTTCGCCATTCGTCCCTCATGAGGTCGCACATTCGACAGCAATTCGTCTACCTGAAGCTGGAACAAACTTAAATGGTATACGCTGCTCGGTGGTAGTGTCGAAGGACTTCTTCTATCGTTTTGCGCAGCTCGACTGCTTCGAGTGGAGGCCATCTTATCGGCGACCTTGCTCTGTTGTTCAAACAATGCTCCAAAGTCCTGGATGTGGGATAATTCCTTGTCGCCGTTATGAGCAGGAAGAGGAGAGAGCTTCCTCTTTTTATATGCTGGTGGCACCATAGCGAGCAGTTGAAAAGACCTACTGCAGACCCGTTCTTCCTTGACTCAAGACTATGGAAGCTTGATACGTACGTACGTGGTTTTTTCGTAGATGCGGCTCAAAACTAGCCGACCCGAATCCACGGAAAGATTTAGGATCATGAGCTAATGCACGTCACTCGTAGATCCCGATCACGGCCAATCCGAATGGAAGTTTTGGCGGGACCGGAGTCAAATAACTTTTTTCGACGTTGGACCCTATGCTTCTGTAAACGATGGCGACAACATCAACGGCATCAATGCTCGCCGCAGAGGTTGGGGAGTCAATCCCGCCAGATACTGCTCATGTAAGCCTTAGTGATTCCCTCCATTAGGCCACACGTAGCTGACACTACGCAAGGCCGTGTCTGTGTCCCTGCCGACATGGAGAGCCAACGTTGGCTATGAGGAAGGCGAAGATTGGGTATTGGGCAAAATGAAGACGGGTTATCCGCGGTCCGATATCGCTCCACGCCGTTCAATTGCACTTGGTCTAAATCCCACATGGCAGGTTCTTCGTCCATAAAAGCATCGAAGCCTTTGCAGATGCAATTGTGTGGAGGCATGGCTCCTCGACCGAGAAAGCTTTCTTGTTTCCATCCCATGCCGTTGCTACCAGATGCGTGGAATTCCTCCAAAGACACGTGCCTTCTCTTGTTTTGGGAAACTCGTTAAGGATCGTCGATCTATATCCGAATTCTGGTCTGGCCAATGGCGATGTGGAGTCCGAAGCAGCGCACATCAAACCGATAATATCAGCCGTTATATTCCCTCGAAGCCATACAAAAGTCGCAAAGACCTTCTGGCAGCACTCGGGTGACGGAATCTCAAGTCGGCGGGCCGATTACTGCTACAAAGCTTTCGACGACGGCCGTTTGACTGTGCACCGAGCTGTCATGTCGCCGAGCAAGGGGCCTCGAAGATATCAGACGAAAGAGTCTGTCGACCTCTCTCCGCAATGTGCACATACGAAAGGTCTGGACGGCAAAGACTACATACAATTTGTTGAAGAGCGTTTTGGAAGAAATTTGGACGTGTCACTTGCTCATAGTGCTAAGCTGGCAATACGAAGACGTATAGCGGGTGCACTAGTTGCTAACGTCGACCTACATGAGGCGTTGGAAATGTCGAGCCCTCCAACACGTACGGAACAAGTGGAAGGCTTCTCGGAACGTGATGTTTACCTCTATCCATGCGGGATGAGCTCGATATTCAATACACATAGGGCTTTGATGGCTTGTAGAGGAGAAATGAAGAGCATCACTTTTGGGTATGGTTCCTTGATGTCCTGTTGGTTACAAGGCTAAGTCTAAGCAGGTTTCCATATATTGATACCCTCAAGATATTAGAAAAGTGGGGTCCTGGCTGTCTCTTTTACGGCTACGGATCGTCAACAGAATTAGATGATCTAGAGCGGCGTTGCGAGGCCGGAGAGAGATATCTGGCCTTATTTTGCGAATTCCCGGGTAACCCTCTTCTGAAAACGCCTGACCTGCGCAGAATTCGAGCACTGGCCGATCACTATAATTTTGCTGTGATTGTTGACGAAACGATTGGGAACTTCATCAATGTACACGTCCTACCGCACGCCGATGTGGTTGTTAGCAGCCTGACCAAGGTCTTCACTGGAGAGTGTAATGTCATGGGTGGAAGGTGAAACCACATTCCTATCCTATATTGCCCTGCTTATGAGATTTCAGCTCTGTTCTGAACCCAAATAGCCGGTATTATCAGCCACTAAAGGCTTTCATGGATAGCGATTACGAAGATAATTACTGGCCCGAAGATGCGATATTCATGGAAAGGAATAGTAGAGACTTCGTCTCACGTATTGACAGAATAAACAAGAGCGCAGAAGCGATATGCGAGACACTGAAGGCGTCTTCAATAGGTGAGTCGGTGCTACTGCAATATCTGAAAGTTGCTAATAGTCATCAGTAAAGCAGGTTTATTATCCGAAGTATAGTGCGACCAGGGCGTTCTATGATGATTGCCGCAATAAGAGAGGAGGTTATGGTGGCCTACTTTCGGTGACTTTCGAGTCTTATTTGCAAGCTGTCACCTTCTTTGACAAACTGGACACCGCAAAAGGGCCCAGCCTTGGGACAAATTTTACACTCAGGTATGTCGCCCAATTTAAAGTCTCCTGAGCCACAGCTTATGGTATGTAGTTCGCCCTACGTGATACTAGCACATTATACAGAGCTCGACTGGGTAATTTGTTCTTCTGACGATGGTTCACGTTTATCAGCTGACATTCGAAGGCCGCACGATATGGAGTTGAAGCCGATCTTGTCAGGATAAGTGTTGGCCTCGAAGACCCTACCGAATTGCGTTGGCGATTTCAACGCGCCTTGGTGGCAGCAGCTGAGATGAAGGCCGGGTGAAATCCGTGACGGTTTCTAACACCAATTCCGTAAAGACAGTGGTAGGTCGTCTGGAGTGAGCAACGATGCAAATTCAAGTTAGAAGGCCAGAGTGCAAGTCGAAGATTGGGAGAAAAGAAGCTTCAACAGGGCAGAAGAAGCGATGCAAGTATTATCGCGGACTTCTCGAAACGAATGACTATATTCGAGTGGGACCGTGGGAAGCCGAGTATCACTATAGTCTTAATCTTCCGTCAGCTGTCCGTCCGAGGTAATTGTATGTGGTGAAGTAAGCCCACTTATGTCTCTACAGATGCTGAGAGTAAAGTCCTAGAAGGGTTCACCCACTACCTGGCCAAACCTCCTAACTGGCCACTACCTCTAACTCTTTATGTAGAAGGTTTGATAGATTATTTTCGCGTACAAAGTTCTAGCACTTGTAATACTTAACAACTTCTATACCAGAATTCTAGCCACTACGTACCTCCTTCATGGATTATAGTTGTCCCCGATTGATATCTACGTTAAGTCAGCCAGTGGTTGGACCCCGGGGTTATAGACCGGAGATCCTCTTGGGACCCGAAACTGGCCAGTCAGGGGGTTTGGCCAATTAGGTGATGAACCCTTCTACTGTACTAGTAAAGTTTAGCGCGGCGCGGTTCTCAGGCGCGTCGTTCTACCTAGGAGCTTTCGACAATTTTTACATACCGGTGTTTCTCTACCATGATCATGGCGCCAGCGAAGAGGCAGCGGTCAGCCGACGATAACGGCGAGACTGAGATCATCGAGGTTGAAAGCGCGCAGTCGAGTTTGCAACAAGCTTCGGTGAGTATCAGAAGGCAGTGGTAGGCGCAATACTTAACAGCCGGACAGAGAAAGAAGTCCCGAATTTCACACAACGAGCCAGAGGAAAGCGAAACATCGGAGTATGGTTCAGATGAAGAGCGCTTTCAAGAGAAGGCGACCCAATTCCTTACGCAGCAGCGTAGTAAGAAAGTCTTGCGAAATCACCCAGCGGAAAACGGCATCATAGAGTCTGTGATATGTACAAACTTCATGTGTCATGGGTACCTGGAGATTGGGATAGGCCCACTCATCAACTTCATCATCGGGCACAATGGAAGTGGAAAAAGTGCAATTCTCACCGCCATTACGATATGTCTAGGAGGAAAAGCAACAGCTACAAATCGGGGGCAGAGCCTCAAGAGTTTCATCAAGGAAGGCGAAGAGTGAGTGGAGATGCTTGCCTCATTGTTCGCAAATGCTAATGTGTCCAGGTCGGCAATGCTCAGCGTCAAGATCAAGAACACGGGCGATGGTGCATACCAGCAAGATATATATGGCGACTCCATCATCGTAGAGCGTCACTTCTCCCGTTCAGGTAGCAGCAGCTTCAAGTTGAAAACCTCGACCGGAAGAATGATGTCTACCAGAAAAGCCGATCTCGAAGACATTTGCGACTACTATGCCCTTCAGATTGACAACCCGATGAATGTTTTGACACAAGATATGGCGCGTCAATTCTTAAACAACTCGACACCTACCGACAAGTACAAGTTCTTCATGAAGGGAACACAGTTGGAACACCTAGATGGGGACTACCTTATAGTCGAGCAGAATCTTGAAGCGATCGATCAGGATTTGTGGAAGAAGACAGAAGATCTCAATATTTTCCGGGAGCGATATGAGAAAGCAAGACACCTTCTCTCTCTTTCAGAAAGGCAGGACACGCTTCGTCAGAGGATCAAGACCCTTATGAACATGATGGCTTGGGCTCAGGTAGAGGAGCGGGAGAAAGAGTTGCGGATGTGTAACAACAAGTTGGCTAGAATGGATGAGAAGATCGGGGCTTTAGAAATGAAAGCCGCGGGACTCAACGAAGCTTTCGGCCAGATTGAGCAGTCGTCCGAGCACGCTGTCCAGGGCGTGGAGGATGCCAAAAGCGCTCTAACACCTTTGCAAGAAGAGAAAGATGGTATCAAAAGGGAACATGACAGGTTCAAGGCGGAGCAAATGGCCTTACATGTATGCTTACCTCCGCTAAAGTTGATGTCCCTGCTGACCCGTGCTCTTAGACTGATCAACGAGCGATCAAGGGAGAAATCAAAGCAGCAGAGGACCGAATTAGAAAAGCTGAGAAGGAAATCGCAGACGAGCACCAGAGGCTCAGTGATGCTGATGGAGGCACTCATGACTTACGGCGCGCAGAGATTGAGGAGAAGAGGGAGGAAGCCAATGCTGCCAAAAAGAGGTTTCGGGAACATGAGGATGAACTACCTGCTCTAGAGGACAACAAATGTCGCGCAGAAAGAGAGTTCAAGGAGACACTCGAGCCTATTAAGTACAAGCGAGCCGATATACAGCAAGCTGAGGATCGGTTGAACTCGCTGATGCGAGACCGCGGGCAACAACAACAGTCATATCCGCAGAATATGCAAAGGCTATTGAGTGCTATACGACAGGATGAAGGATTTCAGCAGAAGCCGATAGGACCAATGGGCGCTCACGTACGCTTGCTTAAGCCTCTTTGGTCGAGTATCCTCGAAAAATCCTTTGGTGGCGCTTTGGAGTCATTCATCGTGACCAGCAAGCAGGACCAGACAAGGTTGTCGGACTTAATGGATAGGAATGGATGGTAATAATTGATAGAGGCTCTCAAATCTTTCGTTCATACAGCTAACATTGGCAGTGCTTGTCAAATCCTGATCACGAACAATAGCACAATAAATACTCGAGGCAAGGAACCAGATGAGCGATTCGACACGGCTCTAAGAGTTGTGGACGTAAGTAGATATGTCTGTTTTTCTTGGAAGTACTAACCACCAGTCAGATTGATAATGAACTTGTTCGAAAGCAGCTAGTCATCAATCAGGGCATCGACCAGACAATACTGATACAGGACCGCAAGGAAGCCATCGATGCGATGGATAGTGAAAGACTGCATAATGTAAAGCAATGCTTTTCCTTCAACGTTAGGCCTGGAGAAGCGGTCAGGCTAGCCTACGGCTGGGGTGGTGGACTTTCCCAGTCGCATCAAGCAGCTTTTAGGGGATCCCCTCGCATGAAGACCGATGTCGAGTATCAAATAAGGTACCTTTGTCCTTCTGTTATGATTGCAATTGGCAAAGGACACTGACTATTTCAGTTCCCAACGCGAGATCCTCCAGACGCTCCGATCAGAACTAAATCAGCTTGAGCAGATTTCGCAGGAAATGCAAAGGCGCCTTATCAGGTGTCAACAGGCACTTACCAAGCACCAAAATATTCTCGTCCAGCGGAAAATCGAGATGCAGCAGACGCAAGACGTTGTCGACGAACTTCAAGATGCCTTGGACAATGATCGCGTCGAGGAGGGTCGTCTAGAGGCTCTCAAAGAACAACTCGAAGACGCTAAGGAAGATAAAAGCACATATGAATCTTCTTATGGAGAGTCTGTCGTTGCTAAGGACAAGAACAACGAGTCACTTAAGAACACTAGGGACGAAATGGCATCAATGGATACGCAGATCAAGGAAGCCGAAGCGAAGATCTTCAAGGCAGAGAGCAAGGCCACAAAGTGCGGAAATCAAAGGCAAGCTGCGTTGCGTGATATGAATGCTGCCTTCGAGAACCTCAATGCGGCAAAGGAGGAAAGGGGTACGTATGCCGTAGAGAGTGAGCAGCACGTGAAGATTGTGGAGGACTTTACAAAACAAGCCAGCGAGTTCTGTCAGCGAGTGCCAGTAGATCATGGCGAGACTGGGGATTCAATCGAGCGAAAAACGGCAAAGCTTGAAAAGGACTTGAAAGAAGCGGAGAAGAGGTATGTACCAATCGACAGTCGCCACATGAACGCTAACCCGTGGAACAGAGTCGGAGGCAGTCGAGCCCAGCTCACAATAGCCGCTGCCAAAGCCACCGAGGCTCTTGATCATGCTGAGACGGAAGTAAGAAGCATCGAAGAACTTTCGCAGGTACGAAGTGGAACACCATTCTTTGTGATGTCTCCACTGATTCAGAACCTAGCTCTTGAAATTCGCACTTGTCAACCGTAGGGATAGGTGGAAGCAATTTCAGAAATTCATCACAGCACGCGCCAGAGTACAATTCATGTACCTCTTGAGCGAACGCGGTTTCCGCGGCCAGCTCCAGGCGAACCATAAGGAGAAGAAGTTGGATCTACAGGTCCAAATATGTTCCATCTTGCGCCGTTGTGAACAGCACTGACACACAGGACAGGTCGAGCCTGACGAGACTTTGAAACAGAACAAAGGCCGCAAAACCATGACGCTTTCTGGTGGAGAGAAATCTTTCTCGACTATCTGCTTGCTGCTTTCTCGTGAGTCTTCTCCCTGCGCCATGATCTTCTCCTCGCTAATTCTCATAAAGTTTGGGAAGCCATGGGAGCCCCCATCCGCTGCCTCGATGAATTGTGAGTATAGTCACTCCACTCAGCGTTTGCGTCCAGAGCTTACAAAAGCTAGTGATGTATTCATGGACCCCGTCAATAGACAAATAAGTATGGGAATGATGGTAAATTCATGCCCCCAACCCTCTAGGACGCCACTGAAGACTGCCTAGATTCAAGCTGCGAGAAGATCTATTGGCAAGCAATTCATCTTGATCACCCCTCAATCGATGAGCAGTATAGATCCACAGGAAGATGTGAAAGTCATCAAGTAAGGTTCTCTGTTCTTTTTCGAAGGCTGGCCGTAGCTGACTTATAACCTAGAATGGCCGACCCTGAACGCGGGAAACAGGCAAGGTTGCACAATATTATATAGGATAGTCCTGCTTAGCTGGATTGTCTTATCTCGACATGTCTCAATTCTGCATATGGCCCTATGAACTCTTCAGCCCTGGACTTTGTACATGTCATATCTTTCTTCTGAGTTCACGTTCATCAAACGATGTGAAGTACGAACGCCCGGAAGAATACCCGCAAGAACGTCCGTAAGAATGCCTGCAAAAACACGTTTCCCGCGTAATCCTTTACAACTTGTATCGAATGGAGAACGCTCTCCGGAGTTGATAGACCTCTTGTATATCAGAGTGAAGTAGACTTGGTGAGATACGTATTGCCTTTGAGGCTTTACTAGTTCAAGGCTAACAAGTTAGCACGGAACCAAGCTCAAAGCGACTTAGATCGCTGCGCGCACGCTTCGAGTAAGGTAGCACCTGGCCTCAGGCCACTAAAAGCCCCCACTAGACAGGGGGGTATCTGCACTAAGGAGACAAGTGAGGAAGAGATGCGTTGAGTTAGGGCTAGATATTAGGGCTGTCGCTATTGACAACCACTCAGACACTCCTCTTGTCAACATTGTCCGTCTGCAGCGCATATCAGGTATGCGAATCTGGTGATACACATCTGGAGATCACATCAATGGGCATCCGAGTGGTGGCAAGGGTTCGGCCGCAGCAAAGTCATGAGTTGGGCAAAGATGTGATTGTCTCGACGGCCAGCAACACCGACTCAGGACAGCCCACTCTTGTCAAAATTCCGAACCCGAAGAATGGAAGCGAGGACTTTACCTTTCAATTCAGCAGTGTCTATGACCAAAATGCGACTCAGCAGCAGATCTTTGACAATGAAGGTCAGCTCAGTTGCGACATGCTATGCTTACTGGGTCTTTAGATCGTCATGTTAATCTGCTATAGTGTCACCTACGATAAAACACCTTTTTAATGGCTTTGACGTTACGATATTCGCATATGGTAGTACTGGGACTGGCAAAACGCATACGATGCGAGGCGGGAAGACACTCGCAGAGCGAGGGGCCATACCCCGGCTTTTGTCCGGCATCTACAGGAAAGCTAGGAAAATAGCCAAAGACTCGGACGGCCAGACGACAGTGGAGATTACTCTTTCCTACTACGAGATCTACAATGACAAAGTATTCGACTTGTTCGAAGCGCCCGAGAAGCGGACGCTGGCTGGCCTTCCCCTCAGGGACAATGGTAGCAAAACTATCGTAGTTGGACTGACGGAAAGACCCTGCGAGAGTCTCAAGGAATTCGAGACTTTATACGATCAGGCAAACATCAATCGGTCAACGAGCGCAACGAAGGTAAAGGCGGCCGCATTGGAAAAGCAAATGGTCTGCTGACATAGACTCCAGCTGAACGCAGCGTCTTCGCGATCTCACGCCATTCTCGGTATCAAGCTCGCAGTGACCACGGGAGATGAGACGAGAACCAGTACCGCTTCTGCAATCGACCTTGCTGGCTCAGAAGACAATAGGAGAACACAGAATGGAAAAGAGAGGATGGTGGAGTCTGCTAGCATAAATAAGTCATTATTTACTTTGGCAAAATGTGTCGAGGCTATCAGCCAGAAGGATGCTAGGATACCATACCGCGAGAGCAAGATGACACGGATACTTTCTCTCGGTCAGAACAACGGACTGACGGTCATGATATTGAACCTGGCGCCAGTCAGATCGTTCCACCTGGACACGCTGAGCTCTTTGAATTTCGCAAATCGGACCAAGAGAATAGAGGTCAGGGAGATTGAGAACGAGCCAGTTTTCAAGCAATGCCCAAGAGGAGTACCTACCGTTTCTGGGTCGAATCTACAACGGCAGCCTTTGCGACCATTGGCGAGTACTGTGCATAACGCTTCTGCAATGCACGCTTCAAATCGTACTCTTAAGCAAGGAGACAAACATACCAAGGCTTTCTCGGTATACTCTGACAAAGTGCGCCACTCCAACATGGGTAGTAGGCCCATTCGGGGAGAGCCGCCAGGGCGCTCATCACCATTGAAGCGGCCCTTGCCGGCAGACCCTTTCACGTCCTCGAATTCTCGACCTCAGAAGAGAGCGAGTCCGTACAGGCTGATGTCAAAGTCTCAACCTGGAATGTCAAAAGCAGCCATCGAGGATATCATTGAGAGGAAAGTTACCGACATTCTTGCAGCCCGCGCACTTGATCAACCATCGATAGCCCCACAGTCGGAAATTAGTGAAGAGGTTCAGAAACGACTCGACATGCTTGAGAAAAAAATCGACGGTCATGAAGACGGCAGAGAGCAAGGCCTGACGTTTTTGCTTATGGCGAAACAGCATGCTGTGCGAGGAGAGGATGCAAGCGCACTCAGGATGTATAGCCTCGCGCAGGACTTTTTCCCGGATAACAAAAAGCTGGGCATGAAGATTGAAAAGCTCCGTGAAAAGATCCAGGGAAAAAGGGAAGAAGGTCGACGGAAAGAGGTGGAGCCGCAGCCCGGGAAGCCTTTAGACGTCGAACCTTGTAAGAAGAAGAACAGGGCAAACCAAGATGATGACTACTGTCAGGATGAAGCGATTTGTGATCAGAAGTACGAATCGGACGGGGGCTCTCGTTACAAAGCAAAGATTAACAGGCAAAGATGCAGACCTGTTCGGCTTTCCTCGTTTGAGCCGGGAAACGAGCATGTACAGACACCTCGAACACAGCAGCTATTGAGCATATTCAACACGCGAGACGTCAGTCAGATACGTTTGCTGCGGGGGATAGGAGCGAAGAAGGCTGAGGCTATTATCGAAGCACTTTGCGCAGGTGAAGAGGACGAAGACGAACTTCGACCAGTAAGCAGTTTGAGACAACTGGGTCAATTACGAGGCGTTGGAGCGAAGACGGTCGAGAACATGAGATTTGGCCTTCAGGCCACTGTGTCCGAGTAAGCAGGTTGCACGAGAGGATACTCTATATAATAGGCACAGCGATGGCGTTGCATTGCTAGGAAACTGGGCAAAATGATGTTTCCATCCAATTTTGAGATTTTTTACCATGTTTGAAGGGGTGTAAGGTAGATTGAATGCCTTTAATTGTGAGCGAGGAAGTGGAAACGTGTGCATGCACAGACCGGATAAGGTACTAAGGTACCTTAGTATATACCTGTAGAAGCAATATCCATTAAGCTTCCGTTAGTCATCATGGTAGCTCCAGTAGTACGTAGTACGTAGTAGTAGTAGTACTTAGTACCTTCCTTACCAAAGCCAAAGTGTCGGGTCCCGCTCAAGCATTGGACTCGGGGCTTTGCCGCCCTTGGTGCCCGGCAACAAGCCTGTTGGGCCGTGCCCCCCAACCTACTGTAGATCTAAGTCCGGATTCCCGAGCGTACCGAACGCATCGCTCTCAATTTAGGTAGGTACAGTCGGGAGTCAGATCAAAGAGGACGGGACTCTCGGTCTCTCGAAAATGCCGAGACGTGATATGATCGCTCTTTTCGTTAATGTACATCCACCGATTCTTCGTCGTGCGAGAGAAACAATTGAAGCAGTCGCCAGATATCATGCAAAGACCGTTGCTCTGACACCCAAGTTAGCTTCGCGCGTTGCTCTCATGCTTGTGATTGCCTTGCAACTCTCTTGTTTGTCCAACGTGCAGGAATAGTCGTTCCACAAGACTTGAAACCCAAAGCATCCACCTCTAATCCTTTACTCCTTACAAATTTGACCATCGAGAACCTCAGAATGACCACGGTGGACGACTCGTCCGCAACTGAAGCGACAACAGATCTTGACAAGACCTCCACCGAACTCGAAGACCGTTCCCACTCGTACTCCCATGGGCCCATGCCCAATGACAACAAGAAAACAGGAGCAAATATATTGCCTGATACGTCAGAAGAGACACATGATCTGGACATTGAGAAGGCTGCGCAGGACGAAAAGCCTAAGCCTCCAGGTGCATTCGACCCAAGTTCCTTCCCTGACGGAGGGTTAGAAGCCTGGCTTGTTGTGTCTGGAGCTTTCTGCTGCTTATTCAGTAGCTTTGGCTGGATCAATGGTGAAGAACATACTGCAGTTGCTATTCGTTTGAGCGAGGTTTAACGCGACTCGCAGCTATTGGTGTCTTCCAAACATACTACGAGAAAGGCCCTTTGTCGCAGTATTCGGCTAGCACTGTATCATGGATACCTGCATTGGAAGTCTTCATGATGTTCTTGGGCGTAGGTCTTCTGCGTGGACAGGCCATTGAAGACAGGTCCTGACATTTTTTAGGGTCCTATATGGGGGAAGCTGTATGACAATCATGGTCCACGATATCTACTTGCAGTCGGAACATTCTTGCATGTCTTCGGTCTCATGATGGCATCCCTCAGCACCAAGTATTACCAGTTCCTTCTGTCCCAAGGTGGGAGATCCCACAAAGCAGCGTTTCAACAGCTGCTAATCTATTGCTAGGCGTCTGTTCAGCAACAGGCGCGAGTCTGCTCTTCTATCCAGCCATGAGCGCTACGGGAACCTGGTTCTTTAGGAAGCGAGCATTCGCATTTGGTGTAATGGTCGCTGGCTCCTCACTTGGAGGCGTCATCTTCCCAATCATGATCGAAAGGCTCATCGTGGAGCGCGGATTTCCCTGGGCCATGAGAGCAGCTGCCTTTCTGATCCTTGGATTGCTAATCTACGCCAATCTCACGGTCAAATCTCGCCTGCCACCCACCCCGAGGCCTTGGGCATTGATGGACTTCGTTAAGCCCTTTACCGAGGTGCCATACTTCCTTACCGTCTTTGGCGCCTTCTTGTTCTTCTTCGGCATGTTCTTGCCTTTTACTTTCATCATTCTCTCGGCTCAGTATCATGGTATGAGCGCAAACCTTTCGGGCTACCTTGTCGCGATCCTGAATGCCGCTTCGGTTCTCGGGCGTACACTGCCCGGCTGGATCGCCGATAAAGTGGGAAGATATAATACCATGGTCTTCGTATCTTTCTTGTCTACAGTTTTCGTCCTCGCTCTCTGGCTCCCTGCAAAGGGCAATGTGCCCTACATTCTCTTCGCCGCTTTCTTCGGCTTCAGCTCCGGGGCTTTCGTCTCTCTGATACCCGCGCTGATTGCGCAGATTAGTGATGTTCGACAGATAGGAGTAAGGTCTGGATCTATGTTCGCCGCCATCTCGGTAGCAGCGCTTGTTGGGAATCCTATTGGGGGTGCTCTGGTGAGTCACGAGAACGGCCAATATCTGCATCTGCAGATCTTTTGTGGTGTGACAATGTTTGCTGGGAGTTGCGTTTTCGTTGCGGCGAGGTACAGCCTGGAAGGACCCGATGTGAGGAAGAATATTTGAGGAATAGAAGATGCATCGGTGGAGTATGGTCGAAGAATTGACAAAAGGGCAGGAGTTGTTTGCATCACATCGACAAGAGCATAAAATGTTTCTGGGGGGGGGGGAGCTGCGCTTTCTGTACTATAGTATTCCAGGCAACCTCTAATATGTACAGGCCCAATACTTGGTTCGTAAAGCGTAAGGCTCTTACTCAAAGCTGCTTTACCTCGTTGAAAAGTCAACGTCATAGCAATCGCGAACCACCGGGCATCATTCCCGTAGCGCGTCGGCAACCCACGAGGCCATCCGAAGCCAATCTCGCGGCTCGCGTGCGTCGATCAGGGGCATGGAACCCCTCCCGTCAACCTGTCAACCCCCATTCGTC
Source organism: Stereocaulon alpinum (assembly GCA_018257865.1). Classification (NCBI taxonomy): domain Eukaryota; kingdom Fungi; phylum Ascomycota; class Lecanoromycetes; order Lecanorales; family Stereocaulaceae; genus Stereocaulon; species Stereocaulon alpinum. Next base: position 184,917 of record JAEUBA010000050.1, on the reverse strand, counting down.
GTTTCCACACACCACCCAACTGCCTCCACTCCTTCACCCACACCTTTTCCCCCCCCGCGCAACTCTTGCCCCATCAGCTCACGTCATCTTCCACCTACCCAGTCCCAATAGCTACCTACCTACCAACCAACTCTTCACATCTCCACGACCCCAATTGCTCCCTCGCCACACGACTACACACCCCAAAGGAAAGACCAAACAAACCAGATGGAAATGATGGACAGCCTCGTCTCCCGCGTAAAAAACAGTACTCATCCCCTATCCCCCATCCCCACTCTCCCCCAACCCCATCCCACGCCCCCCACCCCCAAAACCCCCATCCATACCGTGGGGACGTTACGTCAATGACTAACAACCATCTCTCACTAACCCTCTATCCAGAACTCGAAGTCATCAGGCTAGAGAAACGCTATGCGAAACGCACACATCGTGCTGCTTATAAGGGAGGCATGGAGTATAGGGATGGGGAATATGTGAGGGCGCAGGGAAAGGAGAAGGAGAGGGGAACGAATGTGGGGATTAGGGAGTTGGGGGTTGGGAGTGAGAAGAGGCGGTGACCACGGGGGTTGGAGTGAGGGAGTGTGTGTTGCTGGATTCAAGCATGGCGTTTTGGTCATATGAGCGTCTAATTTGGATAGTTTCTGGGGATATTTAGAGGTTGGAGGATACGTATAGGGGTTGATACCAGATACCTGGTCGTGGAGACCGTTTCTTCTTGTGGATATTTTTGGAAGAATAGACGGTTGCATAGACGTCAAGAGATTTAATACATCATTTTCTGCTAAGGTTGTGAGTATGTTACTGCGGAACTTGAATGTGTTTGCGGTGCTGATGCCGATATGAGCTGTTTTATTATTGAGCTTCGATGGCTATATACACGACTGTCGGTCAAAGTTGAGGACATTTTGTACCGAAAAGCGGTCATTCCCATCGACTAATGCTCCTGCAGCTCGTTCTACTCGTCGAGCAGATGGAGGCATGAACACCTTGTAGCACAGTATCAGGCAGACTCAACATCACGCTCCGAGGCGACAGCACGAAGGGAACACGGAAACACATGCATTGCCGAGCAGCTCGCTTTATCTTCGATGAGGTGCGGGATTCTTGACTTTGAACTGAATTTTGGAAAGCTGCAATAGCATTTTTTTAGACTCGCCTATTGATGACTGGATAGTACAGATGCATTCAGCGGATGTTCGTCCTATGTACAACGAAGTCGAGGTGAGTAGAGTACAGGTAGAACCGTCCTTGCTGGCTCACAAAACACCCTATGGCCCTCCAATGGGTTCAAATGTCACCTTTCCGTCGCTACCAATGCTTGCCGTGCTCATCTTAGGAGCTTTGATTGTCACTGGCATCGTGGCCTTATCCTGGCCTGTAGCACTCGTTGGCTTCTCTTGGGAAAGCGTCACCACTGGCTGCACCACTCCCGGTTGTGCATCCGCAAACTCGTTCACATCTTGAGACGTGAGTACGTCGCTTATTCGAGCAGCTCGGGTCTGTAGTAATATTTTCGTCGGTCCGTGAAATTGAAGGAACAGCTGAGAATGTCAGCAAATTTGCAGGTTATGATTTGAATACAGTGAACCCACTCTGTCTCCCCAGATTGATCTCCTGGCCCAGGTCCGCACGTTAAACATTATCCGCGCGATGGTTTGCCATGTATAGCTTTCTCTCATGGCTCTTATAAACCTCGTATCTGGCAGTAGCCTGGACACGCCAAGGTTGGGAATCTGAAGGTTGAACGACTTTAATCGATATGGCAATGGCGGGGTCGGATTGATAGTATACGCAATTACATTGCTAAACGAGGCCTCAGTATTTGTATTACATGCGAAGCTCCGGGGACAAACCAAGGATGAACGACATAGGACTCCCCATCTCTAAGCGCAACTTGCGATATAGAACCACGGCCAGCTAGTGCGAGTAATCCCCTCCCCGTGACCTGGGAGCCACCCCAATACGCGGGACTCTTGACGAATTAGCGCTTCTCTGCCCGAATCATATGTATACAGCCTACCATTTTCGTGTTCACAGTAGGTGTGATATGAAGTGTTTGGCCAGTCCAGGCCAAGAGAGATCGGCCAACGAGCATCCAATCTGTTGTTCCATCTAGGTTTACCGTCGTCATCGATGTATTGGCCGCTTTCGTTGAGATGAGCGCTGTTATTGGACTTGTGGAAGATATTCGTTGGTAGAGGAAGGGTATCCGGAGAGGTGCTCTTCGGAAAGGCTCGAGCATTGAGAGAGTTGAGACAGCCTAGACGAAGGTCCTTAGCTCACGGAAACTGTTTGCTCTACATTGGTATTGTACATTTTCAGGCTTTCCCCCCAGGCCGACTAACGAGCCTCTTCTGGTATATAGGTTTTGGGATGCAGAGAGGAACACGGAGAGAAGGGAGAACGGCGAGCCGAGGACCTCGAATCTAGCATCTGTCGTCCTATCAGCGTTGGTTCTTCCTGCTGCGTTTCTTAGGTACCAGAAGCTGCACCACTCAAGCTTGGTGCGGGATCCGCATGGTTAATGTCAATGGCGTCTGCGGACTGAGATGTAATTTGTAGACTGCGTCGCCATATTACCTGAGAGCCGTTTGGGATTTTCCAAGCTCTCAAACAGCTTGACAAGCTACTTGGGCCACTCAATTGGGCCCGCATGGCTACAAAAGAAGCCAATTACTTGTGGAAAGGCGCGAGACGCGGTCTACGCGGTCTTTTTGCGGAGAACTATCGCCGGGTAGGAGAGGTGACTTTTCATTTGCCATTGCATTTATAAGCTACATCCCAGCCTACTCAATTGAGATTGATCTGCCCAGACCTGGATTCGTTTAGACCATAGGGAAGGGCTCCACGATAGAGCACTTGTAGCCTTAATATAGGGGCGGACGGAGTTCTAAACATCCAAGGCTATGACATTGAGAAATCGATTAAGCGCAACTATACGAATATGCGGGTCGGGCTTCTGCCCAGACTTCACATACCTTATGGCACATGTCTGAGGCCTCGGATCAACATCACTAGATGTTTTCTCGCACAGAAACAGTCTAAGTATCTTCCTCTCCGCCAAATCACGTATACGAATCATTTACGGCAGCATGACAAACCAAGAGAGCCCCCGGCCCAGAGCCGGATCCAATTACGTCCAAATGACTCTGAGAGCATCAAGCCCGAATCATATCAGGAACCAAATAAAGCAAAGCCAGATGCTCCATCAAAGACGGATGCTCTGCTGGCGGAGCAGACGGTCTCGAACAAGGAGCAGCGGAAGGCTGATTGGGCAATCATGAAAGAGATGGCAAAATATCTATGGCCGAAAGATGACCTAGGAGCAAGATTCAGGGTGGGGACCGCACTTGCGTTGCTTGTCGGCTCGAAGATCTTGAACGTGCAGGTCCCGTTCTATTTCAAGAGCATTGTAGATTCTATGAACGTGGACTTTGTTGCGCTTGGCGGTACCGCTTGGACAGTCGGAGGAGCCATGATCATAGCATATGGTGCTACTCGAATCGGGGCGGCCCTCTCTCAGGAGTTGAGGAACGCTATCTTCGCAAGTGTAGCTCAGAAGGCGATCCGCCGAGTAGCCTGCAATGTTTTCGAACATCTGCTCCGACTTGATCTCAACTTTCACTTATCAAGGCAGACTGGAGGCCTTACGAGAGCCATCGATAGGGGAACGAAAGGCATAAGCTTCTTGCTGACATCCATGGTTTTCCACATCATCCCCACAGCTCTAGAGATCACCATGGTCTGTGGCATCCTGGCATACCAATATGGACCAAAATTTGCAGCCATCACGGCCGTAACAATGATTGCATATACCGCATTTACAGTCATCACGACTTCGTGGCGGACGAAGTTCCGGAGACAAGCCAATACCGCAGACAATGCTGGCGCTACCGTAGCTGTTGATTCTCTGATCAACTTTGAAGCCGTCAAATACTTCAACAATGAGAAGTATGAGGTAGGACGATACGATGCAGCGCTCCGTGACTACGAGAAGGCTTCGATCCAAGTCACTACGTCACTATCTTTTCTCAATGCTGGACAGAACCTTATCTTCTCTGGCGCTCTTTCAGCTATGATGTATCTGGCTGCGGATGGTATTGCTACCGGCAATCTCACCATTGGTGATTTGGTCATGGTCAACCAATTGGTATTCCAGCTTTCTGTCCCTCTAAATTTCCTAGGATCGGTTTATCGAGAGTTGCGACAATCATTGCTGGATATGGAAACGCTTTTCAACCTCCAAAAGGTGAACGTTGCCGTAAAAGAGCCCGACAAGCCCAAGGCTCTCCAACTAACGCGAGGCGGAGAGATCAAGTTCGAGAACGTGACATTCGGTTATCACAAGGATCGGCCCATAATACGAAACCTGAACCTCACTATCCCAGCTGGGAAGAAAGTCGCTATCGTTGGTCCAAGTGGCTGCGGGAAATCCACCATCCTCCGGTTGCTCTTCCGCTTTTACGATGTTCAAGAAGGCCGGATACTGATCGACGACCAAGACATTCGAGAAGTCAGCCTGCAAAGCTTACGGGAAGCCATAGGAGTTGTGCCGCAAGACACGCCCCTCTTCAATAACACAATAGAACACAACATCCGCTACGGTAACCTGAATGCTACATTAGAAGAAGTCCGAACCGCTGCCAAGCGCGCCAGAGTCCACGAAATTATCGACGGTCTTCCAGACGGCTATGATACCATGGTTGGAGAACGAGGGATGATGATCAGTGGCGGAGAGAAACAGAGACTAGCAGTGTCAAGACTGATTCTCAAAGATCCGCCATTGCTCTTCTTTGACGAAGCTACGTCTGCATTAGACACTTACACGGAGCAATCACTGCTCCAAAACATCAACAGTATCTTGAAAGACAAGGCGAGGACGAGCGTCTTTGTAGCACATAGACTTCGGACCATCTTCGACAGTGACAAGATTATCGTGCTGCAGGGTGGGCATGTAGCCGAAAGTGGGACGCATAGCCAACTGGTTGAGGCAGGTGGTGTCTATTCCGAACTTTGGCACGCACAGGAGACGAGTCTGGGAGACGATCAGAATGCGGCGCTTGCGGAACAAAGCAGCGAATTGGAGGCCGAGAATGAGCGGTCGCGGTAGGAATTATCGGCGTTCACTAGAAGGGTGAGAGGGAAAGGGTAATGGACAAGATGTAAAAGATACGACACTAGATCTACTTAGCCCAATCGCTTTCGGTATCAAGACGGGAAGTTTCCACACAAACTTTAAATCATCGACTTAGATCGAGCTGGATTAATGACATTTCCTGATCGTACTGAGCACCGAACATGTGCATCTCACGTAAATCTCAAGCAATGTCGAGTCTTGGGGGATGAGTTTGTTGCTGGCGGCAACCTACGCTGACTTCCCATCCCCATTCGTAGCTTCACACATAACCATCCATTGCTGTATCGATGATGACACACAATGACAAACATTCGCAGGCTTCAACGTTATCAGCATACAGAAACAGATCCGAGGAAGCTTTTGATTCTACTATCTACCATGATTATCATGTCTAACGCCATCATAATGCTATGCTGCAAACAACGTCGTCGACCTCCTTCAGAGAGACGTATAACCACCAACGCCATGCACATGGTCTTTCGAGTCGTCAACATCACTTTGCGACAGCAGCACTCAATACCGAAGTCCGGAAGAAGCTTCCCTTGGTTCTTTCGATGACCTGTCTATGTGTTAAAAACCGTCATGATCGGAAATTATAGGCATATGCCCACCTGTTGATACACCGAGTTGGCAGGATGGTTCATCAGCACCGTCCCCTCCTTATAATCCAACTTCCCATCCATCCTTGTATCCCGTATCAGATTCACAATCCACTTCTCTCCCTCCTCCATCTCCAAACCCAATCGCTTGCTCAGATCTTTGATATCGATCCTCTGGTGAATCTTGCAGTAGCTCTCGCTGATCAAGTGTCTTGCCGCCTCCACGAACGCTTCCGCAGCTGCTGATAGGAAGAAGTCACCTTTGAGCACTTCCTCTGCTTCACTGAGCTTTTTCTGGGCTTCTTCAAAGTCAAAGTCGATGTAGAGAGCTGTGACGAAGTCTGTGACGGGGTCGTGATATTCGTAGCCTTCTTGACGCACAACGCGGACGAGATCTTTGAGCTGTTTTTGATACTGTCCCGTATTCCTTGTGCGGCTGCGGTTAGTTATGACCGCAGCGGCGAGGTAGCGGAGGATCCAGGGGCAGTTAGTCTGTATGGTATTTATGAAAGCCGGAGAGAAGAAGAGTTCAGTGATCTGATCGCGAGCCGGTTCGTAGTTGAAGAAGGGGAACAGTGACCAGTGAATCAGCCAAGTCCGATGCTGAAGTTGCGCCAAGGGGTTGTTGAAGAGCTTGGTGTCGATGCCTTCTTTGACTTTGTTGACTTCCTCCATCACGACGTCCCATTGTGTGGTGAGGATGTCAGAGGCTAGTTTGCCCCAGTTGGCGGAGTTGGCTTTATCATTGTCGGTAGAGAGGATACGGAATTGATCGAGGAGGTGGGCGGCATTCGCATAGCTGCCACAGCTATATTGGAACCAGCCGTAGTCGTACAGCATATCTACCATTTCCACCGTGACGCCGTGGTTGGTTTCGAGGAATTTGAGATTAGCAACTTTGTCGCTGCGAAGGTTCGATACGACGCTGTCATCGCTGAGAAGCTCATCGATCTGGCTTGTCTCTTGCGTGAAGAGGGATAACCTTTCGAGAACTTCTTCTCTCCGCTTGGGGAATTCTTCGGGCACATCGTCACTGTCGTTGATCTCTTGCCATAATTGCGCAACATAGTCCGTCATATTTGTTGACTTGAGCAGCTCGTACTTCGTCTTTGTGATCTCTGTGCCATCCTCGCCCTCCTGGCCAGACAGGAACTCGAGCAGAGGGAATATTAGATGCCGGTCGAGATGTGGGATAAGTTTTGGTAAGAGGTCGTATTCTTGGGCTGCTTCTGTGGGACCAGACTGGCTCTTACCGTTCAGAATAACCTCAGCCGATGTGGGTGTATTGTCCGTCATGATCGCGAGTATGCAAGAATGTGTAGTCGCAAGATGGAGCACGGTACAAAACGTTCGAAAGTGCGGGCTTGGCGCCAAGATATCAATACTAGCGTATAGATTGTCCAGAGCTGCAGCGGCTTCACAAGGTAATGTTTACATAGTCGGGAGGACGCCAAGTTCTTTCATCTTATCTTGATGGCTTCTGTAAATCTCATGCCGTTTCTTCGGCCACTTTCCCTCCCTCGACTCAACTCCATTCATCTCCTTCAACGGAGATTATTGACACAATCTTGTCCTCAGATGCGGCACCGGGGTGAAGGTCCGGCGCCCTCTCCGAGCTGTTCTTAAGCATAATGATAGCTGACATGATTCCAGTCACTAAAGCTAGAATTATAGCTAACAATGCCCCCCCACCTCCACCATCGTCCGCCGCCCATTCCCCAGTGCAACCCAAATCACAATCCTCCATCGATCTGCCACCCCTCCCTTACCACGTCCATCGGACAGCCTCCCAGAAACTGCCGATATACCAAGTTGCCAAGCGCGGCGGTAATTTGCATCAGACCCGGGTACGGAAGATAGAAGGAGATGTCGAGAGATTAAGGGACGAAATTCGGATTGCATTAGGATTGAAGGAGGAGCATGTGGTCATTAACAGGTTGACCGGGAACATTATTGTCAAGGCAAGTTAAGTCCAGGGTCGTGGGGGCCTTCATGACCAGGAAGTGAGAGCAAGAGGGCGGTGCATAGCTAATTCTCTTGGGGTTTACAGGGTTGGTACCGGGATGAAATAAAGCGATTTCTGGAGGATCGGCATTTGTGATGGCGTTACGGGGTGTCCTATTCAGCTACTGAGGAACTTGTTCACTTGAGCCACAATAAATGGCAACGGAGCGGCATGAGCCGTTGGCCACACATTGAGAATTCTTGTGAATCGTATATACACGCTCGCGGTGTCCAAGGCAGTGCCATCCAGTGAGCACTGATCTATACTTGCTAATACATCTGACTTGATCGTTTGACGCTAAGTGAAACGCCATGCAGGTGAGTGAATAACTCACATCAAGAATATCAAAGAGGCTGCCATCGCGCCTCATTATCACCACTAAGCCGTTTGCAAATGGTATCTCGTGAAGCACGCATCTGATGCTATAGTTGTATGCACGAACGTTCAATTGTCCAAATTAGAAAGAGCGCACAGCTGTCGTATCACATAATAGTCACCTCTAGGGAGGTTTTGCTGGGCCGCAGCTTGAACCACCATACGCTTGTCTGGCAAGACCCCGGGGGGAAGTCCGACCCCATTTCCATCAACATCCTTTGCCTTTTCATTCAGCTTCCTCAGCAACGCAAAGCTTCTTTCAGTGATTGTAGCAATGCCGTACGGGTCATTGTCAATCCTGTGTCCTCCCCGATCGCGCGCTTGAAGGTTAGGCGGTTGTTTACCGAGGTCGGCTGCAGTCCTGAGAAGATTCATAGCAAAGCCGTCCTGAGACGCTAGCCACGACCGCGCAAGTTCGTGCTCTGATGCTGGTATCAGACTGGCAAGTATCTCTGCCGCCAGTAGGCCTTGTACTAGATATGGAGCACGGATTTTGAGGAGGCCAACAAGATGCTTGTTCATATACTCGGGCATTGCAGCTATGGCTAGGCCGAAAGCGCGAGTCAGTAAGTCGTAAGGTGGTGTCGATGCAACATCGGCCGCAAATATTGATCTGTAAAAGCTTCGATTCGGATCGCCTCGTGCAAGCAATTTTGCCAGACTGTCCACTGCGTGCGGATAGTAGCGATGGATCACTGGGACATAAGAAGCGAATATTATTTCCCCTTCCTCAGCACTATTCGGCGCGGGCGATGGGGCGAATGAAAGCAGGAATTGAAGTATGCACATAGCCTCCTCTTTACCCGGTAAGTCAATTTCCTGTGAAACGTTGGTGAGAAAGGTAACGATGTCTTTGCTGAAGTCTTGAAGGTTCTGATGCGTCCTCAAGACCATACTTCGTGTGCCAATGTATCGAATCACAGTGGACAAGAATCGCACCACGACTGGATCTGCCAAAGCAATGTGATTGACTGCAAGGAAGGAAAAGTTCCTGAGTATGGTGGTGATACAAACCAATCTCTCGGCTGCCCGATCAAGGTCGTATTCGAGCGTGCCGAAGGCCGGAATGTTCTGGAGGGTAGCATTTTCAACCTTGCAACCTCGAACGGTCTCTTCGTACGAATTGATTAACATGGCATCCGAGACTTCAGCAGAGTGCTCTGCAAGCAATTGAACTTGGTCGTCGGCACAGTCAATCAAGGTCTCGAGTAGGTCCTCGCACTCATCCAGGGCCATGGGAGTGGTTTCGTTGCTGATACACGCAAGGGTATCCAGCGCAAGTCGTACTTCTGCGTGCATGCCTGAGCGGAGAGACAAGGAGACGGCTCTTATGTCCACTACACCAAGCTCGTGGTACTTGGGCGCGCTGGCTTTGAACTTCAAGAGATCATCTACGGTCCCGAGAAAATTGGAGTTTGGCACCACTTGAATGCCTCCGTAACTCCTTACGTTCTTTCCCCCCTGCTGTTCCACAATAGGGCTATAGAGATCTCCGATAGGGCTCTTCTTTGGCCAAGGGTCAATCTTTTTTTTCTCTGCTCCCCTGTGTGTCTCAGAGGGTTTTTGTACTGCTTGTGGTGGTGCAGCGCGAGGCGGAGCTTGCATCGAAGGCTGGGGCACGTTGTACATGTTCGAAGGTCGTCCTTGGACTTGCTGAGGAATGTAACCGTTCTGCAACGATTGACGAGCATCATGCTGCTGGGGAGTGATTTGCTTTGTTGGTGTTTGATACTGATACATGTTCGACGGGGGTTGCATGGGTTGCTGCAACTGATTGTGCATCTGTTTAGTCGGAGAGAAAGCTCCCTGTCTTGCATTAGCATCACCACCTTGTAGGTGGCCCGATGCTCGCATGGGATCTGCCATTACTTGTCGCTGCCGTTGCTGGCTCTGAAACCATTGTTCGTATGCCGAGAGATTTAGATGCCAGTAGTTCTGGAGGTCTTGAGCAGCGGCTATGAATTGCTGTGGAGGGAATTGCAGAAGATGAGCGACATTTTGCCACGATTGAGTAGCGGTGATTTTCTTAGAGCCACCCATCCTTACAACGCCAATAAACAGTTGTACAGCACTGATAGGCCTCCCAGCTATGAGTGGGTTGGGATTGAAGGGCAGACCGTTTTGTTGATTCCACTGAGTGATGGTCCGCAGCAGCTGTTCTGGGTTGTTCGGGCGCTGTTGCGCCTGTTGAGCGCGAATTGCGGCCATCTGATGTGCTGACATCTGACCTGGTTGCTGAGCCATAGGGTTCATTGCACCAGCTTGCTGTTGTCGTTGCTGCTGTACCTGTCGCAAGCGGGCCTCGTTGATCCTCTGCTGCTGTTGCTGGTGCTGAAGGTGTTGGTTGTACTGAGCCAATGCGGCGCCATTGACTGCGGAGCCAGGCGGAGGAGTAAACGGCTGCCCTGGAGCGCCGCCGTATGGCGTCCCTTGAGCATACTGTTGAACACCGTTCTGGGGTGTATTGACTCGACTGCCATGTTCTGACAGTGATGGGGAGGCCTGAGCGCCAAATGTCTGCGTAGCTGGCGAAAATGGGGATGGTGACATAGTCTGTAGACGTTGATGTCGAGCTTGTGGATTGTATGCCTGGCCCTGCATGACTGGAGAGTGGCTCGCGTTGTTGCCGACTTGCTGATATTGCTGGTATGAGGGTGTTCCAGTAAACTGGTGACTCCCATTAACGGCGCCTTGAAACCCTGGAAAAGGCCCCTGTGGTGTCTGTGACCGGGAGACCGGGAGGGGCCCAGGGTTTGGTTGAGGAGACGCTCCTATGCTATCTTCTCGGGGGCGGGGCCGCTTTGAGGGGACGAGGGGTTGAGTCTGGTACATGGGGTTATGGTATCCTGGCGACCCATTGCGCGCAATCCCATTCTGCATGCGCTGTTGTAGTTGCAGGTTTTGCATCTGACTGAAGTCGAAGGAGGAGGTGGTAGGGGTGGGCATGAAGCCCATTGAAGGGTCACCGCTGCCGGGGTTGAAGGCTCCATTTTCGTTTGACTGGAAAGGGTGCGTGTCGCTTAGCCAAGTTGGCACACTCATAGCGATTCAGATTCGCAGCGGCCCATCTGTTGGAAGGTACGCCATTAGCATGTCGCACAGCAAAGGTCACTCGCTTCGAAGCCATAGTGGGCCAATGCGCATGGGAATCAAGAGTGCTGGACACATTGGTGGGGGATGGTAGAGGAGCGGTAGCGTATCCGAAGGCAGGATAGCGCGTTCAGGGTAAGCAGTCGGCAAGGGCAAGGAGCATGTGGATAGCAATGGCAGGTGGAACAGGTGTATGGCAGAGAGCCGCATGCGGGTAGGCTCACCTGAAGTGGCAGAAACTCGGTTCGCGTTCGCTATTGATAAACAGTGAGTGCCGTGTCAAGATCTGAGGGCTTAGTGGAAACCTACGCAGGCAGTGGACCAGTCCGGGGCCACACGACCTCCATCACGAGGGTCAGCACACGCCAGGCACGAGGGACGGAAGGCGAAAGGAATGATTCGATGGAAGAAGAGATGCGCTTGATGACACAAGTGGATCGGATCCAACTTGCCAACAAGGAGGTTGCTCACTGGGGCGCGGATCCGGCGATGGGAATGCCACGATGAATGCCTGGATCTGATGTGCGACGCCAAACGCGAGACAAATGAAAGGGAAAATCGAATGCATACCTGTTATCTAAGCCCCTCTAATTGCCCAGCCAAAGAAATATGTCAATAATTACTCTATCGGCACCTTACGTCTCTGGATCGCGCGGGGGGGGGGGGGGGGCCCTTTCTAGGCCGGATACTGGAGGTGAGAAGAAACGTAGAAGCTAAAACCGGAAAACCCCTCTGTGAGTTCGCCTCTAATAATTTCATCATTTGGGATAAGGGCAAGCACTATTCCTATTCTCCTAAATTACAGTACTACCGCACAAAACTCTACTACTCTCAACACCATCAACAATAATAATAATGATGATAATAAACAAAATCTTCTGATCTGAACAGTCGATGATAAAACAACACCAATCCTTTGACTGTGAATGCTAATCCCTTTTAGCATAATGCACGGATTACGAATTATGCGTAGGCTGCTCGTCCAGTCTAGCCAACTTTATCCGTGTCACGCCCTTCCGACCAATCATTATTCCTTTGCCAACTTGCCTTCTTGCTTCCACGACACAACCCAGATGCACCTGACATTACTTAGTTGCCTCTTGTACCTTATCTGGATGGGTCTGCTACTCGCATCAATGCTGGGATTAGCCACTAGATCCGAGAAGTGTTGGTTATCTCTAATGAACCTATGTATCCCTGCCAATCGTGAATGGTCAAATAAATCCCGACTGGCTGCCATCCAAGTCGATACATCCAATGCAGGTGACTCAATATGTATCCTCCGGGTCTGATTGCTCTGAAACACGTAGACTCAAGTTTGCGGCAAGGTTCTTCACTGGCACATTGCAGACAAGCCTGTACGTGCGTTAGGTAGCCAGCGGAAATTGGGAAGAAGGCCGTGGCAACCGAGTGATGGACGATCACAGTAGCACTCATGCAAGTCATTACTCATGTAGCTTCGAATCGACACAAGTCATAGAGCGGTAAGGTCTTACCTCAGAGTTGAGACTTCGAGGAAGAGGCTGGTTAGCTCAGCTACTAGTGAGGGGACGGGATGGCAAGTGCCATCGAGATAGGCTAGCTGCTTACATACTAGGGTCTTGGTACAAGCTTGCTCCATATTATTGACCGTTCGGCATTCGAGAGGCCAGAGCCATTAGACTTGTCATTTTCAACCCACTCTTACACTCAGCTCCCAGTCCGCTGCGCGTCTGATACTGCTAACCACCTATCATGGCGGATGCTGCCGTGGAAAATCCTTTGAACGTTGTTCCCCCCCACAAGAGGCAGATACCTTCAAATATACCCAACATCGACATCGAAGGTATCGGTAACGATGACAACGATGAGTACTCAACCTTGAAAAAACTTCAAAGACATCTTGAGTAAGCTGAAGACCTCGCTGTGCTGTCAAGTCTATTGCTAAGACGTCAACAGATACATCAACCTACAAGAAGAGTATATCAAAGATGAACAGAGGTAAAACTATTTGGATCTCACTTTTTCGTGGGTTACATTCTAATGAAACTGTAGGAGTCTCAAGAGAGAGCTCGTTCGAGCGCAGGAGGAGATTAAGCGGATACAGAGCGTGCCCCTAGTGATAGGTCAATTCATGGAGGCAATCGATCAAAAGTACTACTTCCACCAGTATGCATACCCCTTGCACATGGCTGATAGGATTCAAGTACTGGCATTGTACAATCATCGACCGGCTCTAACTATGTCGTCCGCATTCTTTCCACCCTCGACCGCGAAAAGCTCAAGCCATCATCCTCAGTCGCGCTACACCGTCACTCAAACTCCCTGGTCGATATCCTGCCTCCGGAAGCCGACTCGTCAATAGCTATGCTTGGAGCTCACGAAAAGCCCGACGTGACTTACGCCGATGTTGGAGGGCTGGATATGCAAAAACAGGAAATTCGAGAAGCTGTTGAGCTACCTCTAACCCACTTTGACCTCTACAAGCAAATTGGTAAGCTCTATGGTAATCGGAAATTCTATAGCCTTGTCTTGACAGTCAACAGGCATCGATCCGCCTCGAGGTGTCCTCCTCTACGGTCCACCAGGTACTGGGAAAACGATGCTAGTCAAGGCTGTAGCCAACAGCACTACGGCAAATTTCATACGTGTCGTGGGCTCAGAGTTCGTACAAAAATACCTGGGAGAAGGGCCTCGTATGGTCCGCGATGTCTTCCGAATGGCAAGAGAAAACTCACCTGCAATCATCTTCATTGATGAAATTGATGCTATAGCAACAAAGCGCTTCGACGCTCAGACAGGCGCAGATCGAGAAGTGCAGCGTATCTTGCTGGAACTACTGAATCAAATGGATGGCTTCGATCAAACGAGCAATGTCAAGGTCATAATGGCCACAAACCGAGCGGATACATTGGACCCTGCTTTACTCCGACCTGGTCGTTTGGACCGCAAAATAGAATTTCCTTCATTACGAGACCGCAGAGAGCGAAGACTGATATTCACGACCATCTCGTCAAAGATGTCGCTGTCACCCGAAGTTGACCTGGACTCCCTTATCATTCGGAACGATCCGCTTTCTGGAGCCATCATTGCGGCCATTATGCAGGAGGCAGGATTGAGGGCTGTGCGGAAGAATCGGTACAACATCATTCAGTCAGACCTGGAAAGTGCGTATCAGAGTCAGGTAAGGGGAGAGGCTGGCGACATCAAATTTGATTTCTACAAGTAGTACTTGACAGCAACCTGTATACTAGCTTGTGCCTGCGCATAGCGGAGATTTCCCAATTTGATGAGCGGGCATTAGAGGTATTCGAGCGTAGCTTTCATAGACAAGATGCTTGACCTGCCACTTTTACGTTGCTGAATTAACTATACCCGGCGAGGCGGTACTTGCCATATACATGTAGATTAGTCGTGTGATGCTGCTAAAAGTGGACCTGCTGACTAACGAACGCCGTTTCCCTGCCACTCCAATTTAGGCGGCAACCTGAAAGCCGAGCGGCGTCATCATCCAACCGTTCAACAGCTCTCTTCTACTACCTCTCCGTCTTCATTACCATACATCTTACCCTTTTACACACCAAAGCGCATCGATATTCGAAGATGAGGAGTGCACTCATCCTTGGCCTTGGGGCCTTCTCCGGGCTGGTCCACGGCGGGGTCCATAAGCTGAAACTGGAGAAGGTCTCTCTCTCAGAGCAACTCGAGCAAGCCGATATCGACACTCAGGCGCACTCCTTGTACAAAAAGTATACTGGTCAGAGGTTCATGGGCGTCCGTCCAGACACACACAAAGACGAGATGTTCAAGGATACCTCGATCCACCTAGATAAGGGTGGCCATCCCGTGCCTGTCTCCAACTTCTTGAACGCTCAATGTACGTTCCTCTTCTATTCCAGATGACGCAGTACTTAACAACCAGAAGACTTTGCCGAGATAGCCATCGGTACTCCTCCTCAGACTTTTAAAGTCGTCCTCGATACTGGGTCATCCAACCTATGGGTACCTTCCACCGAATGTGGCTCTATTGCCTGCTACCTTCATAAAACGTACGACTCATCTGCATCATCAACATACAAAGCAAACGGATCTGAATTCGAGATCCGATATGGCTCCGGTGCGCTGAGTGGTTTTATCTCACAAGATACCGTCCAGATTGGCGACATCATCATCAAACACCAAGATTTTGCTGAAGCCACTAAGGAGCCCGGTCTGGCTTTCGCCTTCGGTCGTTTCGACGGAATCATGGGCCTTGGTTATGATACCATCAGCGTCAACAAAATCGTGCCTCCCTTGTATAACATGATTGACCAAAAGCTTATCGATGAGCCTGTTGTCTCCTTCTATCTCAGCAATACCAACAACGAGGGCGATGAGTCTGAGGCCATGTTCGGTGGTATCAACAAGGATCATTACACGGGCAAGATGACCAGAATCCCATTGAGACGCAAGGCATACTGGGAAGTTGATCTTGATGCTATCACATTCGGTGAAGACACTGCGGAGCTAGAGGATACTGGTATCATTCTTGACACCGGAACATCCCTAATTGCCCTGCCATCTACGTTGGCCGACCTTTTGTGAGTATCAATCATGCTCTTGATATGGACCCAAAATCTGATACCGACTAGGAACAAAGCGATTGGCGCCACAAAGACATTCAACGGTCAATTCAGCGTGGATTGTGAGAAGAGGGACTCGCTCCCTGATATGTCATTCACCCTTACCGGTCATAACTTCACCATTGGTCCATACGATTATATACTGGAAGTCCAGGGATCTTGCATCTCGTCCTTCTTCGGAATGGGTATGTCCCAATCCCCTCGATCCAGGAACATGTGCTAAAAAACTCAACAGACTTCCCCGAACCAATTGGCCCCTTGGCTATCCTCGGTGATGCGTTCTTGAGGAAGTGGTACTCTGTCTATGACCTCGGTAATAGCAGCATTGGCCTCGCCCTTGCAAAGCAGTAAAGGACGCGCATGCGTTGCGATGGACGGCTGCGAGCTTGTTAGCCACTAAGTTGGATATTGGACTGTTGCAAAAATTGGTCATTGAAAGGTGCATGGCTGGGGTTTGCTGGAATGGAGCTTCAAACTTTCGATGCTTTGCGTTTCCTCTGTATCTCCTGTACGCGTATATTAGTGAGCCCAGTGCGTATCCATCTAAGTATTCTGCGACCGCAACTGTAGATACACGTAAGATGTAGCCAGCAATCTGACCATGCTGCCCCGTCATTCCTGTGAGATGATTCACATGATTGGCTGTTGCCTTCTGACGGCAGGGCTGACGGACTCCACGGACTCACCCGCAAGTTTATCTTATTTATTTTTTGCGAAGCCCGTTCTTTGTATGATACATAAGGCCCTACAAGCGTTTGTCAGCATCGCTCGATAATAATGCCTCACTCGAATATGCTGCTTGCCGGGGACTATCACAGTCGCCGTGAGCCGGACAGCAGCACATGTCAGATGCCCACCTTATCTTGCATCACCTGAGCTAGACAACCGGTGGTGAACACTCGGAAGCCCCAGGACCCCGAAGACCGCTAGTTGTTTTGTGAAAGACATAATTATAAGAATAGCCCAAGGACGCCTACCTCGTCCAACACATCATGGCCCCGGAACACAATCCCCCCAAACGTGTTGGACGGAAGCTCACGAAGCGGAGAAAGCCAATGCGATCCGCTTCCATGGAGTACCCAGAACGACTAAGGGAGGGAGACGATGTCCACGAGGATGTCACAGCCCCTAAAGGTCCCAAGGGCCAGTCTGCGCTCACAATGAACCAATCGGTGTTCTCCATGATTGCCGCGGCTGGTTCAAAAGTCGACTTCCATGCACGTTTTGAGGGAGGCAGTAGCGACAGTGAGGACGATGAAGAAGAAACCTCTAAGACGTTATCTGCCCCTGGGGGACACTCACCTAATGCCACGCCCGACGCACGCCCGGGCATGCAATCCGACGAGACAATCGGAAGGACAAAGTCCAGAAGACAGCTGGGAAAGTCGCTCGAAGGTAGAGGCTTCCGTCGCCTGCCACAGCTGAATCTGCAAACAATCAAAGAGAAGAACTACATGTCTCAAAGTGCCTGGCTCCCATCGGGAGAAGCGTCGCCCCCACAGGAGAGCCCGAGAGGTATCACACCACGTGATGCACCGGTGATGAGCAAGATGCTGGAAGCACAAGCAGTATTGAGTTCCTCCACAGAAGGATTGGACACGAACAAAGAGTCTCCTGGAGAGGATGAGGACATGAGTAGTCCCACCAGTCTTCGTACCCGACTGATGCAGATATTCGGATTCGATAGCCCTGAAGAGGTGATATCTGGTCAGTCGAACAACCCAAAGGCATTCTGACTGCGTGCTAATATATTGATAGAATACCCCTGCTGGTTGTTACAGAGCGTACTGCTGCAAGGCTACATGTATATTACTCAGAATCATATCTGCTTCTACGCGTACTTAGCCAAGAAATCAGTGAGCCAATTGCGTTACCTTAGATACAGCGTTATACTTACGTCAAACCAGAATGTCATCGCCAAGTCCGGAAATCTATCCAAAAGAGGCAGATACAATCCGAAATACAATCGTTACTGGTTCACACTAAAAGGAGACGTTTTATCGTACTATACCAATTCCTCGTATACTTACTTTCCAAGTGGAGATATCGACTTGCGGTACGGTATATCCGCTTCTCTCGTACATCCCAAAGAGAAAGGCAAAGACACCAGAGACTTCTCCGTAGTCACAAATCAGCGGGTGTATCACTTCAAGGCAGACAGTGCTCCTAGCGCTAAGGAATGGGTCAAGACACTTCAAAAGGTCATTTTTCGATCTCACAACGATGGAGACAGTGTCAAGATTTCATTACCCATTGAGAACGTCATTGACATCGAACAAAGTCCAGTCATCCCATTCGCTGAGACATTCAAGATCAGCGTCGTCCACAGCGATGACACTTATGCAGTTGACGAGGTACGGCAGCCATCTTACGAGACATGTAGAAAGCTGACAGACGACCAGTACTTTTTCACGTTCTTCAGCTTTGGGCAAGACGCTCTGAACGTCTTACGTTCTATGGTGGACGACACCACTGCGCAAAAGATTCCCCAGGACTTCCTCTCCCCTTCCCCAGCTAATGAGGAGTCCCGTTCCCGTGACAGTTCGCGGATCCCTAGGTCTAGAAAGCGTTATGACCTTCGAGGAGATAGCCCAGTAGATTCAAGGACTCCCGTACTCCATGAAAACGTTCGTACGACGCTAGTGCCTTTCTCCCCCACAGGCAGTGGTCAAGCAAGTCCCCGCGCAAGCGGCGATTGGGGCAGACGTAGTATGGACGTCGGTCGAAGAAGTATGGATCTCTCGACCAGAGATTTCAGTCGTGCAAGTTTCGATCAAGGAAGACGGACTGCAAGCGAGAGCAGGACTAGATTGACCAAAGCCCAAGACGAGCCGAAGGACTCTTCGATAGCACCGCAAGCATCTACCGATTCATTTGTACACTCACTCGAGCAAGGGACGGAATCATCTGGTCCCAATGTCTCAAGCAACGAGACACATGCTTCTGGAAGCCAAATACTGGATCGAAGCGATGTGTTCCAGTCTCCTACAATCCACCGACTTCAGAAACCCCCACCACGTCCTAAAATCGAGAAGCGTGGACAGTCATTTGATGACGAACGTAGAGATACTGGGATTGCTCATATTAAGCTCCGCCCACCATCAAGATCGCACACTGATCAGAGTGTGCCGGACAATCAACAAGTCTCTGATATAAAACCGAGCGAGCTTGCCCATGCTAGCTCTTCGCCTACACTTCAGCAACTCGTCAAAGCGGGTGCTTACCCTTTGCAAAGAGCAGCTGGCTTTGCGGGCTATCTTCGATCTCGGTCAAAGCGAATGAGTAATCTATTGGCTACTGAATCTATGGGCTATGTTGAGAAAGTCTCAGGGATGTGGGCTGGAGGCCGGCGACACTATGGCGAGAGAGAAGGCGTAGTACCCGAAGATAAACTCGACGACCCCGAAGAAGAAGGTGACCCAGCGAACTACGGGGATAACTTCAGGGCTCACTTTGCTTTACCCGAATCTGAAAAATTACAGGCGACTTACTTTGGCTTACTACATCGTGTGCTACCTCTCTATGGCAAGATATACATTGGCAACAAGAAGTTCTGCTTCAGAAGTACTCTACCAGGCACAAAGACCAAGCTCGTATTACCTATGAAGGACATTGAGAATGTCAAGAAAGACTTCAGGTTTGGCTACCCCGCGCTTGTGATCGTCATTCGTGGTCACGAAGAGCTGTTCTTTCACTTTTACCAGTCCGAGGATAGGGATGATTGCGCAGTCACTCTTCTAGAGATACTGGAGACAATGACGTACCTGGACGAGTCTGGACTGCTGACGCAAGAGGACAAGGACGAAGCCGAAACGGCGAAAGCTGAGCATCAACTCCTACAGGAGGCAAGACATGACGGCCTCAATGAACATGGGAAGAGTATTCAAGCGTCGACCCAGGAGGCAACGCTCTCCCACGACTCACCTACTCTAACCTTCGATGACCCTCGAGCATCAATTCTCAATTTTAAACCCACTGAGTCCCTTCGAATTACATGTCTGACCATTGGCTCGAGAGGCGACGTGCAGCCTTACATTGCTCTTTGCAAAGGCCTGCTGGCCGACGGACACAAACCTAAGATTGCCACGCATGCCGAATTCGAAGAGTGGGTGAGAAAGCATGGCATAGATTTTGCGCCTATTGACGGTGATCCGGCTGAGCTGATGAGGATCTGTGTTGAGCATGGAATGTTCACGTATTCATTCCTGAGAGAAGCCTCAAGTAAATTTCGAGGATGGATTGATGGGCTTCTTACCACAGCTTGGAAAGCATGCCAAGGCAGTGATATACTGATCGAGAGTCCTAGCACCATGGCTGGCATCCATGTCGCAGAAGCTCTCAAGATTCCCTATTTTCGGGCCTTCACAATGCCGTGGACACGCACCAAGACCTATCCTCACGCCTTCGCAGTTCCTGAACGCAAACTGGGAGGCAATTACAATAAAATGACTTATGTCATGGTCGACAACATCTTCTGGAAAGCTACCGCTGGCCAAATCAACCATTGGCGCAGGCATGAGCTCGGCTTGCGTAACACAAATCTCCATCAAATGCAGCCTAATAAAGTCCCTTTCCTTTACAATTTCAGTCCACACGTCGTGCCCCCACCGAATGACTTCAGAGACTGGATTCATGTCACAGGATACTGGTTCCTCGACGAAGGCTCAACATGGACACCATCTGGAGCTCTCACAGATTTCATTGCCAAAGCTAGAGCAGATAAGAAGAAGATTGTCTACATCGGTTTTGGCTCTATAACGGTCCCGGATTCAGCAGCTCTAACGAAGACGGTAGTTGGTGCCGTCTCTAAAGCTGATGTTCGCTGCATCCTCTCCAAAGGTTGGTCTGATCGCCTCGATAAAAAAGATGCCACAATTCCCGAGGTACCCCTTCCGTCAGACATTTTCCAGATAACGTCGGCGCCGCACGACTGGCTTTTCAAGCAAATCGATGCCGCATGTCATCATGGGGGCGCAGGAACCACGGGCGCTAGCCTGCGTGCTGGGATCCCGACTGTAGTGAGACCGTTCTTTGGAGATCAGTACTTCTACGGGACAAGGGTCGAGGATCTAGGTGTGGGAATATACGTCAGAAAGACAAACACCACTACACTTGGTAAGGCTCTGTGGGAAGCGACGAACAGCGAGCGCTTGATCAAAAAGGCGAGAGCCCTAGGAGAGCAGATTCGGAAGGTAAGCGTTCTAGCTCAGGCATTTTGTCTTCACTACTGTCTACTGTACTAAATCATATATAGGAACATGGCGTAGCAACAGCTATCCAAGCCATTTACCGGGATCTTGAATATGCCAAGTCACAGATCAAGCGCCGAGTCCACCTTGCAAATCTCAATGACGCTGGGGGCTACAATGAAGAAGAGAGCTGGACGATGATTGGAGATGAAGATGATCCGGAGCTTCAGAGATGTATTGTCGAATGGGAGCCGAGGAAGAGCTTCCAGATTGGGGAGCGAAGAGGGAGGCAAAGCATCGATTTGGGCGCTTGAGTATGAAACATGGGTTTTGATGTCGATCTCGAGGGTTGGGAAAGAGATTGGGGGCGTCAGGTTCTTTGATCTCTGCGAGCATAGACAGCGTGGGAGCGGTCCCTGGGGGGTCCGAGCACACTGAGTGAGGACATGTACGCGGCGTACGCTGCCTTTTGAGACTTCCTCATGATACCATTGAATGTATACAAGCGCGCATTTGATTTCGGTATGATCTTACAGACCGCGGCTTGTACAGCGCATTCTTTTATGAGATGCTTTCTCCTCACACAATCCTATGCGGTTCGAACGATAAAGGGTGCTTTACTCCAACGACTCCGACACCGTAAGCGTGACCTCTGGTGCTACCTCTGTTCGAAACACGTGCACTCATTCGCTGTCCTTCCACAACACTCCTATAATGTATTCGACGAAAACACACAGACTCCAAGTTCACAATCCATACTCTATCTCTCAACAGCTGCTGGCGGTAGTAAAAGTTTTGAGGGCGTCCTGGTCCATCGATCCACGGATCAGCCTCTTCCATGGGCTGTTTGGGTGCGCCAAGGTGGACGCCGTATTCTTTTGTGCCTGTTGTGAGGATGATGCGTTCTAGCTTCTTGGAGCGTCGTTCATATCGAGAGCGTCAAGAAAGTTCCTCAACATTGCACCATCGACGTCCCAGTTTTCTTGTTCCGAGTCCTCATGAAGGTAGGCGGCGAAGAAGAGGTATTCGGCTTCTACCCCTTTTAATTGCTTGGCCGTTTCTTCCGCGGAGCCTGTTAGGTCCATATCGTCATGTTTGACGTTGGATGCATATTTCTCTTTCTGGCTGTGCGATAGAGCGCGTATGGTGGTCCATTGTTCGAGGTCTTGCCCCAGGGCGCGGACGATCTCACGGCCCACAATGCATGTAACGAACACCCAATATCAGCACAAATTGGTCGGGCCTCCAGAATTCAGGTTTCTGGTTGGGTAAGCTTGCAGACCTGTGGCACCAGTAACAATTGCAGAAGGTATGTTTCGTAGATTAGTACAGACACTTTGAAGAGACTACTTTACATTCAAAGTCAAGATTGAAGATACATAAGAAACTAGTGTTATCTTTAAAGACATTGATTGTGGTGTATAATAGCTTCGCATACCCACGTAATTATGACGGTATAATCAGTAAACGTTGGTACCCACGCGGAGACCTGATAAACCCGACTGAATCAACACCAACATAATTGCTGCTTTTTCCGGGCTCGTTTGTAGTGTTTTTGTGGAGCGCGAAGACTCACAGGTTCCCGTAAAGAGCACTGTCTCGCAAAGGAGAAATAAGGGGTAAATGTACACTTCATGATTGAATACGTAGGTAGACCTGGCAGGTAGTCTCCTCGTGGGTTCAGAGTGGGATCAATCTTCGGATGGAATGAGAGCCAAATGACATGAGATATCGTCGAAAGAGCCCAATTTCTTATCCGGTGTAGATGGTCGAAAAAACGGAAGAGAGTGGAGGTTGTCATAGCGGAGTGCATTCGATATGCCAGTATGTACACCATGTTGACTCCACCCAACGCTCTCTGATAACGGTTTTATACCTATTGGCATGCCAGTCTGCCGATGCGCCACCTGTACGCATTGTCGTATTCATAATATCATTTCCTCTGGGATGAGCCCCCACGGAATTGGTCTTTGATCTCCTCGAGGTAGTGTTCCAGGAAATTCTTGTTGTTGTTTGGCTCTGCAAAGAAATCAATGGCCTGCCCCACGGATACGCTCGGTGTCAAAGCTCACTGTCTATTTTCGTCCCACCCATCTCTTCTAGGTCAGGCCCATGCCGCATCTGACGTATGCCCTTGTGTATGTTCTGGACAACTCGATGGAAGGCCGGGCTGGCAAGTAGCTATGGACAGCATGTGAGCGATACTAGATGTAGTATGGGCGAGATTAACACATACTCGAGTGGTCAGCCATGCCTATTTTCGTCAGCTGAGGAGATTAATGTTCGAGGCCAAGACTGCCCACCTCCAAGATTCGCAACCACACCATTACTTAATCAAGATTACATCGAAAGGATGTGTGCGTGGCGCATGAGATCAAGTGGATCTTGTCGTCTAAGACCGTCCCCAAGTGACTGGGATGGTGGTTGTCGTGTGAGACAATTGTAAGGATTGTTGGATGGAGGATGGAGAATGTTGAAGTGGCGCTTGCTAGAACTACTTCTATTTTCGGGCGAAAACGATCGACGCCGATCTCGAGTCTTGGGCCGGCAGGGCCAGTCGTTGATAGATTGTCCAGGTACACAAACGTCTGATTAAATCATACCCTTCTCGTGCTTTCTATATAGATTTTCTGATGAGCTTGATTGCTTGGAATTTTTCTCCACTACCTCTATATCTTGTATCACTGCGCCCTTGCTTTGCGCCTTGAAGTTATCTGGCCTGTTCTCAATCCAGATCACTCAGGCTCAGGTTACAGTGACTATATAACTCCTGTCCAGTCATTGCTGTGTTGCTCATTCTAGCTTACAGCTTCTACGACCCCATTTGCTGGAAAAATCTGGTCACATGCCAGGGCGTGTACGGATCTTGGTGTCCAGGCGCAGGTGTCACTGGGAAGTGTTTCGTCCTGCGTCAACTATCCCCCAAGGCTCTCTGGCTTCTTAAACCTTCTCTTCATCATCAGCCCGCATATGTAAATCGAAGAGCTCTCAATATGGCGGCTGCACTCCCGAGAGGATTCAGCACAGCATACAAAAGAGCTCGTTCGCAGGATAGCTTAACGCCCTTAGCCTCGCCTCCTGTGCTGAAGGCAACAAAACTCGAAGATGAAGCGGCCCAAGACGAATCCAGGCTGCCGGGTTTTCTCCGTCAATCACAAAACGGTAAGCTGCTTGCCGTTGGTGCAGTACGCGAGCATGCATAATGCACCTATTTTAGGATCGTCCACTAACGTCATCAGAAATTCGGGTGAAGTTTAATGACTTGGCATGGAAGGAGAAACTTCGTATACATCAAGGTCGACGTGATCCTAATTCAGAATGGGCGCAAGACATAGGTCCGCAGGTCACTAAGCGAAACCGGTATGCGAACGTGCAGCCATGGTCGAAGTCACGGGTCCACCTCAAGGTGGTTGAAGGGAACTCAGACTACATTAACGCTTCGCCTATATCATTACGGGATCCTCGAACAGGCATAGAGACAAACTACATAGCGACACAGGTAAGTCTGAAACCCTGAATGTGTGGCCATCATATTGAATCTTTCCTATGCAGGGTCCTAAAATTAACGGCCTAAGTCATTTCTGGCACATGATATGGCAGGAAACCGGCGACGTAGCTGTTATTGTGATGCTCACCCAGACACATGATGGCTTCATGGAGAAATGCTATCAGTACTTCCCACTAAGTGCTGAGGCCGGAGCTTACTATTTTGACCCCATCGATAGAGAGAATAGCGGTCCAGAAGGTTCGGTAACGTTTCTGGAAACAGTTTCGGACCCAGATTCAAAAACGGAGATACGAAGACTATCTCTGCGATTCGGCGACGATACCAAGGAGATATGGCATTTTCTTTATGCTGGCTGGCCAGATTTCGCTGTTCCAGAAGATGAAGATCGGGCGGCGCTGTTAGAGCTTGTAAAGCATTCTGCAGAGAGAAACAGCTCACCAAGCAACCCTAGGGTCATCCACTGCAGCGCCGGCGTTGGACGGTCTGGTACGTTCATAGCTCTCGAATATCTACTTGCACAAATCGAATCTGGTGCGATGGCCGATGCCAAAGAAGGCGAGGATCTAATTTACGACGTGGTGAACCGACTGCGAGAACAACGTATGCTAATGGTTCAGATGGACATACAATACGAATTCCTCTACGACGTGGTCAAGGAGCAATTTATAGAATGGCAAAGGCAGCTCGCTCTGCAAACGGGTTCTACCCAACATTCTCCGAAGCTGAGAAAATTGGCCAGCGGCATGAAATCTGCGATCGCTGGTAAAGGCAACAATGAAGGAGATGATTATTTTGCGAATGAAGAGACTAACGGAAGTCATCGGGGCGACGAGAGTCAAAACGAGGATGCAAAGACAACACGAAGTCGCGGTGAAAGTCAAGTTGAGGAG
Source organism: Stereocaulon alpinum (assembly GCA_018257865.1). Classification (NCBI taxonomy): domain Eukaryota; kingdom Fungi; phylum Ascomycota; class Lecanoromycetes; order Lecanorales; family Stereocaulaceae; genus Stereocaulon; species Stereocaulon alpinum. The sequence goes on along the minus strand of JAEUBA010000050.1, from coordinate 159,523 downwards.
AGGAGACGAGAAGGTCAGGATCCCAGAGTGAAGTGAGACCCTTTTAGGATAATGGGGCTGGTCTGAAAGTTTTGCCAGGCGTTCCACGGATCCTTCGATCATTTGGGCGACCTTTCATTTTCATTTCAGGCTGCATTGTAGCAATCATGGCAGGCATAGCGTGGATATTCATCTGGACTATGGGTGCCTAAAAACTTTGAAAGGTGTCTACGGAGCAATATATGGTTTCGGGAAGGGAGGCATATTGTCATGCATGCTACGGCGATACGGTTTGGTTGTGGCATATTCTCTAGGAGGTCTTCTGAAAGAAGATAATCAAGCCTTCATTGGTGCAACTTAACACATCTAACAAACATTGGCACACGGAGCCTTCTGTTCTCGTTGCATTCGTGGACTCGCCGCTCGCTATTGACTCTCACTCATGGTTCAAATTCTTCCCTAAGCCTGCGCCGTCTTCGCCGCCTGCTGTGGGTTGATCTTCTTTCCATCCTTGTTGAAACGAACTCTGGGAGGGGGAGCACGGTTGCGGCGACCTTCTCGTGACCGGACACTAGTAACGTCCAACATAAGCTGGAATTCAAGTATTTCCAGAGCATTTGTCTTCACTCACCGAACAATCTTGCCGTGAATGGCGCAGGAAACGCAATATTGTAGCTTAAGGTACATTTTGGGGACGGCATATTCGGGGAAGACGGAGGCATCAGAGATATCACCTGTACACATCAAGGAACATTAGCTCGATCTGTGATGATTTTGCCTTTACATGCATCAAAGAGGCAGCGGAGGTTGAGACATACGAATGGCAGCAGACTCCACCATGTTGCGGATGGTGAATCTCTTTATCGCCTTATCCTTAGGCGTACATCTTGAGCAGTTGGAGCAACGAATAGGCTTAACGTGGCCACGTCCCTTCTTGTTGCGACCGCTGTAGCAAGCTCGTTAGCACTAGATTTGCAGTCCGATTGAAGGTTAAGGATGGGGTAGGCGTACTTTGATGCTCGCTTTTTGACCATAGTTACGGTTCTGTTGGAAGGGTCAGCACTAGCACTTTAGAAAGTTCCACTTGCTTTGGATGTCTAGAAAAGCTCACGCACCTCTGAGGGTATGCTGGTAGTTTAAAGGGCGTTGACGATTGTCGTTGTCCCTCGTATATATTTCATTAGTGGGAGGTTCCAGTGCCAAGCCTCGCTTCTCTTATCACTCCGAACCGGAAAGGTACCCGAAATGCTTGGCTGTCATTTCGTTGTCTGGCAGCCGATCTCTGTTTACAAGTCGCATAGGCCACTCACTCATCCTCCATTCTTTAGCGCTGGTGCCATTGTTCAATTGGCTACAAACGCCAACAGCCCATCATGTCTTCTGCTGCCGGAGGCACCTACAGAGGCACACCTAACAACAGAGGCCAAGGTCGAGGACAGGTCCCTATCTTCGAGAGCAGCCCTTCGAATATCCCTCGCCCTAAACTCGAGTCACATGCAAGTTCCGCTATGCAGAGCGATTCTGCTGGTACTTCGACGCTCAGTGCAATTAGGCAAAAGCAGTCGAAGCGTGATGAGGTAGCTTGTACACATTCCGTCAAATTCAAGCATTGTTGACGAGACTTCATAGGCCATACGGAAAAAGATGGAGGCCGACCTCAACAAAAAGAAAGGCGGTGCTTCTCGAGCCCGACATACTCGCAAAGCCCCTCCTGGAACTGTCCTCGCCCTCAAGCCCAGTCAAGCCCTTCAAATAAAACCCAGTATGACAGTAGCTGAGGCAGCTCAGCTGATGGCTGCAAAGCGAGAGGATTGCGTCCTTGTTACGGACGACGACGATCGAATTGCTGGTATCTTCACAGCCAAGGACCTCGCGTTCAGAGTGGTTGGGGCAGGTATCAAAGCTAGAGATGTTACAATAGCAGAGATCATGACCAAGAACCCCTTATGTGCGAGGACAGATACCAGTGCTACAGATGCCTTGGATCTTATGGTTCGGAAAGGATTCCGACATCTCCCAGTCATGGACGAGAATCAGGATATCTCGGGTATTCTGGACATCACCAAGTGCTTCTACGATGCTATGGAGAAATTGGAGCGTGCTTACAGCTCTTCACGGAAACTGTATGAGGCTCTTGAGGGAGTGCAATCCGAGCTTGGTTCCAGTCAGCCTCAGCAGATCATACAATACGTCGAAGCTTTGAGGCAAAAGATGTCTGGCCCGACGCTGGAGTCAGTGCTGAACGGACAACCCCCCACCACTGTTTCGGTCCGTACGACCGTGAAGGAAGCTGCAGTTCTTATGAAAGAGAATCACACAACCGCTGTGCTGGTGCAAGACCAGGGCTCTATTACAGGAATTTTCACAAGCAAGGATGTCGTACTTCGTGTCATCGCACCAGGACTCGACCCTGCAAATTGCAGCGTTGTGAGGGTCATGACTCCACATCCAGACTTTGCACCAATGGACATGAGTATTCAGGCAGCTCTGAGGAAGATGCACGATGGGCATTATCTCAACTTACCTGTCATGAATGAGCCAGGAGAGATTATAGGGATGGTCGACGTGCTCAAGCTGACATATGCCACCCTCGACCAGGTAAGCGCTATGTCAAGCTTCATAATTCATGGTGCTCACTATTTCAGATCAACAGTATGGCAACGGGAGATGGAGAAGGCCCCGCATGGGGCAAATTTTGGCTTTCTCTAGACAACGACTCTGAGTCAATGATGTCAGGAGAAGGGAGCACTCGTCCACATACGCCCGGTCACCGATCACTCATGTCTCCAGAACATTCAAGACCGCCTGTCGAGCGCGTGGACAGCGTGCAGCCGCACGAGTCAGCTTCGCACAATGGAGATGATGATCGTTCGTTGAGCCCGGAGCCTCTCTCTGCGGTCACAGAGGATGCCCCCTTTCCCTTTAAGTTCAAGGCACCTAGTGGACGTGTCCATAGGCTGCAAGTTGTTGCATCTGCAGGTATGGAGGAATTGGTCAGCAATGTGACCGCTAAATTAGGCGGAGAGGTGGACGCGGTTGGCGGTGAAGCCATCGTCGAGGAGGGCAAGCTAGCAGCATCCGGCTATGCTTTAAGCTATCTTGACAACGAAGGAGACACCGTATCGATCACTACAGACCAAGATCTCCTCGACGCCATCACCCTAGCCCGCAAGACGCACCGGGACAAGGTCGATCTTTTCGTGCATGACCCGGAGAAACCACCAATGTCGGCTACGCTTGATCCCCAGCCAGCTTTGGCGAGACCGCTGACTCCACCTCCGTCGACAATGAAGAGCCGAAGGAGGCATCTAGACGAGGAGGAGGAGGATGAGATGATTACTCCAGTGAAGAAGGAGCGAAAGCCAGCGACCCAGCCAAAACAACCGGATCAGCTCGTCGCAGGAGTCCCGAATGAGCTGCTGCTACCCGGGGCAATTGTGACGCTGGCTGTGGTGATCATTGGGGTCTTTTCACTTAGTCGGTCGAGTCGCAATTGATGATTCTCTTGCTACCCCTTCGTTTGCTTGGTAACTCTACCGTAGTGCTAGCACCTCCTTACGCCAAGCTTCTACTTCTTCTCTGACAGTCTCGACAGCTTATTGTAATTTAGCATTATGCCTTTTGAGAGCATAGAATCTTGGTAGGGTTTCCAAACGGAAAATAATCAACTTCCGAGCTGTACCTAAACACCCACGACACCCTGCATAATCAAGCGGGGCGTAGGGCGTGGTGCTTGGGGGCGAGGGGGCTCTTGCAGGGGCTTTTAGTGCGGAACGAACCCTGGCCCAAAGGGCGCGTACTTTTATCTTAGGGCTAAGATTGTCACGCCAAAAATATTAAAATCTTTCCCATATCCCACTTGGCAGGGACAACAACACTGGCTCTTAGAGCTTGCCTCTGTTTGAAAACCCAACACCCAAAAACCAATCGTTGATCCGGGCTGGCGCGACCATCTGGAAGCCCGCCTAACAGAGAGCAAGGGCACAACTGCTGCTTCTATTGTGTCACTGGACCCTCTGTTGACCGACGCGCATTGTTTGCAACCTTCCCACTGTCATTCCTATAGACCGCACGAGACAGATACAGAAGTCTCAAGATGTCTGTACTGCCGCCCGAGGTCGGAGAAGCCTTGGCAACACTCCTCCAGAACTTGTCCTCACCAGACAACCAAGTGCGGTCACATGCCGAGGAACAGCTCAACAATGAATGGTTTGTGGCACGGCCTGACGTGTTACTTATGGGCCTGGTAGAGCAGATGCAACACTCTCGGGATGCACCAGTATGCAAATCGCGTCTACGGCTGTACGAATCAAACCCGGTATGCTAACTAGTATCCTACGCATAGACTCGATCATTTGCTGCAGTCTTGTTCCGGCGAATGTCTACAAAGACGAGGAGGGTAGCTGGAGAGGAGCAAGAGTCGAAAGAGCAGTTTATGCTACTGCAACCACCAGCGAAAGCGGCTATAAGGCAAAAGTTGCTAGAATGTCTACAGAGCGAGACTCTACCAGACGTCAGACACAAGATTGGCGATGCTGTTGCCGAAGTCGCGAGACAATACTCAGATGATGGTAAGTGGACTCGGAATGCTTGGGAGCCTGCATGATGCGCACAAATCGACTGATGTCTGGAAATACGTAGGCGAGAATTGGCCAGAGCTTCTACAAGTCCTCTTCGTGGCAAGTCAATCTCAAGATCCAGGCCAGAGAGAAGGAGCTTTCCGAATATTTACTACGACGCCGGGCATCATAGAAAAACAGCACGAGGAAACCGTTTTGGCCGCATTCACGAAAGGCTTCAAAGATAGCGAAGTCACCGTAAGTAGCAGAATTTGTACGGTGAGATGATCACTAAAGGCGCACCAGGTCAGGATCGCTGCAATGGAGGCCTTCTCCTCATTCTTCATATCGGTCCAAAAGAAAGCCCAGAAGAAATACTACTCCTTGGTCCCAGAAATCCTCAACATCCTTCCACCATTAAAGGAGTCAGGAGACTCGGACAACTTATCGAAAGCCCTAATGTCTTTGATAGAGCTTGCGGAAGAAGCGCCGATGATGTTCAAACACCTCTTCCACGTTCTGGTCCAATTCAGCATGACTGTAATAGCGGACAAGGAACTCGGCGATATGACTCGACAAAACGCACTAGAGCTTATGGGCACATTTGCAGACTATGCTTCAGCCTTGTGCAAGAAAGATCCCTCCTACACTTCAGATATGGTTACTCAGTGCTTAAGTCTCATGACTGACGTTGGCCAAGACGATGATGATGCGACTGAGTGGAACGCATCAGAGGACCTTGATGTGGAAGAGAGTGATCTGAATCATGTGGCTGGAGAACAGTGCATGGACCGGCTGGCAAACAAGCTGGGTGGCGGCGCTGTGCTACCACCCACTTTCAACTGGCTCCCTCGAATGATATCGTCAGCAGCATGGCGAGACCGGCATGCTGCACTCATGGCCATCTCAGCAATATCGGAGGGTTGCAGAGATCTGATGATCGGAGAGCTGGACAAAGTTCTGGACTTAGTCGTTCCCGCTCTTCGTGATACTCACCCACGCGTGAGGTGGGCAGGGTGTAATGCTCTGGGGCAAATGAGCACCGACTTCGCTGACACAATGCAAAAGAAGTATCACCATGTCGTTTTGACAAATATCATACCCGTGCTGGATGCGCCCGAGCCTCGGATTCAGTCCCATGCAGCAGCTGCTCTGGTCAACTTCTGCGAAGAGGCCGAGAAGGCCACACTAGAACCATACCTGGATGACCTATTGAGTCGACTGTTGCACTTGTTGCAGAGCCCGAAGCGTTATGTGCAGGAGCAAGCTCTTTCGACAATCGCGACCATTGCTGATTCTGCCGAGACTGCGTTTGGAAAATATTATGATACCCTGATGCCTTTATTATTTAACGTTCTTAAAGAGGAGCAGTCGAAGGAGTATAGACTTCTGCGAGCGAAAGCAATGGAATGTGCTACACTAATCGGTACGATCACCCGCCATCTCTGCCTTGTAAAATCTAACAGCATTCCCTTAGCATTGGCGGTTGGCAAGCAACGCATGGGCATGGATGCAGTGGAACTAGTCCAGGTGCTTGGAAATATACAGCGTACGAGTTTTGTACACTTCCAGATGGTATCGCGTGTGAAATTGACCATTGTGTAGGAAACATTGTTGACGCTGATGATCCTCAGTCGCAATACTTGCTGCATTGCTGGGGACGCATGTGTCGTGTTCTGGAGCAAGACTTTGTACCGTACCTCTCTGGGGTTATGCCCCCATTGATGGAGCTTGCGAGCGCTAAAGCTGACATCCAACTTCTTGATGACGATGAACAAATTGCGAAAATTCAACAGGAAGAGGGATGGGAGATGGTTCCCTTGAAAGGCAAAGTCATTGGGATCAAGACTTCGATACTTGAAGATAAGCATATGGCTATCGAACTCATCGTCATCTATGCACAGCAGCTTAAGGGTGCATTTGAACCCTACGTGTTGGAGATCATGGAGAAAGTCTCCTTGCCCGGCTTAGCTTTCTTCTTTCACGATCCCGTACGCGTTGCTTCAGCAAAGAGCGTGCCAGTGCTGCTGAACGCTTTCAAGGAAGCTCACGGCGTCAGTAGACCTCTGCAACAACTCTGGGGAACTACTGTGGAAAAGGTCCTTGAAGTTCTAAGCGCAGAGCCTGCTATCGACACCCTCGCCGAAATGTATCAATGCTTCTATGAATCAGTGGAAGTCATTGGCAAGAATTGTCTCTCTCAGAAGCACATGGGAGAATTCATCGAGTCTGTTCGGTCGACGCTAGAAGACTATAAGCAAAGAGTCAAGAAGCGCGCAGAGGAGCAACAAGAAACGGAAGAGGGCGAGGAAGAGAACGATGACATCCTATTCGCCATTGAAGATGACCAGACTCTCCTATCAGACATGAACAAAGCCTTCCACACCATCTTTAAAAACCAAGAAACCTCTTTCCTCCCCATGTGGGCCCGCTTAAGGCCGTTCTACAATGACTTTATTACCAGCTCAGACTCGACGCAACGGCAATGGGCTCTGTGCATCATGGATGATGTGCTCGAATTTTGTGGAGATCAAAGCTGGAGCTACCAAGACGACATCCGAAAGCCTCTTGTTGACGGTATGCAAGATGAGATACCTGCAAATCGACAAGCGGCATGCTACGGCGTAGGAATAGCCGCGCTAAAGGGCGGCACCAATTGGTCAAGCTTCGTCGCCGAGAGCCTACCAATGCTGTTTGCAGTTTGCGGGCTCCCGCAGGCGCGAGAGGAAGATCACATCTTTGCAACGGAGAACGCATGCGCGAGTATTGCCAAGATTTTGCAGACGAATTCGAGCAAGGTGTCGAATGTCCAGGATGTTGTGAATCATTGGCTCACAACGCTACCGGTGGTGAACGACGAGGAAGCTGCGCCTTATGCTTACATGTTCCTTGCACAATTAATTGATCAGTAAGTCCGGACGAAGTCCCCTGCAACCGATAAGGTACTGACTGGCTGTCCAGACGCAATCCGGCAGTTTTCGCTTCTCCTGATGTTGCGAGACAATGCGTCGTAGCAATTGTCCTTGCACTGGAAGCCGAGACACTACAGTCAGCCACAGCACAGCGGGCAGCGGCTGCTGGCAAGCAACTTTTGCAGACAGCAGGTATCGATATACATCAAGTCATGGCTACTCTGAGCCCGGAGACTCAGCAGACCGTTGCGGCCTACTTTGCATGAATGCCAAGAACAGAGCCTGGGACACAGCGAAACTACATGGAATTTTGCGCTGACGTGGTTTAACGAGACATGCATTACGGATGGGATTTTGCATACAGATAGCGTAGTAGGACTATTTTCAAAGGAACTAGAGCTGTAAGGCTACCTGCAGAGGGTATACGCATGTACTCATACTATGACTGAAGGGTGGAATGATCACTAAATCATCCTGTATAGTATCAAAGTACGCAACAAAGGATACGGAGTTCTCATACTTGCCTCGATCTACACAGATACCTTTCATTCCTCTAGAATTAGCGTCTTCGCGAAACACGCGTCGGGAGAGCTTCGGCATAACTTTTTACAGCCTTGAAAACACTACCCTCCAAACAGAGACCTTCCTTCTCTAGATCATTGAAACCAATAGTGAACGCCTTGACAGTCGCGGGAACCACGAATCTGGACTCGGTAACTGCGGTAATCTACCCCCTCCTCACTGCCTAGTAGGCAGCAACCGCAAATATGTCCTTTGGCGGGCAGACACCCACTATCATAGTGCTGAAAGAGGGCACCGATGCATCCCAAGGCAAAGGCCAAATCATATCCAATATACAAGCATGTCTAGCAGTCCAAGACACCATACGAAGTACTCTAGGACCTTACGGAGGAGATCTGCTGCTCGTAGATGAGAATGGCAGGCAAACAATCACCAACGACGGTGCTACTGTTATGAAAGTCTGTGGTTCTCCCTCAGGCTGTACTACACCTCTAACTTAGCTCTCTTCCAGCTCCTCGACATAGTCCACCCCGCCGCCCGCATCCTAACCGACATAGCCCGCTCCCAAGACGCTGAAGTGGGTGATGGCACAACCTCTGTTGTTGTGCTCGCAGGGGAGATACTGAAGGAGATCAAGGAGCATGTGGAGCAAGGTGTCAGTTCACAGATCATCATCAAGGGACTGAGGAGAGCGTCAGCTATGGCGGTGAACAAGATCAAGGAAATTGCTGTTACGACGAGAGAGGGAAACCAGAGGGAGACCTTGAGGAGGCTAGCAGCTACGGCTATGAGTTCGAAGTTGATACATCGGAATGCTGGTTTCTTCACTAAGAGTGGGTCTTTCTTGCATATAGCTCTTGGGGAGGGAGCGGTGCTAACGGGGTAACAGTGGTTGTGGATGCCGTTCTTTCACTAGATCAAGACGACCTCAACGAGAAGCTCATCGGCATCAAGAAGATCACAGGTGGCGCTCTACAAGATTCCCTGTTCGTCAATGGTGTAGCGTTCAAGAAAACATTTTCCTACGCCGGGTTCGAGCAGCAACCGAAGAGCTTCAAGAACCCGAAGATAGTATGCTTGAATGTCGAGTTGGAGTTGAAGAGCGAGAAAGATAATGCCGAAGTGAGGGTAGAACAGGTGTCTGAGTATCAAGCGATTGTGGATGCGGAGTGGCAGATCATCTACAATAAGATGGAGGAAGTGTATAAGACAGGGGCGAAGGTTGTGCTGAGTAAATTGCCAATAGGTGATTTGGCTACACAGTACGAGTTTCACGGACAAAGCGGCGTGACAATTGCTAAAGTTCTCACAGGTATTTCGCAGACCGCGACGTCTTCTGCGCTGGCCGCGTCTCCTCAGACGATCTAGAGCGCGTAGTCCAAGCAACAGGCGGCAGTATCTCATCCACATGCTCAGACATCCAACCCCAACATCTAGGTACCTGCGAGCGATTCGAGGAGCGTCAAATAGGCGGCGAGAGATACAACTTCTTCGAAGGATGCCCTGCAGCAAAAACATGCACTTTGGTCCTGAGAGGAGGAGCAGAGCAGTTCATTGCAGAAGTAGAGCGAAGTCTCCATGATGCAATAATGATAGTGAAACGCGCCATAAAGAACCGTAACATTGTCGCTGGCGGTGGTGCTTGCGAAGTACGTTTCTACCTCCCCTTCCACTCTGCTCCCCCTCCTCCATCTAACAAAAACCCACAGATGGAAATCTCCGCCCACCTCCACCGCTCCGCCGACCTCTCCGTTCCCCGTAAACAACAGTCGATAATAAAATCCTTCGCTAAAGCCCTCGAGATAATCCCCCGCCAACTCTGCGACAACGCCGGTTTCGACGCCACAAACATCCTGACCCAACTGCGCGTCGAGCATAGAAAGGGCAATACGTGGGCGGGCGTAGATTTCGATAATGAGGGTGTCAGAGATAATATGGAGGCGTTTGTTTGGGAGCCGAGTTTGGTCAAGATCAATGCTATTCAGGCGGCTGTGGAGGCTAGTTGTTTGATTTTGAGTGTGGATGAGACTATTAGTATGTTCTTCTCTCCTTCGCTTCCTCAAATCTACATATTTGGGATGGAATTGTGAGTATCTTTGCTGACTGAAATACAGGAAATGAGGAGTCAGAGAAGCCACAAGCACCACAGCGAGGCTTACCCCCTGGTGCAGCGCAGAGGGCAATAAGAGGGAGAGGCAGGGGTATGCCGAGGAGGTGATGAATATCGTTACGGTTGCGATTGCATGCTCGATTCCATAGCGAGATAGAATGTATCGATACTGAAAAGAAGAGCGTTCAGCGATGTCACAATGAAAAGTCGTTATTGCAATCTGCAGTTTGTATCATTGCATGACCGAGTCTCATCTCCGTAGCCACGACCTAAAACCATTGACCTTCAAAGGGTCAGAGGGATGTAACTCAGCGCCACAATAACAAGCAAAGCGCCACCTATCCAGATGCCGCCCAGAGCAAATCGTAGCCAGCTTCATGCAATGCAGCGCAAATGCTGTCAAAAAGCCCCTTTTCGCAGGCCAAACGCCGTTGTAAGGTAATATGGACAGGAAAGATCATCAATAGTGCCCCCCCCCCCTAAAGCAATGAACGCTCTAAAAAGTTCGTCATAACCCGACCCATGCTGTACACATACCCCGCCCTATCATTACACCAATCCTCATGCAAGATTCGATCATTTGTAAGCGTAGCGGGACTTTTAGCGAGGCCCAGCTGCCTTCGATGAGGCCATATAGATTCCTGTTCGTAAAGAGAGGACACGGTGTTCGAGAAATCACATAGCCTCCAAGCTTTCCGGCGATATCATACCGCCTTCGGTCTCCCGTTGCTTTCCCTTTGACGTTGGGGTGCTTATCGTATCATTGACAGGGTCTGCAGAATGAGTGATAACGCCATTGGTAGTTGGTTTGCTCGGCTCCGACTCGTCTTTCTTTTCCTTCTCCTTCTCTCCAGCTTTACTGCTCTCGCCTCCCTTTGGACCTTCGCCCTCCTTTCCGGACTCCTTAGCTTCGCCGTCGTTCAGCTTCATCTTCTTCCGCGGATGGCCTTTACCAGGGCCTTGCTCCTTTTGAGGTCGTTTCCTCGGACTTGTAATCTTACCTGTTGGTGGTAGACGTGGCTTGGGGAAACGCTGCTTCTGTGGTAGATCGTCATCCTCGATAAGGGGTTGGTCATTGTTAGCGTGTAACTTGGCAAGGAAGAAGTTCTGCACAAGGCCGATCTGGCTTTTGACATTGTCGATAGTGATTGGCTGGAGTGGTGGCGGTGGCGGGAGATCAGAGAGAGGGGTAGAAGAGAGGGCACTAAGTGATGTTAATTCCTCTGTGAAACGATGCGCTGGGGGTGAAAGAAGCTTACCTAGGATTTTGGGCTTGGTTGGCATTTCGCATGCGGTTCTGCAACAGGTGCAAGGGCACGCTCAAGCCAATATCAAGACCGAGTTCTTTGAATCCGAAGAAGTCTTCACCCAGTTCTTCAGCAAAGTCACCGCCAATGAATTGCTCGCTGTCATCGTTGAACGCGTTAGACCCGTCGGGACCAGCATCGACAAGTGCAGGACGAAGGCTCTCAGCCAGATGAGCTTTCATACGGTCATGTGTCGCGGAAATTCTAGTGCCAGCACGTTCCACGTCTTCTGTCACGTAACTGTCGAGAGCGTCAAGGTCGACCCCGTTCTCTTGAAGAGCATGGAGGATGTTTTCTTCGGGAGTGAACCGTTCTTTGAAGGTGAGCTCACCCTGCAGTCCTACCACTGGCATTCTTGGGGCTTGAGTGTACTCGTTAAGCGTACGTGCAAGTTTCGTGAAGTAGTCACCAACTAGGTCAGTGAAAGCTTCAAGTGCAGCAGGCTGGAACTCCTCAAAACCCGCATGGACCAGCAGCTTTGCGGTCGATCGCTGGAGCGCAGCTCGGGTTACCCAAGGTGCTACCGGTGGGCCCTCGTCAGAAATAACACAGGCCTTGACGTCCTTCTCAAGGAATGGCTGAGGCTCATGCTTCTGAAATTGCCCCTGGTACATCTACACACAGTAAGCCTCTGAACACAGTCTAATAATTGAACAAGCACCTACCTGTGACTGCAGCTGCATCTGCTTTACCACTCCAATCTTTGAGGTGAGTTTGCGTGTATTCTGGATCTGACGCAGGTTTTCGTCAATCTTGCGCGCCAGAACACTATCGCCGGACGTGAAAAGCCCTTTGGGAAGGATCCGAAGAAACTCGTCAGACTGGTCGGCAACATTCCCTTCAGAATCTTCAATCCACCGGAGCCGTCTTGAAAGGTCTGGGATAGCTGCCATAGTGTCATAGTAATCAGGTAGAACCCTTTCTTCTTCGCCCTCCATGCCTTCTGCCAGTGTTTCGCCACTCGGCTGCGCGTCTTCGTTCTCAGTAATCTCAACCTCAGCACTTTTCTTGCCTAACGCTCCATCGCTAACAGCTTGCTTTTGCTTTCGCAACCATCTTCTCATGCCCTGCTTGGTACGCCTGAGTGCCGGTTGTTCCGGGTCGAGATGGTCTTCTTTGAATAAGGCATGGCGTTCGGCAGTGACTAAAGCACGGTCCTTTTTGGTGACCTGCTTCCATGTCTTGTACTCCAAGTCCTCGTTTTCGTCGTCTTCGTTCGGCCCATCAACCGACGGAACGGTACCGTTGATTGAAGAATCACCATCGATGTCCATGACATCAGGGTGCGAGCTATGTCCAAGGATTCCATTGACCCCTGCGGGAGTGAGGGTTCCTGGCGGAGGTGTTTGACTTCCGTCCAAGATACTTTCAGAATCAGCTCTAAGATGATCGTTTCTGAGGTTACTACCCAGCCCGTTAGGAAGTTGATGGCTTGGCTTGTGCTCAGCAGTCGGTGCAGGTGATCCCTCAGCTCCACCAGCTGGCGCTTTGCGCGCAGTAGTGCCTTTCTTCGACGTTTTGCCGGGCGCCTTCCTTCCTCGTGACGCGATAATAGGATCATCGTCACTGCTTTCGTCCTCGGGTAGGTTGGCATCGCCATTCTGCTGCCTGCGTTCCTCGGCCTCAACATCTGCTCTGTCTCTGATGGTTATATTTGGGATGAGAGGCACAAGCTTCTCTGTCTCCTTGCGCATAAAAAGAGCCTTTTTACGAAGAAAATGTTCAGGGCCTGCGTTGTAGAGCAGGCAGTTGTTCCAGATCATCTTGAGGTCGGCAACGAATTCAGCTTTGGATTTGTATTGGACCATCTTGAGCTTCTTCGTCATAGTCCCAAGATCCATTGGAGTCTTGATGACTGTCATGACTGTTAGTGGGCGACTGCTTTCACAAGTATACTCTTCGAGACTTACTCGAGTAATAGTCCGGTGCCTCCTTTTTGTTGACCCGTGTGAGGAAGGGGCCTGAATGCTCCGTCATAGCTCTTAATTCGTTGAGAACCTTTTCCGCTGCCTCATACAGCTCCTCCTGCCCAACTTTATCTTCGCTTGCCCACTTACTCCTGTTTTTTCTGACTTCGCTCATCAACGTCCTTAGCTCAGTGTCGCTTGCCTGAACGTGATCTCTCTTGGCGTCAATTTGCCGGATTAGATTTTTCAGGGTTAAGCTTGACGCTCCTAAGTTACTTTGGCTTAGAGTTCCTTGTTGCGCAGCTCCTCCAGCTGCACTACTGGCATTATTCCCTGCGGTTCCATGCCCACCCATCTCAACATCGACTTGCCGCTCGGCTTCTTCGAGTTTCTTTTGCTCCAACATGGAGCCTCTGTCGTTTTCGAGTGTGTAGAACAAAGTATTGAAGCTGCGCTTGGCAGCATCCTCGGTTGCCTTTTTGTCGTTCTCTAGCTTTTTGCGCGCTTCTTCCGTAGTCTTCCCTGCTACAGAAGATGGTCCAGCCTTGACACCTGCTGGAGTCGAGTTTGAGGATAGGTCGCGAAGCATAGCGACCGAAGAGAGCGCCATGTTGTGTGGGGGGTTCGTACTCTTGGACTTGAGAGGCGAGACATTGCTGATATCATCGTCGTCTTCATCGTCAGATTCGTCGTAATCGTCCTCATCAATGTTCCTGACAGGCTTCTTCGCAGAGAGGGCCCCTTGCGCGGGTGTCTCTTCAACGATTTCATCGTCATGTTGCCCTTCTCGTCCGTCTGCACTTTCTGGAATCCCTGAACCCTCCCTGTTCTTCTCTTCGAACAAACGGTTAACCCTTGCCTCGCTCGTCGCATATAGGCCCCTAAATACTGCTAGTCTTGGGTGCTCCTCTGCGCCAAGGTCTCCTTCGATGGAGTTTATGAGATGAACGGTATTGGCAGGTATTGGGCGGCCAATTGGTGTCGCAGACCTCCGAGGGTGGCCATGATAACTGTTGACATGCAGGGTTTCACGTAAGCCGTTTAGCAGATGGTTAGGGGTGGAGTTGATGTGGGGTTTATGCGTCGACATCTCTCATGACGGTACCCCTCCAAAAAAGAGGCAGGGGCAACTCCGCCCGCGCAGAGCAGCTGCCCGACCGACTTGAGAGACCTGTCACCCTTCACATGGGAGGTTTGATGGCGTAAAAATCGGTACAGAGGGTATTTAGCATGTTTGTAGATGGTCCCCGACTTTTGAAGTGATGTCCACGATATGTGTGTCGTGAGATTGATGACCGATTCTATTGTTCCCATGAGGTGAGGTTCATCACAGTACGGCAGCCGTAGGGCTGCCCGATCATCACACTAGCGGAGCTTACAACGCCGATGCTAAGCAACGTCTCAAGTATGAGCTTGTTGGTCCAACGTCTTCAGTCCAGCTGATCAAATGCTCAAGACAATATCAACTGATGCTGCGACCCCGTTAGTGAACTTCATGCTTGTTGTTACTGTCCGGCGAAATGCGTGTTAGAAGTATTCCACTCGGTAAGATAACTACCATCGAGACACTCTCCACTTCTAACACTCCGACGTAGGCGCATTCATCTTCGGCCTCGTTGCAGCAGCTTATCTGGGCCTCACCTCCGTTGAAGTGACCCAAGTCAACGATAAAGCCCTCCATTTTCTCACCTTCTTTGTTCTCACTCTTACATTCTACTGGATACTTGATACGACCAGAAGACGAGCTCTCAACTTCACCCTACTCATCGTTACCTTTGGTCTTGGTCTTGGAAGTGAAGCCTTACAAGCATTTCTACCCACCGGCCGCGAATTTGACCTTCTGGACATCGCCGCAAATGTCGTTGGCTCTCTGTTAGCCGTGGGGCTCTGCACCATATATCACAAACGCATGCTTGACAGGCGGAGAAGAGCGAAAGGGTATGGCGTTGTGCAGCAGGGTGAGGAAGGAGGCGATATAGAAATGGGAGCACAAGAAAGCGGGGTTACTGGAGAGGACCTCGGCGAGGGAAGTACAGATGGAGATGGTCACTTGACGCCTAGCAGTGGTGCCGACGAGGGGATTGATGGGAAGAAATGAGAGGACGATCCTTGGGTCTGTGAAAAGATAATGTTATTCTTTAACTGATAAGGCGTTTGGGAGGTATGTTGAAACAGATGTCTCCCATGCGAAATGATATCCGGGGTCTGCTTGTACGATACGTGACAAAATGCTTCTATGTATATGTCGATAAGGTGCTATGAAGAACAGCCAATACTTTCACCCTTGCTGCGTCCGTACTTTTAGCCTTCTGGCAATGCTATGGAGCCGCAGTACTCAATTCTGACTCAACTGTCAGATATCTTCTGGCGGTTTGGCACCCGTAAGAGCCAGCTTCTCTTACGATTGTATTGAATCGCATAATAGAATTCTCTGGGCTCTACCATCATGGATTTCCCCACCAGCCCGGACTCCCTCGATTTCAGAATATCGGTACAGTGAAACATGCCAGAGTCGAAGCGCTAATATCAAAACATGGCCAGAGTTTCAATGCTGTTATCGTGACCGTATGCAACAACGGTCGATCTTTCAAGGATAGAGGGAAGGGATTCAGTCATCCGTGTGGGAAGACGTGGTTCTTCGTGGACGTGTGATTAGGATCTTTGGGAAACAACTTTTAGGTTATAAGGTTATACCACGCTATGCCGTGTTGACGACATTCTTGACTCATGGATTTCGCATTTCTGATTTCGCTCAAAGCTGCAGCGGATACCAATATGCCTGCTGGAATGGAGCAGAGAAGTCCAGATCTCCTACTCGATGAAAGTTGAAGGTGAAGATTCTTTGGCTCAAGCGGACTACCGTGCGTTCCATAATTCTTCCCAAAGGAGCTTAGGAGCAGGAGGCCATGTACTCCGAGTTCAGGAATACCAGCACGCCGCCAACTCTCCGCTTCAGTATGGCCAAGAGATACGCAACCGGAAGCTGTAGCACAAAGCTGTGGTTCGCTTCCAACGAATGTTGCGGTTAGATAGACCGGCACTATGAATCGTTTGACAAGTTTCGGCGACCGGTCACAATGTACTCGACGCTCAGCAATCAAATATTCAAAACACGTTTAGACGAGTATATCTGCTGCGAGTTCGCTCGATTCTGGCAAGGCCACCTTCTTGTGATATCTTAATGTCAAAATTGAACCTCTCGCAGACGGTTTGTTTTCGATGTGTAGCAACAGGGACGATCTTGGGGACATTTTTGCAGAGCACGACATCCACACGCTGAGAATTTCATGACATAGAGTCATGGAAGATTGTGGTCCCCATAGATCAGTATACCCTTATAAGTATAAAGGCAGGAACCTAGGAAATTGAACAATAAAGGAAACGTTGTTGCATTTTTGAAGCAGCTGCATATGAGCGTGATGTACGCCCTTCTCAAAGACATCGCCAATCTTTTTATCGTCAATCAAAGCATATCTAATGTTCTATATGCTAGATATTCCTGTTCAGCAGTACTGCTACTCATCAAACTGTACTAGGTCAGGCAAATGACTGTTACTCTGTTAAAGGACACCAAACCTTTCGCTATACTAACAATGCCAAAATCCAAGCACATTGCTATCACATTCGTATGACTATTTTAGTATACACAGCGCACCCAATAAAATTTCTATGATGGCTTTCGTGTATGATACAAAAAAGACTGACCCACAAACAAGCTTAACAGCGTGTTGCTACACAGTACAGGATGTCAATGACATCCTCATATTCTGGTTCGGAATTCATGTAGTCATCATGAACTGGTCACTTTCGATGCTTTCAGAGCGCAACAACGACCAAATTGCGTTGTTTACCCCGCTTGCACGATTAACCGTACTTCGGATACTCTAGAGCAATATCGCTGAAGGCATGAAACTTTAAATGGAGAAAAGTGGGTCACAGTAACGGAGGAGAATGATGTCTTTGACCTTTGTAGCCTGAACGTGCACAGAAGAGGAAACTTGAATCGGTCTGAGAATTGATGTGATTCAAACAGATGCTAGCGTATTTTATGAGCCAGGGAGCGCTCTGCTAAACGAGAAACAAATGTGTCAAACTACGCGCCTACCTTCACCAATGGCTAAGCAGCAACGTTATGGTAGACATTGAGCTCCTGTATGCTCTGCCCAGATTAACTGACGCTAATCGTCATAGAAACTATCTGCGACCGTCAACGCCAAGGTCTAAGGCGATGTTGAACTGAATGAGGATAGTTCCAAATGGGCTGCTGCCGCGAATCTCAAGATGTGGCCTGCATGAAATCAAAGGTGTACAATGGCGCGAGTAAGTCGAATAACCAGATTAGGCTGGTAGACATGTCAGGTACCGTACCCATAGTAATAATGACCCTTTGCGGTACCGGCCTCTTGGCATCGACGGAATACGTGCTTCCTATTGGCCAGATTGACACGCTAGACCTAATCGAGTGTCCAAACTTTGAGTGTCGAGCGTCCTGAAAACAAAAATTGCACGCCAAAATACTCCAATTTCATTGCCGAATGCAAAGAGCTCATCGAGAACAGAAGTTTTGGTGTAGAATAAAAAGTCAGTATTTGGGTGTCGTGCTGTTCTTTCGATGTTTGCAGAATGACACATCTGCGCACCCGTACTTGCCAAGCCTTCGAGATCCGCGTGCCTACCTTATCGATAACAACTAGCGGCATTTTCTTCGCTACAAACACCCTGTGTGTGTGGATGCCTATGGACAAGACCGCATCCGCTGTCCCAAACGCCTAACAATGGCCGGAGCAAGCGACAAAGCCCGATTCTACCTCGAACAATCGGTGCCCGAACTCCAAGAGCTCGCCGCCAAAAAGATCTTCACCACTCAAGAAATATCGTCAATAGCGAAGAAACGCTCCGACTTCGAACACAAGCTCAATGCCCGAGGCTCCCAACCTGCAGATTATGCCCGCTACGCTGAGTACGAGATGAATCTTGAGTCTCTTCGGAAGAAAAGAGTAAAACGTTTAGGCGTTAAAAGCACCAATCACACTGGCCAGCGGCGCATTTTCTTCGTTCTCGATAGGGCAACAAGGAAGTTTCAGGGCGATCTTGGATTGTGGATGCAGTACATTGCTTATGCGAGGAAGCAGAAAAGCAACAAGAAGGTCTCGCAGATATTGACAAGTGTACTACGATTACATCCTACCAGACCCGAGTTGTGGATCTACGCGGCGAATTATGCTTTGGAGGAGAGGGGGGATATGACGGAGGCGAGGAGTTATTTGCGGAGGGGATTGAGATTCTGTATGAGGAGTGAGAGAATGTGGCTTGAGTACGCGAGATTGGAGATGGGGTATGTGGCTAAAATTGTGGGGAGGAGGAGGATCTTGGGACTGGATCAAGAACAGGATCAACAAGACAATGCTAGTACCACCAGTGCAATTGACGGTGATTTGGTTGCCCTTCCCATCATCACTGCCGAAGATGTCAATCCTGAACAAAAGTCAAGTGAAGGGGTTGATCAGGAAGTTTTGGACAAGCTTGATGCAAGTCCGGCTCTATCAGGAGCTATACCAATCGCTATCTTCGATGCGGCAATCAAGCAGTTCAAGGAGGATCAAAAGCTGTGCCTACAGTTCTTTGATATGATCGCCAACTTCGTTGACCTGCCATGTACGCGGAACATCTTAGTGCACATCATGGAAACCCTGCAAACCTTTGCACCAGAAAGCCCCGAAACGCTAATCCGCTGGATTCAGCAGCCAGTGATCGGCCTTAACGTTGACTCGATCGGCTTCCCTACAAATCTTGGACTCTGCCTAGATCGCATGAAAGCATCTCTGAAGAGGCTTGAGTCTTCGTTGACAGCGTCGAAAACAGCACAATCTCGACTTATTCTCGAACAACAGATCATCGAGTGGATGCTGCCATACCTCGAGGAAGATGAACTTGACGAGGACGTTCGTAAGGTCATAGTGATGACTTTGAGGAGAGTGTGGAGCCAGTTGCAATCGGATGTTGAGCAAGACCCGAGCGGAAAAGGCTCTGAAGTTGCCAGTCTCATATCAAAGCTCCAAGCTCACGAACTCCACAGGATGACAGAGCCAGCCAGAGCATGGGCCCTGCAGATGTGGCCCAACGAAGCTGCAGTCTTCTCTCAGGCTGCCGAGGTCTAGATTCTTTGGGGAAGTGCGAGGATTCAGTAGTCTGATGACTTGGATCCTTGGCGTGCAGCCTTCTTAGTCCCATGCGACTTTTTCGACAGCAACCGCATCTGGTTCTCCTTGCGTTGTCTGCAGAGCGAAGGCGTTAGTAAGGCTTCAATGTATACCCACAATTCAGCTCAAGTCGACACACAATTTCTTTACTTTCTCAACTTGTGCTGGAGAAGTCTCGCCACGGATTGTAGCTCTTGCAGCGTCCACAATCATCGTGTGTAACTTCTTGTAGCACTCCTGCGCATTGTCATTTCGATTTCGACTTGCATCCGCTTGGATGACTAGAGACTTGGTGTTTGCCGCGTAGTACCGCGAACCTTCTATCTTTGGATGCAAGATCTTTGGGATCATGTGGAAGAAGTCTTTCGTGTGTATGCGGAGAGTAGCTTTAGAATTCACTCTACAAGAATCAGCACATAATCTGGACCTTATGCACTGTCAAGAGTGCCTACTTATTCACGTTCTGACCACCTGGCCCGGACGATCGGCTGAAAGTGATTTTGCAAATGCTCTTTGGGACGGTGTCGGTATTGAATCTCGCAAGCCATGTCCTCGCCTCTCTATGCTCTTCCTCTGATGATGTCCCGGTTGGAGCTGCTGAGCTGGACAAGTATCTATGTCTGGCGAGTGGGCTATGGATTATTGTCTGTGTGCCTACACTCCTCCCGACAAATAAAGCCCGTAGCATGCTGCATTGTTATTTGCATGGAGGGGAGTGGCTATGGAAGGCAATGGACCGTATCCTAAATGGAAGGTTGGCCGGGTGTCGATCACTGCGCTAGCTGGACGAAGTTTTATCTCACGTCTTATAACAATCACTCCGACACATAATTCCGTCTGCCAACTCAACAGCTAGTCTCGTACAATACCTCTATCTTTCTCTCATCGCTGCTGAACTTGAATAGACAAGAACTTGTGAAGCTCGCAGTCACTCCTGGCGCTGCTAATTCAGTGCCCTGCGTGTCCTGACAGTACTAGGTTTGCCTCCCCTCAGCTTGGTCGATGGACATACCACTACTTTCATCTGTTCCCCTTACATCTGTTACATCATGACTTCAAGTCCTCTTCCGGAGGCACCCCATTTCCGAGGGAAAACTCTCACGCCAGAGAGCCCTGTGCCTGTCCATATTCCAGAGCCTCAGAACATCCCCGTACTTCGAAATCAGACTGACGAAACATTCAACCTTATGTCGACCCACGTGGCGAAGCCTTGTGCTTTCCAAAGTGTGCAAACTGCGTTGCAGGATGCTCACCAGCGCTTTAACATGGATAGTATCCCCCAACAGGCGGACACCCTCAGGCCTGGGTCAAAAGCCGCAGGCGAAGATATTGAGGGATATGCCGATAATAAATGTGCTCGTTACTACAATCTTGCTAGTCCCAACTCTTTGGAGCAGCAGCAAGAGACTAATACTTTGCAAAAACATTTACCCCCGAAGCCTCCTGCATCTGCGTCCCAGGGCGCCCATGAATCTCTTTTCACTCATGAGCAGAGTGCGCTCTCACCTCTTTCTTCAAGCCAATACCCAGACCCCACTGCTGCCATCCAAGTCACCACAACATTTCCTGACAGCCCCCAAGATACTCTTGTCAGCCAGGGTTTTGAGACATTAACGGACAGGCTCTCGGGGAAGCCTATGCTTCACAACGAAAGCTCGAAAGCCATTGCAAATGGTGAAGGTGTGAATTATCAAGCCCTATTGGACAATCTCTCCCCATCCACCTCCACAGCTCCTGCTGCGGAGAACATCACTTCTGTTACAATTGCAACACACTCAGACACACCCCATGCGCTCAGTCCAAACAGTGCTCAAACTCCCATTGGCACCTTTCCCGTCCCAGCTGGTCTCCCTCCACGTCCGCCACCGCAAGACAAGCCTGCTATCCACCCCAATTACACTCCGGGAGAAGATATCCGATCATACCACAACCCGCCTGCTCAAAATGCAAATGCCCCTCCTTCGTACAATGCACAGCCAAACATGTCCCAACGGCCTCAACAAGGTTACGTTCACAACAATGGCGTGGCTCCTAACGGGTTGCCACCCCCACCGCTTGCGACGTTTCAGCAACCTTTGTCTAAGCCCAACCACCCACAGCGTAGCCCGCAATTACCTCAATATCAACCTAGAGATAATCATGCAAGAAGTGGAGGATCACAGGCTCCAGCACCATACCAGGGTGAGAACGAGCATACTAGGCGACCAGATGCGGAAAGATTATTTGAAGAGTTCTTGCACGATGAATCCATTTATGTGGCAGAAGGTACATGGGACAGATTTCCGCAGGGTTCAAGACTTTTTGTTGGTGAGTCTAACAACATGGTTGCTTTCCGAGGAATAGATGTACTAACCTTAGCAACAGGGAATTTGTTCACAGAAAAGGTTACTAAGCGTGACATTTTCAACATTTTTTGTAAATATGGCAGACTCGCTCAAATATCGATGAAGAGCGCATATGGTTTCGTTCAATTCCACGATGCGAATGCTTGCTTCCAGGCGCTACAAAGCGAGCAAGGAGTAGAGATCAAAGGAAGGAAGATTCGTAAGGCGGACCGAGCTTAAAACGAGATGATTCGCAGCACTGACAAACCTCTAGATCTCGAAATCTCGAAACCGCAGAAAAATACCCGCAATGCCGTGGCAACCGCTGCTGGGAACAGTTTGAGAGCAGGATACAACAAAATGTCTCGATCTCCGGACTACGGGCTTAGAGGCTCAGGGCGAGGAATGGGACAACGTCAAAGCATTGATAGAGGGGTGCCTCCCAACAATGTTGATCGTCGTACAAGAGACGATTACCGTCCGGTTCGATCGCCCTCGCCCCGAGGCTTCCGGGGACGGGATGACTTTAGAAGACGTGAGAGGACTCCAGATCGATATCTCCGTGGTCGATCAAGGTCTCCATATGGTAGGGGTGGAGGTGGAGGGTACAGAAGCCGGAGCCCTATACGACAGAACACTGATGAGGAGGCAACACTACCAATTCCACGAAGGAACCCACGAGATGTGCCTGACGTCCAGATTATTCTGGTTGACGAAGTGGACAGGTACGCAAATAGAGCCATGCCTCGAGTCAAATACTAAGTAAACTCGCAGGACTTTCGTTGGGTATATCCAGCAGTCGTTCCGTGGCCGTGGGCTTCGGTGCGACGTACTTCAGATGCCCCGAGTCTCTCTTGAGGCGGTGCTCAAGAGACAGATCCTGGAAGGTGTTCAGGCGGTTGTGCAAATTCTTCGCAAGTCACAGGTTACTGGGAAGATACCACTCCGTGTTTACAATCGTAGCGCCGGGATAGACAATGTTCGATTTGACGGTAAGCCTTAATTCACACTCATTCGTCATTGCTTCGTTCCGACGTTAACAGCTCTTCAGACTATGCGGATCTAGATGCTAGCGTCGCTGCCGAAGTTGTCGTGAGGGCCAAAACGACACACATTGCGCCTCCACCAGCCCCTGCCCCCATGCCCACCCAGTATCCTCCAAACCCAGCGTACGGACAACCACAGTACTCCCAGCAACCTCATCAGATGCCGCCACAGCCAACTCAGCACCCTCAGCAAGGCGGTGCGCAATCCAACCTCTCAAACCTCATCACTTCCCTCGACGGACAAGCACTTCAAAGACTCTTGGGCGCCATGTCACAGACTCCCCAAACGCCAACAACTCCACAGCAATACCCTCAACCTCAAGCTCCACCGCCACAACGGGCCCCAAGCCAAGACCTGGCTTCACTCCTCCATAGCGTTGCAGGCCAGCAACAACAACAATCCGCCCAGCAAGGATATCAGTATGGCCAGCAGTCGCAAAATGCGTATGCCGCGCCAGCACAAAATCCTGCTTACGCGAATAACCAAGCCCCGGCACCGGTTTATGCTCAGCCTCCGGCGCAACAGAGTGTGCAAGATATGTTGGCTCAGCTGGCGAAATGTCGTCAGTGAGCGATGTTGGTCGACAGATGACCTTTAGATGAACATATTTGTAAACAAGAATAAACGCAAGTATATTATGAGAGATGGTGATCAGCTAGCTACATTCTTGGTTGTAGCTATATGTGTATTCGATTCATGTTTGACTTTTTCGGACGATTAGATACCACTCACTGTACATAATCCAAATTCATTTCATATATCCTTCCAATGTCAAACCTTACAATGTGTATATGAGTAGAATGACTCGCCTCCCAAGCGCCATGCTAGACAAGATGCCATAGATGCAATATTTAGCCATCATACATACATACAGTCCTCCTCGACCACAGATCCTACATCTGAACATCTTTATTTCCCCCCTTCTCCGCGTCCTCAACATTGTTCGACTTCCTCCACTCCAAATGCCTCCCCAGTTCTTCCCTCAGATCCTTCGCTTCTCTGCCTAGAACATCGATACCCCTCTCCTCACACGCCCTGACAACCTCCTCCCCATCCATCTTCCCAACGCCTCCATCCCTCGCAATAGCGAAATCGTCGACTTCGATTTCCGCTATCCTTCGCCTTACTCTCCGCTTAATTACCCCACCAGGTATCAGAGAGGGAATATACCGATCCCACCACGCAGGATACAACCCATAACCCTGCGCCATAAACACATACATCTGATCTCGGGCGTCAGGCTGCATAGCGTCGATAACCTGCACTGGGCTTCCAAGTCGTCCCTTCACAGAAGTCGTCTCCATCACCGCCTTCCTCCGCTCCTCAACCCCCTTCCTAGCAGCCTCAACCTGTTTCGGAATCCATGTCGTCCTCGGCACAAGTCCCGTCACGAAAATAACCACCAGCGGCGTAAACTCCCCACAAACAATCCACAACAGTATGAACGGCGGAAGCTTAGTAACATCCCTCCTGCTCCTCAACAACAACTGGAAGTCTGCGCGCGTTAGTTTGCCCTCGCGAACGGCAGCGTAGATGCGGGCTGGTTGTGCATTGGAGTAGCCGAGGGCGCGCTCGGATTTGTAGTTTGTCCAGATTGCTTTAAGACCGGTTTTGTAGAAGAGGGCGTAGGCTTTGCCGAGGCGGAAGTAGTATTTGTAGGCGGGGAGGGAGGGGTCTTTTTCTGGGAGAGAGAGGGGTGGGGGGTGGGTTGTTGAGGGGGGGTTTAGGGGGGAGGAGACGGTGGTAGGGATGATTGACTGGAGGGGGACGATTGGTTGGGGTGGAGGATTGGGTGTGGATATGGGTGCGCTCTTTGGGCGGGGATTGGAGGGACTGAGGGGCTTGGTTTGGGTTGTGGAGGTTGACGTCGATGAAGTGTATGGTTTCGGTTTGGGAGGCTTCTGGGTTTTGGTCTGGGGGGTGGCGTAGGTACGGAGTGGATGGTAGAGAGGCCTTGGTGATACGGGATGCTGGTAGAGGAGATTAGAGCTTGGTCTTGACCAGCGACAAGGGCTCCGAGAGAGGGGAAGCATCGCTATGGAAAGCGACTGTTGCTGGTGAATAGATGTACCTAAGTTTCCGGGTCAGCAAAATGTTAACGATCGACAACACATTAGCGCGAGGCTTCGGGCCGTCTTTTCGGCTGACTGTGGCTTTCAACAGACTCGCGCATTGCAAGAATTGACGAGGGCTCGGTACTCAATCGCTCTTCAGGAAGGAGATGTCAAACAAATTGCAAGGGTGAGCGAGATTCGGATGTGTATCAATGGCTAGTATGATACCTAGTTGCTAATCCGATGTAGGAAAGATGCAGCGACCAATCCTCGAGGCATACCCTATGCGCCCTTCGTCGATAAGGTCGAGGACTACGTTTCCTCGAGGGCGGAGGTTGATGGGACGATGAAAAGCTTTCAGGAGATGATATCGTACGGCCTGCTAAGCTGAGGGTACAATATGAGCTGATCAGGCTGCTGTGACTAGTAAATACCAATTCATGGAAGTCAATACGCAACGGCGCAAAGCCGGTTTAGATGAGAAGATACCCGATATCCAGAAAACACTTGAGACTGTCAAATTTTTAAAGACGCGGAAGGTGTGTCTCTCATAGCTAAGGTGACCCGATTCATACAAATGCTGACATCAGTGCCGTCCAGCCAGACTCAGATCCTATCGAAGCCACCTTCGAGCTCAACGATACTCTCTACGCCAAAGCACTAGTCCCTCCGACGGACGAGGTGTACTTATGGCTTGGCGCCAACGTGATGCTGTCTTATCCAATCGATGAAGCGGAGACGTTACTGGAAGGCAAGCTGTCTGGTGCTCAGCAGACGCTCGCGAATTGCGAAGAAGACCTAGACTTCCTAAGGGAACAGATTACAGTACGATTAGTATTAAAGCTTCCTGGGTAGAATGCTGCTGATCTTCCGCTATAGACACTTGAAGTTGCAACGGCGAGAGTATACAATTGGGACGTCACTATGAAGAGGAAAGAGAAGGCTGATCTGGGGAATGATGGGGACGGAAAGAAGAAGGGATTGCCTAATGGCTAATCAGACCATATCTTAAAACGTCTGTGACGCGAAGGATTTTCAAATGACTTGATGCAGATGAATCCACATTGATGACCCAGCCTCAGCACATGACTTGGAGCGAGAAGATACAACTCCAGGCTGGGATAAGCTGTCACTCCTGAACTCATCGATCACCAGTGAATTGTAATTCCATAGCATGTTTTCACTCGTAACCGCATTTGTGACCTAGTTCTGACGGCAACGGTTGCCCGTTGAGAGTTACAACGTCGTCTATCAGCAGCAGTGTGGCAACGATATTAGGCAGCAAGGCAACGCAACATGTTGAGCTACAGTAGGTAATCATAAAAAACTGCATGAAAGAGAAATTCGTGTCATGCTGAATGGGATCTTCACTCAATCTCAAATGCGAAGGAGGCCGATGAAATGCAGGAGCCGGATAAGGTTTAGCAGATCTACGTTTAGCGCGTGCGGCGAAAAGGTATTAAAAGGTTGCAAAGCCCCCAAAACTGGACCGGCCAAACGTCAAGGCTTCGCCGCAAGTAGTTCCGCAGACTGCAGCAACCACGGAACCATACGCTACTTCCCCCGCAATATCAACAAACCGCCCAAGGATCTTTATTGACCACCACTTCTACGCTCCTGCCTATTTTGATTCATCGTCGTTACTGCTTCTTCCCCTCATTCGCCCTCCACCCATCAGAACAAGCACACCATCCCAAAAACCAAGAACATTGAACCTAAACAATTGGTATCCATGAAAGCTCTAAGCCTTACCACTCGAACATTTACAACCAATGCTGCTACGCTTCCCGGCTAGCCTCCATTACCCAATCACCGTCACAGAGCTGCTAAAGCAACCAAACGACAATGTCGAGAGGTTCGCACCGCTGTTCTCTTATTTCTATAAGACTACCGTGACAGAAGGTGACGATTTGGGTAATGAGGTGCAGGTCGAGAAGACATTCCCGACTAGGTTCGAGTCCACCGTCGAGGGTACGCTCGTGCGATGGAAGATTCAAAAGGGCGCAGTTGTCACAAACCCGAAGTATGTCATCTCTAGACAAAAGTTTCACTGTACTGATTCGTACTACAGTGAGGAAATTGCGGATATAGAGGAGCCATGCTCTCACAGTGTCCAGTTTGGTGGAATGTGCGTCAATTGCGGCAAGGACATGACCGAGTAAGTTCCAAACACCCCGAGCGCGAACGGACAGCTCTTAAGAGTATCAAGACTGATAGGAATATTAACAGATTATCTTACAATACCGATCAACTCGATACTACGCGCGCCACCATCAACATGGTCCACAACAATGTCTCCCTTACAGTCAGTCAAGATGAGGCTACCAAAGCCGATGATGAAGCCAAACGACGGCTACTGGCCTCAAGGAAGCTGTCTCTTGTCGTTGACCTGGATCAGACCATCATACATGCTACGGTTGATCCTACTGTAGCAGACTGGCAGAAAGACTCAGAAAACCCAAACCACGACGCGGTCAAAGACGTTCGCTCTTTCCTCTTAAAGGATGACGGTCCCGAAAAGAAGGGTTGCTGGTACTACATCAAGCTTAGGCCATATCTGAAAGAGTTCTTGGAGAACGTCTCAAAAATCTATGAGCTGCATATCTATACCATGGGGACAAGGGCGTACGCCAAGAATATTGCGGACATCATTGATCCACAGCACAAGATCTTTGGCGATCGGATATTAAGCCGAGACGAAAGTGGAAGCATGACAGCAAAGAATCTTCAACGACTTTTTCCAGTGGACACCAAAATGGTGGTGATCATCGACGACAGAGGCGACGTCTGGAAATGGAGCCCCAACCTTATCAAAGTGACACCCTACGACTTCTTCGTGGGTATTGGAGATATCAATTCAAGCTTCCTACCTAAGAAACCAGGACCAAAGCCATCACTGAAATCAGCACCTGTCGCTGCCCCAAAGCCTGTTCATGATCTCACTGAAGGGGCTGCGACAGCGGAACCGGAACCCAAGACGAACGGAGACACGACCCATCATGCAGACGCTTCATCTACTGAAGAGACTGGTTCTCCAACAGTCAGCAATGTCTCCCCACTTGAGCAGCTAGTGGCGATGGGAGGCAGCGATGATGCCAGCATACGCGAAGCCCAGACGATATCCCAGGACGAGGCTCTGGCAGCACAGCTTGAAGAACGCCCTCTACTCCAGAAGCAAAAGCAGTTAGAAGCGGAAGATGCTGCGACCGAGGTTGCAGCGGCCAATGAGGATGGAGATGCTCCTCATACGTCACAGCCTTCGGCAGTGTCATCAGTGTCCATTGATTCCGACAAACCCAAGCACAACCTCCTTCAAGACCACGATCGCGAACTCTACCAGCTCGAAGATTCACTTCGGAAAGTCCACACTGAATTCTTCACCATCTACAATAGTCAATTGGCCAATGCACAGGGGGGTCGTCTTGGGCAGCTTCGCGGTGGACAGAAGCGGAAGGCTTCAGGGCCGACGGACAAATCAGATTTGGACCTTGTACCAGATATTAAGGTGGTCTTACCAGCTGTAAAAGCCAAAGCTCTTGCTGGCGTTGTTATCGTCTTCTCCGGTGTGGTTCCCCTGGGCTTGGACGTTGGAACCACCGATATCGCCATACTTGCCCAGAGCTTCGGCGCCAGAATCGAGGACAACGTCAACAGGAACACCACGCACGTCGTTGCCGCGCGAAATCGAACGCTAAAAGTTAGGAAAGCGTTGAAGCGCGGCAAAGGACGGATCAAGATTGTCAACCCTCAATGGCTTACAGATTCAATCAACAGCTGGGAGAAGAAGGATGAGAAATCATATCTCCTAGACATCGACGAAGGGAGGTCTGGGCCAACAGATGATGACGATATCCTCAGCGAGAGTGAGTCGCCCGCCAGCGAAACAGACAACGATACCGACAGCAGTACTAGCAAAAAGCCTTCCTCAAGACCCACGCTCCACTTGAAAACGGGCAGTAATGCAGATGATACGGACTCTGATGTCGAAGGCGGTCTGCCATCCGATCTTGATATAGATGACGGCAGCCCTATTGGTGGTGATAACGAAGACTGGAGCGCCATGAACGATGAGCTTGCGGACTTCCTAGGCAGTGACGTTGGGGAAAGTGACGATGATGCCAACAGTGTTGCTAGTGGAGATAGCTTCGGCAGTTCCAAGCTGAGTGTTAGGACGAGCAGGAAGCGGGCGAGGGAAGAAATCGACAGCGGTGGCGAGAGCGAGGATGGTACCGGAACGAAAGTTAAGAAAAAGCAGAAAGGGTTGACTTCTCTGAGCCAGGAGGTCAGCGCCGAATTTGACGAGGAAGGCGAGAATGGTGCGAATGGGATTCCCAGCGACGATGAAGACGACGACGAAGAACCGCACGAAGAGGGCGATGGGTGGAGCGACTTCGAAGGCGATCTGGAGGAGGAGCTTGATAAAGCTGCCAGTGAGGATGTTGTGGAGGAGGACCTTCCGAATGGGGAGGGTTAGATGGGGAGCCCTCCGTCTTCTATGTTCATATTCAGCGTGTACATATTTGAGCGATTCATTACGAAGCGTGGCGTTGGAATTTGCGTGGGGTTGGCATACGATACCCATGGCATATCCTTCGGCGGTCTTCTACTTACTTTTTGGTGGTCAGTGCATAGAAGCAGTACCAAGAACTTCATCAGAGTCCATGACCATTTCATGTGCTTGCCCGATGACTCTTTGCCTGAGAAATTCTAGCATTGGATTGATGTGTAAATTTGCGACAAATGTAAAATAGCGAGCAATGCGGACATTCAAACGCCTTCCATGCTGACCGGTAAACTCCTGCCGAAATTTAAAACTCCGCGTAAAGATTCCCTAAGGAAATCATACATCTCTCCATCCGCAAATACAACCACCCCTCAAACCCTCCCCAAAACATCCCCCACAACCCCCCCCAACATCCTCAACCCATAGAAAAGCCCCACGCTCTCCAACACCCTCAACCTCCCCAGCACATCCCCCCTATCCACCGTCGCCACCCACTCCCCACTACACCCACAATGCTCCATGAACTCATTAACCCTCACTTTCCTACATTTCTTACACTTAAGATCCTGCGTCTGCCATTCTAGGAGCGTTTTCTGTACACGGGATATGAGGCGTTCTTCGATTGCTAGGCGGTCGTATTCGTGGGTGCAGGTTGGGCAGGTCCATGCTCGTGATGAGGTGGAGGAGGGGGCTGGGGTGGTGGTGACGGTGCCGTTTGTAGTTGTAGTTGTGGTTGTGGTGGATGTGGAGGGGTCGGGAAGGACGTCTTCGTCGCGGCAGAGATCGAGGTCCCGGGCCATGGTGCAGTGTTCGCAGATCAATTGCTCTAGTTTCAAGCTTTGGCTTGGGTTTTCGAAACGTGCTTGGGGGCTGAATTCTTTGATTTCGAAGAAGGCGAGGAGTTCTTTGCGGAGGTAGCGCGCTTCTAGGTTTATGCTTTTGTCTAGGGAGAAGACGTGCATTATTGATTTGACGAGTTGGAGGACTGGGTGCGTGTTGGACAATTTGAGATGGGAACCGGGGAGGATGGGGAAAGCGTGATCGGGTGCTAGGTCTGGGTGGGCGAGCTCAGTGCGGTAGCGGGATATGAGGGCGAGGATTTGGCGTTTCAAGGGTTTGGAAATTGTTTTTGTGAGGAGGTCTTGGCTTGCGGTGTCTCCTTCTTGGGTTGAGGTGAGTGCGCGGACAGGGAGTTGAGTTGGTCGAGGGGTTGATTCTGATTGGGAGTCGTGGCCAATGGGTGTTTGGTGTGGTCGTTTGACGTTGTGCATGAGTTCGATAAATTCGACGACCCAGTCGTGGAATACTGATTGGTATTGAACGGGAAGGAAGGTATTGAGCTGCCAGTGCATTATGGTGTCGAGGTGCTGGTTCTCTGCTTCGACGACTTGCTGGCATGCTTTCCCGCCGTAGTTGAACTCGTCGTACCACACAAGATAGTCCCAGTATTCCTTTATGTCCAGGTCGAGGAAGTGAAAAAGTGGCTTCGCTTTGATCGATCTGAGGATGTATTGGCTGTAAGCATACGCGTTGCCGACTTCTGCTTTTGTAGTCTGCAGTAGAAGTCGATTTGCATTGGCAAAGACGACGTGGGAGCCGACACGCTTGAAGTCAGTCATCAATTGCTGGAACGCTTTCCGGGACATCATCTGCATATAGTAGTGCAGCGACCGGTCATAAAGGAATGAGTCGGGATTCTCCACCCAGCGTACAAGATGCTGTACCATAACGTCGGCCATACTACTGCCTTTGCAGGCTTCAGTCCACCACGCTTTAACCATGTCTCGAAGCACTGTGATGCCTGCGAAAGCGAAGGCACTGTTTGAGTAGAGGACACCTGTTCCATCATTGACGTCGTCTTCCACAGGTGCAGCTGGATTGAAAGCCACAGAGTCGCTACCCTCGAGCTCATTGATCAAGGAGGACGTCAGAATTGTGTTGATGGCAAGGTTCCGAACATTAAGCTCTATACAAACCGAGGAGTAGGTGCCTGGGTTATTGACAGCAGGCATGGTGACCGTCTCCATGGGAGTCAGGATATCATCCTTTTCGTATCCAGCATGATCAGGTAGCGAGCCGCCAGACCACCACAAGACCACATTGCTTTTCTGCAGCCGCCTCGCGTATGCAACGTCGATGAGGAAGCGCGGATCGTCTCTCTCTAGATTGCACAGTGGAACATCCCCATACCTTGCAAGCTCAATCAGGTGGCTAATCCAGGAGCCCAGAGTGAGATAATGGGTCACCAGACGCTTGACAACGAATCCTTGCCATCCAAGTTGAGGTATACTGCTGTCGGATGTTTCGACTTTGAGAGGGAGAACGGGTAAGTCGTTCAGAGACGGTATGTCATGGAGCAGCAGCCGTCGTTGTGGTGACTGTAGTACGAACAGTGTAGGTTTGCTCTCATCGCTCCTCAGCTTTTTAATGGCATCGCTAACATCACGGTGTAATTTTCGTACGGTCCTGACACGAGTAGTCTTGAATTGAAGCTTCTCCTGATAGTTGAAGACGTTCTGCCAGCGCTCGCCACCATGTTCATTGAGCTTTCGAGCCAACAACTGTGTATAAACCTTCTCAGCGTTGGGCATTTCTTGTGTATCCCTTGATTGATCAAGAATGATGATCTGCGCTTCGTCCTTTACAGTTGAGAACAGAGCGAAGACTTGTCGCTCCCCAGCAACAAGGTGATAAATGAAAACAAAACACATGTCTGCCTCCAGTAGGTACGACGTCTTTGCCGGAGTCCTTCGCAGCGCGGAAAGGTCGAAACCATGCTCTAAGCCTTGCCCTAAGACTCCTTTCTGGCTATCATCGAAGGTGCAAAGACTTCCTAACTCTAGGACTGCCCTCATGGCGAGCGGCACATGCTTCTCATAGATACCTTCGATACTCGGGTGATTGAACATGATGGCTAGTTTGTGCGCTTCTCTCACGTAAACGTCCTCCGACATCGTAAGCTTGAACAGGTGCACTGATGGGTGTCCGTTGGGTAGTGTATGATTGACCTTCTCAACTGCACATCCTTCGATAACGACATCAGGAAGCTCATTGCCTCTGAGGTTTAAGAACAAAATTCGAGGTACTTTCACAGTCAGCGGATGTACTTTCTTGTCGATAAGGACGAATGCTCTGATATGGCCCGGCGTTTCGGATTCTTGCAGCTGTAGGACCTGCCAAGTGTTGGTGAAAAGCATCTCAGCCTGGTTTCGGAAGAGTCCTCCTAGAGTGTCTCCAGCAGCATTGTTCCTCTCACCAAAGAGCTGCCGCCGTCGAGCACGAGCTTGCTTCTGGATCCTCCATTTCTTCTTCTGATATCGGAGAAAGCCTTGATAGTCCTCGGTCATTGATGGCATCTTTGCCGGTAGACTAGCGTAAGGATCTAGATTCGGGACAGGTGCTGGCTCAGGCTCTTTCCTCTTCTGCACCATACGAGTAATGTCACCATTCTTCGCCTTCGAAAGCTGCGTTGATCCGAAGTCTTCCAAGTCAGTGGGTAAACGGTGATCTAGAGTGTTTGGGGATATTTCGGACAAAGGTGTCTTTTCAAACAGATCGGTCATTTTCTTCTGCTTAAATCTATCGTCTTTAACGTTGATCCTGCGTTGCAGCCAGTCAGGATGACCAACCCTAGGCACTGGGTTTCGAACTTTCTGTAATGCCGCCGGAATCGTGATAACCTTCTGGACGACAGAGCTTAAGCGCTCCAGGTAATAGTCCCAGTCAATGAGTGCTCGAGGATTTGTGTCGCTGGGATCCTCTTTCAACCATTTTCGCAGGAAGTAGCGTTTGACTTGGTCATCTGCCGAGAAGATAGCTACTGGTATAGCCCGTTCCGTGACGGGGGCATTCTTTGGCTTAGCTGCGATGATGTACTTGCAGTTGAGCCCTTTGTCTTTCACCATTTGCGCACCCAAGAATTCTGCCAACCGCTTGGCAGTGGTGATGGATGTCGACTTCTGCGCTCCGTACTCTCCAAGAGCTTTAGTCATGCTTTTGTTCTCGCTAATCAGCTCAATGAGCTCTTCGTCTGCGAGGGCTGACCCATGCTGATGCAGTACATCCAGCCAACGATTAGCAACCTTAGCTACTGCAGCGTACGTTTCGGTCAATGTTTCGCCATCGAGGAAGAATTTGAAGATTTGTGTTTGGAAGATCTTGATGAGCTTGAGTTCTCCTCTCCGCTTCATTTCGAAACCTTTGAGCTCGGCAAGACTTCCATCATGATTGAAGACAGCGTATCGCTTTTTGAGATTCTTATCTTCTTCTTTCGATGTTGGTAAAATCATAGCGCGGTAAGGTCCGTCAACCTCGAAGAATATAGTGTTGTCACTGTGAGTCTCGTATCTGAAGGTTTGTGGATCCACGAGATCTTGGTATTGGTGATTGGTGAAGCGGGCGTGTACGAGATGGTTGAGCATGGTACAAGGGTAAGAGATTGGCAGCTTCTTTCCGTTTCCAAGTGTAAAGACGACGTTCTCAGGGAAGGTGGCGGGCAGCATGCACCATATACCATCGGTGTCGAGTTCTAATGGTCTTCCAATGCGTTCAACTAGCTCTCTTGCCATTTGGATGATGTGGGCTCCTGTCAGACAGGTGACTCCTGCCATCTCCATCGAGTACCACCGCGAACCTTTACGCATGACATAACCGTAGAAACTATTCAGGATGACCTTATGCGCTAGCTGAAGGGAGTCAAAGAGGACAATCATTTTTTTGGCCTCTTCGATCTCTGTTGCCGACGCTCCTGATGACTTCAGCGATTCTGTATTGTTCTTCCACATCTTTTGCTTTCCTTTGTAGTCATATCTTCGATCTCGAAAGTTCTTGACTGTGTCTACATAGAACGGGTTCTCTCGCTGGCAGATGATAGCCTCGCGTTCGATAGTCTTAGTTTCATGTATCTTGTGATAGATCTTCTTACTGTAGTCTGTGAGCCGCTTCTTGATCATACTAGCCTGTTCCTCAACGCTCATGTCCTGGAACGTCCGTGCTGGGCTGTTTGGCCACTTCCCTGGAAAACGTTCGTTTTCGAGAGCGTGCCTGACCATGTTGTACTCGTTCTTCTGGGCTGGAAGAAATTCGCCCCTCCATGACCATGGCATCCGTCGATCGCATGTCTTTCCAGGCCTGTTGAAGTCACACGCCGCGCAATCTGCCTCTGAGATCATGGAGTCCGGCTGTAGTCGATTGGTTGTCATAATATTTGGATACATTGACGCTACATCCAAATGGTAGATTGACGGTCTTTCGTTCCGGTTTGGTGTGGCTTTCAGGTCGTCTAACTTCGCAATGATTTCGGCCTTGACCTCGTTGTAGTTCGTGATGTCTTCCATCTTTTTCTTCTCTTCTACGGTAATACTGAACTGCAACGCAGCATCAAGGTCTCGTTTCAACTCATCGATGGCGGTCGTATCCAGGGCAAAGTTCGCAGGTATATCGCTGCGGAACACTCCTGCTTCAATACTTTCGACGTGCCCTCCGACGTAAGTCTCCGACTCCAATAGATGACCATCCCAGAAAGTCTCCTTGGGCTCCTTATGCTTGTTCGGGAGTACAATCCCTTTTTGGTAGGCCTCGACCATGAGCAACATCTCACATAAAGTTCCTGTACCTTTTCGAAGGGTGTCATCCGGATTGAGAGGGATGATGTTACATAGTGAAAAGATGAAAGGATGAACGTATTTCATGTACAGGTAGTAGGTCGCAACCGCATCGGAAACTGAGTATTCTGCTAGTGTCTGTGGCTTCTCACTGGCATACCGAGTCATAAGCTCAGGATCCAATTCGTCCGGATCATAACCTAGCTTGGCGACCGTAACGGCCTTTAAGCCTCTGCTGCCCTGAGGCAAGTAGCTGTCTCGGCTGACCCAGCTGAAACAGTCCATGTGGACGCCATAATTACTCTCGTAGATGTCTTCGCTGTTCTTCCGATACCCGATCTCCTCGTACATGTCGATTCCGAGAACACTGGCTCTGGCTTCAACGAAAGGCCAATCAAAGAAGTCACCATTGTAAGTAGCGATGACCGTTGGACGGGCTTCTCTAATGTGCTGGAAAAATCTTTCAATGACTGCCTTCTCGTCTGGCTCATTGAATATAAGGAAAGGGCCGTCGTACTCGGGCTTTGGCGTATATTCAAAATCCGCGATGTCCTCTGAAACAATCTCTCGGTTAGTGATTAAGAAGCCTTGGCCATCTATCATGTACGATATCATCATGATCTGGTCAATGACAGCGTCCGGGAACTTTAGTGGTAGCTTCGTCGTCTCGATATCATACGCAAGTACGACTGGATCTGCCCTCTGGATACGCTCTTCAATGCAAGTAAGATTGGTTACGCCGTGCTTAGCCTCCACATTATACCACTTTCCAATCCGAATATCTGTACCTGTCAGCCCGATTCCAAATTGCTACGCAATTACAGCCCCACCTTTGTCTATCGCAACTCGTACATGATAGGGAACATCAAATTCTCGAATATCAACAATGTAATCACTTGCGTCCGCGATGCCGTTATGTCGTCTATCATTATCCCGTTCATCGTCAAAAACATCAAAGCCAGCATTGGCGCTTGTCAAATCAGCATTCCCCCTCCAAAGACAGAGAATGCAATCCGTACCTAGCCACCTCAGCGTACGTGTCCATAGCATTCATGCTCCCTCTATTCTTCTCCGCAATCGGTAGGATTGTCTTCCTCACACTCAATAGATCACTGACATTCTCAAAGGCCAATCGTAAGAAAATCCTTCGGTATCCCAGCAAATGATTCGGCATCTGAAGGTCTTCCTTCTCTATCCGCTTGACACCCTTCACCACGCCTTCAAACTTCCGTCGACACCATTCCTCAGCCTCGGCTTCCTTCCCCTTCCTCACAGCAATCAGAAAGTATGGGTCATATTCCACCGTAGCCTTGAATGAGCTGCCGTCCTCCTCTAGGAAATAGTAGTCCACCCCTGCACGGCCGCCAGGTATCCCCTCGTCCTCAATGGTGGTACTGTGCATGTTGATAAGCCATCCCACTTTTATCCTGCCGGAGTCATAGCGCGCAAAGCCCATGGACTCGTCGATTGCGTTGGCGAGGCGCGTAGCTTGTATTTTCTCATCTTGGGAAGTTGCTTCGCTGGAGCGGAGAGTGGAAGCATCAACGGTTCTAGTGCGCCGTGCATTGGACTGGGATTTGAAAGAGCGAAAGCTGCTGCCATATCTTCGGTCTGGCTTTCGGGAAGGCATTGGGGAGTGAATGTCAGGGACGTTATGGTGTTGCGCGGTATTAGGGAGTGGTCACGACGAGTTGGAGGACATCAAGAATAATTTAGACCACCTCGATACGCCTCACTGGTACACAAGCAAATCATGGGCGTTGTAAGGCTCTCACTTGTACGTTGCATGGCCTCTTCAACTCTGCTGGGTCCCACGTTGGGGCTCGACGCGACCGCGATTTCTGGCGTTTGCGCTAAAATAGCGTTCCCGGTTACCGCCACCTCGGCATAATCTCCAACCGGTTTTCAGGAGCTTGTTGCTCATCAGCGAACTTCTCAGAGATGGCAGCAGATACCCGGGAAGAGACTTCACCTGAAGCGGCTACACCACAAACCTCCACACTCCACAACCAAAAGGTGGAGCCATATGCTGTGCCCGCAGCGCCACCCAATGCGAATACACTCCCTCAAGGCGCCGGATTGAATACGGCAGGTGGAAAACCGAAAGAAGCTGGCTTGTTCGATGCACTGAGGAGCATCAAGCCTAGCGAATTCAAAGAAGTTCACAAGAAGCCTTGTGTTCGTGATGCACTCTTAACAGGCATCGGTGGCGGATTCGGAATAGGTGGTGTTCGTGCCATCTGGGGAGGTTCGTGGTGGTCTTTGTTGTCATACGACTTGCATAAATGACTGACGGATACAGCGACTGTCTGGTCAAGCTGTAACTGGGCTGTCGGTTCGTTCGTTTTCGGCTCGTTCCTGATGTACGAATTCTGCCAGAGAAGGAGGTTGTTGGAAATGGCAGGAATGAAAAGGGCTGTGGAAGTGATCGATCGCAAGCAGGCGGAGAAGCAAAGGAAGGCGGAGGAATTTAAGACCGCAAAGAGAAAAGCGCAGGAGGAGAAGTAAGGTCTCAAATACTCCAGGAGCCTTCTAAAAGGCTGATGGAGGCCCGGGGCGGAAGAGCCACCACCAGGTTGCAGTATATTGGATACCATCTCAGCTGATGATCCAGGCGTTACGAGCCAACTGAATAAGAACATACCAGCTTTCGGGAATGAATCAATCTAATTGAAGGTGTCATCCAAACTACTTAGGATTTGGCTATGTCGAGATTTTGATTAAAACGCTTCGAGGCTAAATCGCTCAACGTGGTCGTAGATCCACAACATCAAACTCCAGACCCTTCGCTTCGTAGACATGGCCCGGACGCAAAGCATCAGTATAAATGTTGCTTTCGGAATGTGGGTGGAAGAGGCCGGTCTGAGTGCAATTTAAAACCGCCTTCATGCCGGGAGGGTCGGTGAGACGGAATACTCCCCAATCGTTCCTACTCGGCGCACAGACGATAGCTATGCTTTCCGGCATCATGACTTGGTATCCGCCGTGGGTGTGCAAATCCCTCGAACTCATAAAGCATGTCTGCGTAGGATGCGTATGTATCCAGCCAAGTACCATCAGGTCCTCTCCGTCGACATAGTCAAACAGCTCGCTTTCGTTGATGGTTTCGCAAGTGTCTGACGTGCTTTCCTGGTCAGGGATGACAAGCTTGGAAATGAATAATGCGTTCGATACCAAGGTGCCACATAGAATACCGCACGTTTCCAGATTGGCACGGGTGTTTGGATGAGCAATGGATAGGAAGCGGTGGCGGAGATCGGGTGGTAGGAAGATGGTTCGGAGCGGTGTACCATTCTCTAAATAGGCTGATGGTTTGAAGGTGAAAGTGGAAGGCTTCAGGTCAACTGAGTGAGATCTGGAATAGGACGGGTCGTCACATGGTGGGAGCGATTCTTTCTCTGGCCGAGGCGGTAAATCATCTTGGTAGTCGAGGGGCTCGTAGAAGTTATCCTTAGGCGGTAACATGGGTGGTTGTGGAGACTTCGGCGTGCTCTCAGCGGAGTCGTCATCGAGGAAGGTTGATCGAGGAGGCGAGGGTGTCCAGGAATTATAGGCACTATGTTCAGGCACTGAAGGATAACGGTAGTTGGATCTTTGGCCTTCGAAAGAGGGACGGGAGCGCAGAGTCCTGCCATTGCGGACTCCACCATTTGTCGAGCCAGTGCCATCCACTTGTGCACGGACGTTTTGCATTTGCTTGCTAAGAGTATCATGATCAATGCCTCTGTCATTCTTTGTAAGTGCTTCTTCCCAGTCGCCCCATACCCCCGCCGTCCGTCTTTCTTGTTCAACTTCTTCAGAAATCCCGGCCTGACGTGTGGCTTTTCTCGCCGTGGCCCTTCGCTTGATCTCCTTATGAGCCAACTGAACAGCCAAGTCTCGATTGTCCTCGGCTGCCAAAGTCTCCGTGTCACTTCCAACAGCCGGGTCCGACATTAAGCGTCTATGCGATTGGACCGGGGCTGCATGATGCTTCTGCACTCGAGGTTCTTCCGTTGAACCTGTAGAACTCGACGAAGCTTTCCGAGCATCACGTGCTCGCACAAGCTGCTCATACCTCTCATATCGTTTGTTGATACGGGGCTTAAGCAGCTCAAGCTTTCTCAGGTCGTTTTCGACCTCCTTGTTCGCTTCATTCAAAGCATGGCGGTTCTCAGCGGATTTAGCTTGTGGATGAGTGGAAAGGTTTCGAATGACCAGTTGGGCATGCCGGAACAACAAGAAGTATGTCTGCTGGTCATTGCCTTCATGTTCGTAGATCTCTGCCTGTGCAACAATCGTCAGTAGGTAGAAATTTAAACCGTAGCTGACTTCGTACCTCTTTCAGTAAGGTGCCAGCAGTCCTCAGCCAATACCTAAGAGCTATCAACGGGTTATAGTCATAGCTCTGCGCCTTCTTCACGATTTGCTCTACACTCATAGGCCTTGACGAGGCCATCTCGTCTATGGTGTGGGGAGGCATGCTTCGAGGTGGAGGTTGTGTGGCTTAGAGTGTCGGTGGTACCGGGCAGCTCTTGGGATTAGATGAAGGAGTGCTGTCTTGCATTACGATTAAAAGTTAGATATAGTAAATAATTGCTGCCTGGAGAAAGTGTCATGCTCAGCACGCATAACGGTACCTTAGTTTACCTTAGTTAAGCTATGAGGCAGCGAAAGAAGGGAGTTTAAGCGTTTGAACGGCGGCTAACTATATGCAGTCTGACATCGATTCATTCTGTGCCTTTACGACCTCCATGCTTCAAGCTCTGCACATCCTGTATTTGTACATATAACGCATCCTTTCAGGCGACAACAAAGTCTGGGTCACTCTTTTAAAACCTATCAGTAGTTCAACCATGTATCTCGGGCTCTGTTACGCTCCCTAATTGAACGACGACTTGCTAGCATCTTGATGCCTCGGCCATACGCCACATACCCTTTAAGCCAGCAGCTTGCGAAGCACTTCAAATTCAAAAGAAAACGCACTGAAATTGTCAGCCCCCGTCTCTGTGGTATGTCTACAGTTACCACGTACCAGCATTAGCCCGCTCACCGAAATTCAGACGATGCCATACAGCGCCTCGCCCCGTCGCTGGCACCATATGTTGGCTGCACCATAATAGATGAGAAACCTGGTATCGGCCTGTGGTCCTCAAAGCTTCATGAATTTCTAAAACCTCGAAGACATATCCTTGTCGAGACAGATGAACAGTATCTACCGTTCCTCCGGCCACTGCTCGACGCCCCCGGATCCAGATATAAACACTTAAACTGGGAAGGCAAGATTGTTCTACACCCTGACGCATATGTCAAAGAAGGACTAATCCCTACTGTGGAAGAGGCTAAGGCGGAGGGCAGTCTCATGCTCATGGTGGCGAATCTTGCCAGCGAAAAAGCGGTGAAATTCGAGACGGATGTCGGCAGAAAAGCTCACATGAGAGCAATCGACTTTGCGCAAAATGCCAGGCAGAGAAAAGCCTTCAACGTGTATGGACCGACTCGACTGCTCATGTGGGCAAGCGATACAGACAGGAGGGCCTTCATACCCAGAGCTGCGCTTTACCGACACAAACTTGCGACATATCTCGAAGCTTCGTCTCATGTCGAAGAAATAGTGGGCGGAGGGAACACAAAAACCCAGAAGAGTCGTGAAGATGCCATTGAGCTGGAGAGCCGCAGGCGAGTGGCCGAACGAATGGCGAATGAAGGCATTTTACTGCCTCCGGATCGTCGATTTGTCCTCGAAGATGTACTGTCTAAGTCGTCTAAAACTTCTCGTAGTTGGCATCGCGAGCTTGAGGAACTGGAGGAGGGCTTCACGAGCCAGAAATTACCGCAATTCGAGGGACGGCCACCGGGACCGCTGATTGGTGTTGGGATTGGAGGACTTAAGTCAACGAAATCGACTCCAGAGTTCAAGAGATGGCGTACCCTGCACAATATACTCACAGGCGAGAATAAACAGATCGAGAAGGCAAATCAGTACCTGCGGAGGCAGGAGGAAATAGACAAGCTCGACCTTGAGGCCCACCGCGATGGTATCGACCCGAAGACACAAGAAGAGCTACTCACTACGCTTGATGCGAAGATCAAGGATTACAAAGACGCTATTTCCATCCTTAGAGAACAAGAAAGACGTAGAATAAACTACATGGACGACGAGCGCCGCGCCTTTGCCATGGATCCACCCCTTCTAATGTGGGATCGGCGAACGGCAGAACCTCTATTGACTCAACCGGATGAATTTTGGCCGCCTTACAGAGAAGGTCTCTCCCTAGTCGACTTTCAAACCATAGACCCACAGCCCTTCCCCATGACCAGCGAACAATCCACCTACTTTAACATGTTAAGCACCGACCTCATGGGCATCATGGGCTCATCCGATCCTAAATTTCTTAACAAAATGGCACCCGGCGCGTTCGAAGCCTTGGTGCCCCAGGTACCTGCCATCACAGACCCACGGAAGGGAGGTCGGAGGGATGTAGAGAGCATACGGAATCGGACACTCACGCCGGAAATGCTGCATGGGCTAGCGATTGCGTGGGATAAGTGGCTGTTTAAGCCGCCGTTTTTGAGTCTTGCAATGCTTCAGTCCGATACGAAGATGAAGCTCAGGAGGGGTGCGAGGCTAAAGGTCGATTAGCGTACCTATATCGGCGGGTCGGCGATATACAGTTAATGTTTGTATAGATCAAAGGCTGTCCAGAGGACATTGATAATTGAGCTGTTCAAGCCAGACAGTTGAATATAGCAGCTTGCTACACGTCCTCTACTATTTTAGCTTGCTATATGAAGGGAAGATCTTTGGCTTGGCGATGCGTCAGTCGGTAGCTGGCGACAAATTATTGCACTAGCCAAATGTACGACTACAAAGGGTATTTCAATTTTCCCACTGCTGTTATATGTCATCATTTGCCCACCCACAGTACGAATTAAACAGTATCTTTCTCGAATAAGCTGTGTTATCATCAACATTGTGAAAGCACTCATTGCAAAAGCTTCAGCTACATCATGCACCACGCCACGAAACAAGCACTTCACTCCCATACACTAGCCCATCTCATCCCTCATCCCCTCCCCTTGGTCTTCCACCTCTCCAATGCCAACTGCGCCCTCAATCCCTGTACAACCTCCCGCCCAAACCATCCCCACTCCCCCTGGCTTCCGTCCTCCTTCTCCCTCCTCTCCACTCCCTCAGCCCATGCGAACAATATCCTCAAATTCCACAATCTCTCCGCCCGTCCACTTCCCAAACACGCCCGTTCAAGCACCAATCTATCATCCACCACCGTGCCCCTCGTGCCTCTATATACCACACTACCCGCATCAGCAGGCAGAACAAGCGCTTGCTCTGCTCTATCGAAGCCTGAGAAAGACGGTAGAGTGAAGATCCACTTAAAGCTATTCTTGTTGAGCCCACCTGTAGAAAGGGTATCGTTGAGCGCTTGCATAGTAGCGCTGAAGACGGAAGCGTGGGCGTCGTAAGCGGCGCGGCGGCGGACGTAGATACTTTGGTGGCGGTGGAAGGAGGCGAGGTGCGTTGGGTTAGAGGCGAGGTCGAGGGTTACGGTCCAGTATTCGGGGTCATTTGTTTGGATTTTCGAGATTGTTTCGAGGTCGGGGAGGAGGCAGGGTGCTGTCATTGCGGACTCTGCTCCTGTGCGGAGCGTAACGAGGATAGGTAAGGAGGCTGGGCGATTGGTGTCAACGTCCCGGGTTACGAGGCAGCGGCGTTCGGCTGCGAGGACCCAGAAGTGTCGGAATGCTTGGAGGTGGGATTTATTGTCGAGGACTTGATTGGGAAAGAGGGGATAGAAGGCGCAGAGGAGTGAGGCAACGGCTATGTTGGAGGTGCCGAATGTGTGGGTGCCACCGCCCATGAAAAGGATGCCGATGGCGAAGTGGGCTGCTAGATGGCTTCCAAATGGTGTGTCTGGGTCTGTTCTGCCATGGAGGGAGCGAAGGCGCCGGAAAATGTGAAGGTCACCTGTGCCTGCCATTACGCAGGATGCAGAGAGCGCTACGACGTCCTGACAATTGCGCACGGTTATGCGGGCGAGCTTGCAGTCGTAGTTCATGGTTGGCAGGTGGCAGATACGCATGAATTGGTCAAGGTAGTGGCATAGTAGATTGCGGACTTCCAGATTTCCAGAGCCTGCAAACCGAAGCCCAATACTGAGGCACAAGCCGGCGACAATGTTGAAGAAGGGCATGTCCTCGCTAGTCAATATGCGAACCAGCTTCAGCCCCGATCTGTGTTCGAGAGCGAGTGGCAATTGAGATTTTATCCATCTCGAAGTTGGCTCTATATCGTACCACATGATTAGATGCCTAGCCACTGTTCGCAGTAGGAATATGTCAGGGCGCACATAGTCGAATAGGTGAGTAGTATCAGGGATGTCAATCTTCCGAGCGAGAGCCTCATCCTGCGTTTTCATGAAGACCAGAGCGATGGCGATGGTCGCGGCTGCTGTTGCTTTGTCGAGTATGTGGACTATGCTGACTTTCCTCGTACCAATGGCAAGGATAAGAAGCCTCTCAGTGATATGCATATCATGGAGTCCTTTCAGATCTTTACCCCTTCCGAGGTTGATGTATCCCAACGCAAACCCTGCCGCTAGTCGATAGCCTTCATCTCTGAGATTGTCCATCGGGTTCACATTGTCATCTTGTTCGCTGTTTTCCATCTCTGAGAGCATTATCTCGCTCATTCGCCGATGCTGAGTGTTGCAATACAGCAGCCCGATGCCCATGATTCCGCTTGTCTGCGTCAACGGAGAAAGATTCAACTCAGCTGCCCCAGGCGGTAACATTCGAGTCACATGTACTGAAAGCAAGCGAGTGATAAGGGTGTCCATGGTGCCAAGGTAAGAAGCTGAAAGCCCGAGAAGGAGCCCGATGGAGGTCATTGTGTGCTTCGGTGTTAAATATTTGAATGCAACCCATTTGGCGATCGATTTTAGATGTCCATTAAGCCCCAACGCTAACAGGAAACCTGCATGTCTGTTCGTGAGGTCACGAGGTTTGTTAAAGAGTATCCACGAGGTGTCGATACCATTAGCATCTTTGGAAATGCTTAAACCAGCTTCCACGCCAGCATGGAAGAAAGCCCAAGACGTTTTCTCTTCTGTGTACGAGGTTCGGTCTGCAGTGATCGTTGTGTCGGCAGGCTTCATGAGACAACTCAAAGTAAAGCCATGTATTGGGAATTTTTCAGTAAGGAGGGGCAAGCGAGCGCTGTAGAATAGTAATCCCCGTCCAGGCGATACGGACAAGGTTCGCATCGCAATAATCTTGACCAGCTCTTGTTGAGCTTCCAGGAGATCAGTATCGGACCACTCGGGCTCAGGTACGCATCGAGCGGTGGGATAGTGTAATGGATGTACCAATTTTGCTGCTTCAACAAAACGCTGATCCTCCTTGAAGAGCAATCGAGTGATCTGTAACCTGTCAAGCTCAGCAGAGCCATCAAACGTCCCTACTGTTTCAACGTCTAGGGTTGAATGGCATATGCTATGTACATCTTTTGTGGCTTCATTGGTGGAGGCATTGGGAGACTTTCCGTGTGGTCTCAGAGGTGGCCTTACGGCATTTCTCTCTTGCTCGAGTATGGCTATATCTTCCCTTCCAATCATCTTCAGAATCTTACTGTTCCAATTCGTTGATGGTTGGGCTTGGCTTGACGAGATGGCAGCACGGAATGAGGCAGCGACGCTTTCTGGAAGCGTTTCTAATAAGGATAGGCTCAACCCCCAGGATACCAGTTCGGCAATCCGATCATCTATCGTCGCACGACCACTTGAAGTGAGAAGACTGGTGATTGCTACTGTTCTGGGTGTTAGCTTTAATAGCAACCTGGCTGAAGCGTCAGCCGAGCTTCTGCCAGACTCGGGAGAGCTTGCTACGTCGAGAAGAGAAATGATAGGGGTAGGATTGGCTGTCAATGTACACG
The DNA here is from genome assembly GCA_018257865.1 of Stereocaulon alpinum. Lineage (NCBI taxonomy): Eukaryota > Fungi > Ascomycota > Lecanoromycetes > Lecanorales > Stereocaulaceae > Stereocaulon > Stereocaulon alpinum. Next base: position 114,564 of record JAEUBA010000050.1, on the reverse strand, counting down.
ATTCAATGAAGCGGAGTATTGATGGTGGTAGGAACGGCTGCGGTGGTACTTTGATCCCAGTGATGATAGATTCTTCGAATAGCCAAGAGCCCATGTCCCTGCTCTCAAGCATATAGTATGAAGATTCATTGCAACTCCACGCTTCCCAGCCAAGCCAAGTCCCGATCTGCGCTAAAGCAGGTGTGAGATGGTGGAGTGCCTCTGCGGCCAGAACGTCCAATTTCAGTTCCTCTCGAAGAAGATGGAGGCCGACCAGTATGGATGCCAAAGCAGTACGACGAAAGTCTGGATCCCTAGCCGAAGCAGTAGGAAGGTAGCCGTGCTCACCATTTGCTGCCTGCCCTATGGGCGACTTGACGAAATCTCGAGCAAGTGAAATGCAGTGAATCAGATAAGCAGACTTGTTAGGAACAGGTACTTCGGCAACGGTGGGCGGCATCGACGAGTTCAATAGCCGGGATTTCTGGGAGGGAGAAGGAAGAACCGAGGTGTTCTCCCTTAAAGTCCATTCCCAAGCGCTACCATGCATCCAGTCTGGCGATGTGCTGGAGGACTTAGCCTCGTGGCTCAACATGGCTTCCCAACTTTCCAGATCTGTGTTAGCGCCACTACTAGATCGGAGCAGGCCACCTTTTCGCTTCTTCTGCCGCGTGGTAGTCTCTGCACGTCGCTCCCCCAAGAAAGCGACTCCCATCGAGAAGAGAACAACAAGCAAAGCTGTCAATTCTACATCTCTTTCCTCCTCTGGGCGAGTCTGAAGCAACGACATCGAGTCCCACCATCCGCGGAGAATCGTCTCTCCGTCAACCCCTGAAGCCGGCAATATGGACTCGGTTACTTCGATCATCTTTCTTATAAGGGGTCCGCGAGGCCTAAATTGTATTTGAAGACGATGTTTGTTACCTTCGGAGTCAACCACATCAACACGTCCTCGCTGGTTCCCGTGCTGAAGTGCGATCAAGGCTTTTGGTCCTTGGCTGAGTACTCTTCTGAATCCACCTTCGCGTTTTGATTGTAGAGAACTGTGGCTGCTGATCTGATAGGGATTATGAAGAAACAGATTTGACGGTAGCCCAATTCTCCGAGGAGTACTCCACGGAGCTTGTAAAGATAATTCTCCAACGCCATCACTGCTGTTGCAGAGTACGACGATCCGAGAGCACACACCATCGCCAACTGTGCAGGCATCAATAATACCAGTTTGCCGTGTCATGCCGGTTACACGTGTTCTAAACCCTTCGAAAGCAGTGTCGGAGGTCGCATGGGCCCTTCGCGTGTGATTAGAAGAATTCGAGAATTGTACTTTGATCTGTAGAACAATTAATTCATGGGTCAATCGGTCAATGAGGCACATAATGATCGCAGCGTCATCTGTAAAGTCACCGAGTCCAGCATTGGGTGACTTGATCGTAAGGATCTCGCGATTAGATTCACTTGCACCATTTATGGGGAAGTGGAGGGTACGGCTTTCGCTGGGCATGCTATAGACTTTCTTGAATATCGCTTCCGTTCGCAAGCCTCTCACCACATCGTGTAAGCTTGAAGTGCTCAAGTTCTGAAGATCGTGAATGTCATCAATGTCGTCCTCCATATATTCAGGCGCGGAATCGTACAGACTGAAGGAGTCAAGGCTGCTTCTTATTCCCTGAAGAGTTTGGAACTTCACGCTACTGACTCCAGCATCAGGACCAGCACTCAGCCGAGCACCACAGGCTCCCGTAGAGGCACCTTTTCGGCCACCCTTATGGCCTGCAAGCTCAGTGAAAGTCGTTTTTTCGAGATTCGTGGAGAGGTCTGCTCGTGCAAGTAAGCCACTCACTCTCCTAGACGACTTAGTGGCCACAGCTGGGTTTCCCAAGGCTGGATCCAGCAGTTCATCGTAGTCATTTGCAGCGTTCTCCTCTAGTGTAGGGTCATTACTGACGTGACGACGCGATCTCCCAACGCCAAAGCTTTCGCGTCCACTGTTAACGCCTTTAGCAGTAGGTGTTGTAGTTCCGGTCCCCATGCCTGGTGCAAATGAGCTTCGGCGACGCGAAATTGTGGCATTGGCGGTAGAATGGAACTGTTGCTGTGTAGCTCTGGAAAATGATTGGTGAACATAACCTACCGTCCAGATGTTCAAGACTCTAGTGTCTTCATGTTCAGTAACCGCTAGAGTAAGTGGTCCTCTCGCGGAGAATTCCAACGTACTTTGAAAAAGCTCATCATGGGAAGAGACATAAAGCAGGCGCTCTTTTGAATCGATGTTTCCGAAGGCAGACTGTCTTTGTCTCCGAGACTTTGGCCTACGACCATCATCTGTCTTGGTTGCTACTATGCCAATCTCAGCGAGAGGATCAGTAAGGCAAAACAATCTTGGAAGTTCAACCTCCGGGCTCTGGGTGTTTCGCTGTAGAAGATCTTTAAGAAGGGGTAGGAAAGGCGAATCGGGGTCTTGGGCTGTTGAAACATTGGCTCGAGCTTGGGAGCTCTGGCTTTGCTCTGGGCTTGACCCGACCCTCTGGGAGAAGGCAAAAGAGTTGCTTGGAACAGACGGTAGCTGAGGAGTTGGTGCTATTGCTGTTTTCTCGGGAAGCTTTCTTTGCAAGATGATGCCGTGGATCGAAGGAAATACAACATCCACTTCGAAAGGAAGATGCACAATATGGCTTGTTTTGGAAAGATATAAAATATGAGCTTTGCTCTGAAGAATAACGACCAGCGCGCGCCCACCAGAGGCTTTATCGTCTCGAGCATCCGCTGCAGAGATACCGACTTGTAGTACATCAGCCCCGCTAGAACGGACATTGCTGTCCGGCCCAGGTTTAGACTTGGAACCTGCGGGTCGTTGTTTTCCAACTTTCAATTCGTCATTCGCTGCATCTCCGGATGCCCCTCCCTGTACATTGGACTGCGATGTAGGAGGCCCATCCTTTCCGCCAAGGGTTCCTAAAGCCTGAATTGGAAATTGTGTAAATACTGCCTGCGTGATAGGCTCCTCTTCCACATCGAAGCGGAAAACTCGTTGTATCACGCCTCCTCTTGACCATACGACACAAAATCTCGTAGTGACAAGCTCTTCATCTTCCACATTTTCTCCATGGCTTTGCCCTTCGATAGTCTTCCATGTATACGCAGACTCTGGTGGGTCCTGAGGGAGAATGCCCTCTGCTACCAGGAAAGGAAGTGCTGAAGGCTTGTGGACGCCCAAAGAGGTCACGGACGCCATGGCCCCTTGAGTGGCTCCTCTCCCCTCTCGCTGCAGGTTGTCAATCTGCCTGAGCTCGGTCGCGGTGACATTGTTCTTTTAAGGGAAATCCTTCGGCTTCTGCCCCGCCGCGTAGTATGTGTGCAGGTGAATTACTTGATCCGGTATAGCGTTCGGTTGTAGGAGTAATTTGCTCTTTCTTCCGCTGTTGGGGTAGGCTCCACCAAGCCCGCCAAGCCCACCAAGCCAACGCTAATGACGCAATCACGCACTTGCCATAAATAGATAGGTAGCTTTTCCGTACTTATTTCCTAGAGACGTACATGCTGCAAAAGCACTGCATGTACCCGTCCACTCACCCTTTGGCTAAAAAAGCTAAGCATATACATAAATAAATCCTACTCAATGCGTGCACCATAGGTCACTTCACCGCTTTCTTGTTTCTCCGTCTTTCCAGCATCTTCTTGCCAAATTCCAGCTCCCACACATCATCGAAAACCCATGCAATATGGCAGAAGATGCACCGAACATCAAAGCATTGCAGATATCATTGCCTCCTAACGAGATCTTGATCAAATATTATTCACGCCTTGAATGGACGTGTGAATGACTTGACTCGTGAGATCCCTGTTCACACTACATGCAACAAAGCAATCAGCCATGTCCAATCTCTTCTAGAAAACCATGATCGACCCCTGAGACTACGTCAAATTCGAACTCGGCGCCAAAGACAAGATGGAAAGAGCTCGCCCAGTCTGCAAATGATCCAAACCAGCCTTTAGGCCCATTAAGGATTCGAAACGCCATACCTGCCAGCCAGCTTCCCAATCCTAGAAGAGCGACAAGTCCTGAAAGAAACCTTTCCAAAAGAAGCGGCTATGAATAAACCATTCATTATGACATATGTCTCACTCGAAGACCAAAAACTAGCTACTGTCTCTGGCGAGATCACGCTATCTGCAATTGATTGAAAGGAAACTGATCCGACTGTGGAGATACGCAACGACAATTGAGCTCCAGATACTGGAGCTCAATATTGTTCCATCTCTGCCGACCTGGTGACGAGAATCGACCCATCATTTCTCGATTTGGAAGCTCACGAGAAATATCGTATGCATTCTAATGTTGGCGTCCAAGTGGATGCTGTTTTTAGCTTGAGCAACAAGACCTTCGAGATCTCAACCATTTTCCTTGTCCTCCCCTCCTCTGACATTCCAAATAAAAGGACGGGAATCATCCTAGGACAGCATGGCTTCATGGACCGAATGATGGTGGAAACTGTCCCTAGGTCAATCCTTCTGAAGCGTGGAGAGCAGATAGAAGAAACAGTATGGGGGGAGATACGCATAAAGGCCATGTTAAATCTTTTTGAAGAGCTGCAGGAATTCAATTAATCTAATTCTACGCCCACTAGTGCCACTTCCAATGTCGTAAGAAATAAGTAGAGAAAATGCATCGTAAAGCGGCGTGCAATCCATCTTGAACTGGCCGCGTTTTCACCTGCACACGATATATCCGTGTCGCGTCACACTGGTGTTTGTTGAAAGTTGAAAGTCTGCCGAGGACTATTTTTCCCGCTTCCCATCAACACTTCCTTCTACGTACACACGTGCAACCTATACAAAACATTCCTCTTTACTTATGTGCGGATCTTTCATGTTATCTCTAATGAGCGGATGATATATGCTTCTCCGTGGCGGCAAAAAAGAAAGTGCGCGGCGCGGTCAAAAAGGTCATGAAGCCAAACGTACGGTCTATCGATGGCTTGCTTCAGATATGGTGGGAATCTTGGCGTGCATTGCGTTGACAGAGCTTGCTGACACATCTCGATAGCTATGACCTACCCCACCGCATCCACACGGCAAAAGCATATCCACTGACTTCACCAAACGGCTCCACTATCATTGTTTACGGTCATGAGCATGGAATACGATTGATATGGAGGGGCGGGCGGCCATTCAAGCGCCTGCCTGAAGACGCACAGAAGAAGCCGAAGCCCAATGGGTCAAATCGAGATACAGTCATATCTTTGGATTCCAGCGATGAAGAGCCAGTTGGGAAAGCCGAACCCTTCCAAGACATGCCAGTGTTTGAAAGTGAGGAGGAGGAATGTGATCCTTCAGAGCCATATCAGACCATTATTCAGACTCTGGAACTGCCATTAGGTGTTGAGGTGCTACACTTAGCCTTCCCTCACCTACCAGCCGACCGACAACAAGCAAGGTTGGATGCCTGGCCAAAGCTCATGTCCGAAAAGCTCATCTGTGCTTTTACTTGCTCCGACTTCACTGTCAGAGTACTCACGGTACCCTTGATTCCGCCTTCTCCGCGAAGTAAGGCCAGGCCCGAAGTACGAAATATAGTCTCGAATCTGAGTGCAGAGAAGAGCTTCTTTGGAGAGCATGTAGTTACACTTATGGGCAGTAAATCCCATCAGAGCCTCCCAAAGGGTGTTTCGATTTCTATGACTGCACACACTCCCGAAGAGGAGGATGAGGAAGATGACGACGTTGAGATGGAAGACGACGAGAGCCGAGGCACAAAGTTGGCTCTGTCGCGTTCCGCTTCTCGAAGTCGCAGCAGGTCACGAGTCGCGCAAGATCAAGCCTATGACTTGATTGTTGCATCGCACTCAGCGGACCTTTCTGGCCTGCTTCTGGTCTACAGGATCCCTTTCGAAACAGGCGGTTCTGAAATATCTACGGGGCAGCATGGTCCTTGGCGGACTCAATACCTTGCATCACCGGCTGTATCTGTTGAGTTCAATACTGCACAATATCCTGCATCAAGGCATTCAAGGTTACTAGTAGCTGAGGCGAACGGTATTGTCCGCATATTCGACTGTCTTCCTCGGTCCAGGACAGAGCAAGGTTCCTGGCTTTTGTCGTTGCACACCCCTTTTGAGTCTTCGCAAGACTCGATGCCACGACGAAAGGCTATATTAGACGCGCGGTGGGTTCTGGGGGGAAAATCTATCTTGGTGCTGCTAGCGGATAGCAAGTACGGCATCTGGGACATCGAAAATGCTGGACCAAAGGCTGCGGATGCGGCTAATATTCCTCCAGCTTTAACGACCTTTGCTGTTGAGGGGCGGGTTGGTGACTCTATCAAATCTAAATCCCTTCTGAAAAGCTCAAGCACCAAGAATAAAACCAGGTCGAAACTCGCACCAATGACCCCAAGCACCCGCAAGATAAGGCAGGAAGCGCTGTTCGCTGGGCCGGCTGCTCAATTTGGAGGTCCAACCTTTGGAGGTTTATACGTCAGCCCAACACAAGACACACCAAGCGGCAGACCAGCTGATGATGCCATATTGTTATGGTACGGAACTACGATCATGATTGTACCTAGCCTGTTTACGCATTGGCAGAACAATGTACATAAGGCTGGGAACCTTTTCGGCACTGGAGCAAATGGTGAGCCTAAGCTCATCAGCAACATCCAACTAGGTGGTGAGTCATGCAACGAAGCTGGAATGCTCCCTGTTCTTAAAGAACCCGATAAGAACCCTTGGGATCAAGCGGAGATATTGGTGACTGGAGAGCATCGGCTCTTGATTGTCACTTCACCTCCCGTGGAGCCACCACAGGCAGCCGAACCCACTCCGCCGCCACTATCATCCTCAGTAGATCAACAGCTGCTGGCTAGAGGAGAGCTCGATGTACACGGCATGGACAGAATATTAGCTGGTATGTCAAATGGACATACACCAACCCGGAATTCTCGTAAATCTTACGGAAAAGGGAAGAATCTCTTGCTGTCATAGGCGATGTTTGTACAGGAAGTGAACAAATTCCTGACGTGACTATGTTTTTTTATGGTCACTTAGCATAGCCCTAGATACCCGATGGATTCATAACGACAGGAAACATGTACGTATGTGGCAAGACTTTCTCAGCCTCGTCATAAAACACACTAAGATCGCTTGTGGCGCAAACCTTAGATTTAGCGGAAGGGTGCCTTGGACCCTGGATTGTGAAACATCGATGCTCGCATCGTTTCCCATCTACAAACAATCTGACACGACTCTAGAAAGGACTTTACTGAGCGTCTTAGATCTGGCAGTACTTCAGGGCCAGCCTTGCGACACTTGTGGCCTCTTGCGAGCATCACCTCATCAGTGCGCCTTCCTAAGGGAGTCTTAACACCCCACCTTCACTTTCCATGACCGCAAACCCCACCTGCCCCGTAATTGGTCTTCTCCGCCTCCCCAGTCCGATCCTCAAGCCATTCATACTTACAAACATCAACAACATTTGAACTTTTCAGCATGTCGAGAATCTCAGGACCCACACTCATCAACCTCCCACCTCCCCCTAGCGACCCCGGAGGAGCAACCCCGTCCGACTTTGGCCCGTAAGTATCCTTTGACGTCCTTCTCGAGTCCCGTCCACTCTGCAGACTTCCACTTATAATGCTCACCTCCCCAGTGGAACACCTAACTCTGGCTTCTCCACCGCAGCCATCAAAGACGGCCACCAAGGCACAGTCCACACGCACGCGCACGGTCACACCACCTCCTCAGCCTCCGACTCCTCCACAAACACCCTTGATGCCGAGCGCGCAGACCGTATCTCACGTCTCGCAGGTCTAGAACGCGTAGCCACCCTCCGCGGTGCCAGCCAGCACCTCCCCCAAGCACTCCAACAGCAGCAACAACCGCCAGGCTACTTCGACAACGCAAGCGGTTTACATAAGAGCACGGTAGGTAGTGCGTCAGCAACTGGTAGTGCTGGAGGTAGAAATACGTGGGCTAGTGGAAGCGATATTGGAGATCGTATGAGCGAGGATCAGGATGATGGGCTCAGTAGTGCTGGTATGAGCGACGAGGGAAATGCGAGTCTAGTGGGGTTTGGTGAGGGTGCCGGGAGCACTGTTAGTGGACCGACTTCTACCTCTGGTAAGTGGAAGGAGGCTCAGGGAACTGGAGTCGGCAGCCCGGCTTCGGGTAGGCAGCAGAAGAGGGAGGGTGGGAGTCCTATGGAGGGTGTTGAGTGATAGTGGACTTATTGCTACTGCATGGGCTGGGTGGGGAGTATTGCCATAGTAAATCTACTGGGCTGGCGGAAAACTTGCTGGTGATACCATGGGTGGCGAAGAGCTGTGAGTAATGGCTATCGAGCGAGGTATAGCATTGCTGAAGCTTCACATTTCTGTCATTACCTCAGGCTGATTTGCTGTATGGTATGATAGCTAATTATAAAGACGTGTTCAATCCTTAGACGTGTTCAATCCTGAGACGTGTTCAATCCTGAGACGTGTTCAATCCTGAGACGTGTTCAATCCTGAGACGTGTTCAATCCTTTCAGTGTCCCTACTGGTGCGTCTATTATTATGTCAGGCTGTCTTGCCGTACGATAGCTAATTATCAAGACGTGTTTAACCCTTAGGCGTGCTTCATCCTTAAACGTGTTCAGTCTATTCTGTATCCCTACTGGTGCGTCTGTATCCTGGTGTTCACGTATTATCGATCTCTGTGCGGAGTCACCCCGGCTATACACGGTCATCATCACTGTCCGGTGACACTTTCGATAGGATTCCACGCTTCTAACCGAGCAGATATACCCTTAAAACCGGATCCCCCCTCTTTCCAATTATCTTACAACCACTCCCAACCTCCAGGAGAGACGACACATTACAAATATATATAAATCTTACCTGTGTCAAGAGACTTGACAGCCACTGGCCTGGTCAACGACCACCTCCTTAGTGGGAACATCCTTCCCTCGCCAACCTACCAAGTAAGCTCACTTATCCTCGGTCCCCTCTGCAGCCCGCACGTTCACAACTCCAACTCCATGCTCGTCGAGAAAACCATACTGGCACCTTTGATTTCGCTCGATGCAGACAAGCTTCGTCGTCGTTCGCACGCTTGTCGTCTAGTGTCTAAGAAAGACATGTTGCTGTCTATACGAACCATCTGACTTACGGTCGAAGAGCATTCATGACTGTAACTGACGTGGCGATACAGATACTTCGGGGCATTCTGCACCCCTGCACCGAGCAAGTGTTGGCTCGGCCTGTTCCGCCTTTCGTTGCTAGATGCACAAACCAAGAGCAAGCCTAGTTGTCGTTCCACCTACGCTAGTCCACCAATGGAAAGCAGAGGTGCAGCGTTTTATTGGAAGGAGGTTTACCGTCCTCACAGTATCTTCCAATTACGATCTGAAAGCGATGTCGGTTGCAAAATTCCAAGAAGCCGATATCATCATTGTATCCTGGGCAATCCTTGAGAAGGATACCTATCTTAAGCGAGTCGCGCTTTTTGCAGCGCTCCCTGAGATCTCGACAATTGGCGGTCAGCCAGCGCCTGGCTCTCGCGTGCTAACTCGAGGATCGAAGAGTTGACAACAGAACTCCAGGATTCGTCGAGCTTTAATAAGGTTGATGATAATGTTGCAGCTAGGATATCGAAAGAAGTTGCCGCGGAAAACGGTACTGAGGACTCCGAAGAGTCCGAAGAAGACGAATCCGATGAGACCTTCGAGCAAAGCGATGGTGAGATTGAGGACTTTAGCGCCGGTGAGAGCGTAGAACGAGAGGAAGCTGAGGAAGATGATGAAGAAATGGAAGGCGCGACCTACTCTAGGATTTGTCGAGCTTTGAAGCGATTCGGTGGTTTCAGTGCCCATCAAGGATATCCGGGAGACCTTAAGTGGCCTCTGCTTCCAAAAGAATGGTAGACCCATTAGTGGGGCTATCAAGAGAAGAACGCTTACACTGTTCTGGTTTACTGCCAGTCACCAAGAGTGGCCTTGGGAGACGGTATGGACATCGACCAGCCGTGGGAGACGATCAGCCTGGCTGACGAACGTAAGACCTTGACCGATATCGATTGGATCACGGATAGAGTACGTTCCCTCGATGGATACCCCAATGCTTGGACTTCAATCGACGTACCAGACCAATTACGGAGATATCAAACGTGCGCACCGGAAATGCCCGAGGTCAAATGGATGCTTGCTATTGGTACTTTGAAGGAAAGGTATGAAGGGATAGAGCGAAAAGCAGAGCATTGGCAATCCCTTGACTAGGCGAGAGATGTTTGTGTAGCACGATTTGTTTCTGAGGAGAAAGCCGCATAACAAGAAAGCATTGCAATACAATGTCCGCCCTATGTCCATAATTCAAGTGTGAAATGGTAACATTAACTTCTACATGTGTGCTTCCATTCCTCCACATTGTTGTTCTTTGCAATGCTTGGACCTGTTCCCGTAGAGTAAGGACGGCACTAGAACTAATGGGATGATCGCCCGCTAGCATGCGGTGGGTCCTGTCCATATCAAAGCCGTTGCTCTGTAAAGCTGCTGAAAGCCTTGGGGTCTCACTCTTTGTCTGCAGTCTTCCGCTCCTACCAACTTACCTGCACGCTCTCACCTGACTTTCTCCCGCCTCGAGGGGCACAACAGCTCTGCTGCAGTCATTTTCACCCTCGCCTACTTTGAACGCTGCTCGAGGTACCATTCAAACCACTTTCGCCAGACTCAATCATTGTGCGGAGTGTGCGGAGTGGAATCCTGCAGGACTCAGCGTAGCCAGCACCTGCGAAGTCCGCTCGAGGGTGAATCACTGTCTGTGACTTTCACTAGCCATGGCAGCTCCCACACAATTCGCCTGTGAGTGCCTATAGAAAACATCCTGACCGCTATCCTTGTACACACGCGTTTGACTTGGCAATGGCTGAAGAATTGGCTGTGGTATAGATCGGACGCTGAAAGAAGTTGGTGTTGTCGATGCTTCGCCTATGTACGACTCGCTCCCAGGGTTCGAGAGGTTCGTGGCCCCCATGATCAGCTGGGTGTACCCAAAGCCCCACGCGGCACGCGACTAACTCTACACTCACCAGGCCCCGAGGAAATCTGAGATGTTGTGTCTACTCACCCTGTGGTCGCTACTTTGCCTGGGCATCACCCGAGAGGTGAGAATCTCTGTGGATTTTCAGGGGCCATACTAAACTTGTCTAGGGTAACAGTCGTCGATGCCTCGGTAGGTCACATTATCACAACTCTCCCAGCCCAGAATGTCTTCGAATTGGGCTTCTCTCCCCTCGGGACTTTCATCATAACATGGCAACGACCCACCAAGGACGACAATGGCGACGCGGTCAGAAACCTCAAGGTATGGAGGGTGGTGGTCGAGGGACGACCAGATGCAGGAGAGGACGAGCATAACGTCGTAGGGCGTTTCGTGCAAAAGTCACAGACGGGGTGGAATCTGCAGTATACGTTTGACGAACAATACTGTGCTCGCGTAGTCACAAATGAGGTTCAGTTCTACCAAAGTGGAGACCTTGCGACTGTGTGGAGTAAGCTGCGGCTCGAGGGCGTCATGAACTTTGAACTCTCGCCTGGTCAGAACCATTCTGTTGCTGTGTTTGTCCCGGAACGAAAGGTAGGGATCCCTAGTCGGCCGTTAGGAGGATAATGCTGACACCATCGAAGGGCCAACCTGCGGCAGTGAAAGTCTTCAATGTACCCAATTTCGACGCGCCTGTATCTCAGAAGACCTTTTTTAAAGGAGACAAGGTTCAGCTCAAGTGGAACGCCGAAGGCACCAGTGTTATCGTGCTAGCTCAAACCGAAGTTGACAAGTCAGGAAAGAATTACTACGGCGAGACAACATTATATCTATTGAGTGCCAACGGTGGATTCGACTCAAGGATAGACCTTGGTAATTATCCCCTGTTCAATTTACAGAGCAAGGAATGCTGATCCATGTTTAGACAAAGACGGTCCTATACATGATGTTACGTGGTCACCGAATTCGAAAGAATTTGGCGTTGTCTATGGCTATATGCCAGCCAAGACAACCATATTCAATACTAAGGCTGTCGCCACCCACAACTTCCCTCTCGGTCCTCGAAACACCATTCTCTTCTCACCCCACGGTCGTTTCGTACTGGTTGCTGGTTTCGGCAACTTAGCAGGCCAGATGGACATATATGACGTGGAAAAGAATTTCCAAAAGATATGCATGATTGAAGCCAGCAATGCCAGTGTATGCGAGTGGAGTCCGGATGGAAAGCACATCCTCACAGCCACTACAAGCCCACGCTTACGGGTTGACAATGGAGTGCGAATATGGCATGTAGGAGGAGGTCTAATGTACAACGAAGAATTACAAGAGCTCTACCATGTTACTTGGCGGCCACAATCAACAACTCAGCATCCCCTGGAGAATCCACTGCATCCCGTACCAACCCCGCATGCCTCTGCTTTAGCATATCTAGGAACTGTCAAAACACCTTCAAAGCCAGCTGGAGCCTATCGACCGCCAGGAGCTCGAGGGCAGGTTACGCCTTTGGCGTTCAAACGCGAAGACGAGGGTGGTGTAGCATATGTTAGCAATGGAAGCCTTTCGATGGGACTTGGAGCCAACGGTTTCGGCAAATCGAGAAAGCGAGAGGTCCCAGGCGCAGAGACAGTAACCGATGATAACCCAGGAGCTGCTCCAGCAGACGGCGACGACAATCTGTCAAAAGCAGCAGCGAAGAACAAGAAGAAGCGGGAGGCAAAGAAAGCGAAAGACGCAGCAGAAAAAGCTGCTGGACTCGCTGCATGGGTGGAGGGAGTGACGTCTGATACACAGCCCAGCCCAAGCAGGAGTCCCGAGAGGAAAGACAGGAGAGGTCACGAAAGGAATCGGTCGAGGGGTCAAACGGATGCGGGACCACGATCCAATCAAGGTAGAAGAGAAGCACGACCTCATGAACGACAGCCACACCAACTGCAACATTCTAAACAAACACCACCAGCACCCAATGGAACCCCCTCAAAAGTAGCCCCACTACCTGCACCAGCCCCAGCACCAGAAGCCCCGGAACTCTCAGTAACATCACCCGGAGGCGGCGGCGGGGCTCAAGACAAAAAAATACGTGCACTACTCAAAAAATTGCGCGCTATCGACGACCTGAAAATGCGACGAGCGGGCGGCGAGAAGCTAGAAGGCACACAGATCAAGAAGATGGACACAGAAGATGAAGTAAGGAGGGAGTTGGACGGTCTAGGGTGGAGAGACTGACTCGTTGACACGACGTTGCCATGATCAACGACTACCTACTTATGTTCTACGAATTGCCTGATAGGCTATCTGGGCATATTGGACATGAAGGTATGATCTTGATCTTGATCTTGATCTGATCTGGTCGGAAACGAGATGGAATGCAATGTAATGTTCTGTTCCCTGCATAGCCATGGAGCTCTTGAGCGCTCTTAAGGTCCCTAGAGCGTAGAAACACCTACCTTAGAAAAGTACTACCACAGAATCTTAATTTATCATAATATATCTGCCAGACACTAAACAGCCACTAGAAGATATATCGAAACCATAGATCCAAAGCCAGCTTTGCTGATGGATTTATCGACTAAGTACTCCAAAGGCACAACATCGAACGCTGTCCATCGGACATGGACCGTTTCAAAGATATGTAGCACCCACTCCCCTCCCCTCCAATGGCCACCAGCAGACGTAATTCTCATACCACCAGACCAGACGCAAGCCGTCCTCACAACACCCCAACAGGCTTGCTCAAGCTCCATCTCAAAAGGGGCAAAGTGCAGCATACCCAACCCATCCCGATACGGTCAAATCCGTTACGAACGGGCTGGGCTACGCTTAATTTGATGTGTCGCGGGATATACTGAGACGAGGGGATGGGACTTCCCGAGGCTCAACCTTGTACCCGCGGTTCTGTGTTGGGGGCGGGGGGAAAGGGAGGGGGAGAGGAAGGTGAAGGGGAAGGGGAAGGGAAGTGATGGGGAGTTCTGGGAAAGTATTGCATTGGTGAAGATCAAACTACCTTACGTGCTCTCGCTCTCGTTCCGTCCGCATGATTGGATTCCATACTCAATCCGTTCCACTTATTCTGCCTGTCTTGCTCCGAACGCCACAACAACATCATCTGCTTGTTAGACCACAACAGCCTTATCCACTCAAATACTATCGATAAATCTCAGAGCGTCATTCTCCCTCTCCTTGTACGCCCGCTGCTCTTCGTCAATCATGTCAATAGCCGCTACCAAGTCTCCTCCAGCAGCAGAGGCGTATTGCAGAAGCCTGCTCTCAGGTCCATCGTTATCATCGGCGTGGTCGAAGCCCAGATCTCGGAGCCTGCTTACGCAATCGTAGATCTTATTCCTCTCGTCTCGGTCCTTGAATGAGATACCCGACTCTCGGGAGGGCAGAAGATGTGCATAAGACTTCTTGGATGGACTGTTACCGGGATGCTTGCGCTCCTCATGATTGTTAAACGTCGGTCCTAGCCCTGGAGCTGTCAAGCGAGGTGGAGGGCTACTCTTGCGCTCACCAACGTTAGACCAACTCTCCTGGTCCACTTCGCAAGAATCAACCGCCCACGACTCCCCATGATCATAATACCCTAAGGCTGATCCGGACGTTTGCTTCCTCTTGTGAAGCGCGGGACTCGTCCACCGCCAGTCATTGTCGAAGTCCTCGAACGAAGCCCTTGATGCTAGAACTCGGGGCTGAGGCTTCGAAACTGGCCCGTCATTGTTGATCCAAGAGCCTGTGCTAAGAGGACGAAAGCTTGAAGGACGAGAGATGGTTTGAGGAGCAGAAGACTGATGTAGAAATGTGTCCCATTCAACTCTCCCATTACCATCGAATGCCTCGGAATATGGCCTACGGCGTCTAGAATTGTGCCTACTGTCAGTACCGGCAACAGTAGCATTGCGACGGATCCCCTCAGTAAGATGCCGTCGAGCAGAAGGCTCGGCTTCCAGAGGGTCAAATGGCTCTGCTAGTCTCGCTGCTGAGCTCAAGCGGTCTGACGATTCTTTCTTGTTCATGGCAGACGGCAAGGATTCATACCAGGGATCAGGGTGTGTAGCCAAGTAATGTCGAGCGTCTTCTTCTTGCTGGCCTCGCACGTCATTGCGCTTGATGTTGTCACCATTGGGAAAAGCTCCAGGAACCTTGACATCATCAGGCATTACGGATCGCTCTACATTTTCGTCGAGCGACTGCGCCTTGTTCTCTTGCTCAGCAATCATGCCTTGCGATAACTTTTGATGATCCTGAACATTACTATTGCCAGCTGATTCGGCAGCAGGATTGCTCACAGATAGGGCCTCATGTTCCTCCAGTCCAGAGACAGGCACCTGCACTAGGAGGCCTGAGCTGTTACGTCGATATCGGAAGCTCGGGGGCGGGGTAAACCCTCCGTTCATGATATTGATTACGGGAGCAGAACCTTGTTTCTTCAATAGGCCCTGCCGTGTGAATTGCACCTGATGGTCTAGTAGTGTGTGATTGCGGTAGGGGTCATCTTCCGAATCATCTGGAAAATATGGGACAGGTGTTTGGGCGTTGGACGACAGAGCTTGCTGTTCGCCAGTTGATGGAATAGTGGTCTTAGCTCGGTCTGGCGCAATTTGTTCTTGTTCTTTTCTTGCCATGAGTACTCTCTGCCCTTTGTTGTGTTCCTGAAGCATCAAATGCATTTGGTTATGCGCCAATGTGTGATTCATAGATGACGGAGCGTCTTGTAGCTGTATTGGAGGAGGAGTATGAGTGAGATCAGGACTGGGCGATCCTCTCATAAATTTACCTAGGATACCAGGGAAAACAAGTCCTTGATTAGTCATGCTGGGCTCAGCGCTTGCTTCGGGCTCGGTCTCGGTTTGCTCTTCAGACAATAGCTGCGGATCTTCGTTGGGCTTCTCAGTCTCAGACCGAGAATTTGCTCTCAAGGGAACCAAAGGTTTCATGCTCATGCTAGGCAACGGTGGAAATGGCACGTTGGGGGTAAAGTGCTGACCTTCGAACTGCGCCAGTGTTGGGAAGCGAGCAGCTGCGGCAGGCAGAGTCGTTGATTGGTTCATGTCGGCTTCATTCGCGTGTTCTGGAGAAGGGTAGCGTTGTAGATGTTCTACACAACCGGTGCGAGGAGCTACACTCTGACCCTCAACTGTGAAAGCGGGTTGGGCCAGAGGAGCATGGTGCGGAAGATGAATAGGACCGGGCTTGTGATATCGCGGCACTTTATTCATCCCAAGATTCCGGGACATGCGCCGGCTATCTGGTGGCGAGTTGCGTGTGACGGTTACAGGAATATCGGAAACGAATCGAGGGCTACGTCCTTGGCCAATCTTGATCGCCTTTGGTCCAACTTTAGGTTTGGTGGCTGGAATTGAACGAGGTGACCCTTTTGTCGAGGGTGCTCGAAATTGTTCGCTTATGACTTTTGCTTCTGAGAGTATAGCTTTGCTCTCCAGAGACGGCCTTACAACTTTCTCAGACAGTTTTGCTGCCGTTGAACTCTCGGAACCTCCCATAGGAGCAATAGAAGCTTCCTCTTTTGGCTGGCTAGTCTCGGGTCTTTCTGGAAATATTTCCTGGCCTAAAGCAGTCATATCTCCTGCGACACCTCGGAGACCCAGAATAGTGTCGTCAATGATCCGAAGGTCAGCTTCACGCGTTCGTTCTGCTGCTTGCCGTGTCAAATTAGAAGCCTCCTGTAGTCCACTTGTAACGCCTCTCATGAAAATGCTAAGTCCACCAATAGCAGCACGGAACCCTTGGCCAATGGCTCTAGGGAACTCCTGGTACATGTCCTCATCTCTTACAGTGAGTCCTTCCAAGTGGTCGCTAATGGTTTTCAAGCCATCAAGAAGAGGATTAGACTCTTTGGGCGATGGTCCGCTCTGTGCTGGTGCCGTAATACCGCTGGAATCATTCAGCTGTGGAGTATTCTCTGATACAGATGTCGTAGCAGCAGCGGCTTCGGGCACACGAGTTCGTGCGTCTTCTTCGAGTGTGTCCATAGATATCTTCTTAGCTAATTCAGCTTCGAAAACTTCTAGGAGAGACGGCTGTTCGCTAGGCTCCTGTTTCATAGCCTCTCCGGAGGGGGCCTTTTCTTTAGATTCTGGCTTCACATCTTGCTTTTCATCGGGACGAGTTGCACGTGGTCCATAAGTCGACCAGCGGTTCTTGCTAATACCATGATCGGAGATCGACCCTCGTGATGGCCGTGAATGGCGAATAGGATTGGTTCTGCAGCGAAGCTTGTCTCCAGCAACTTGAGCTTGTCTTCTGCCTTCCGAGGTCAAGATATGACCATCGAAACCTTCAGGAATGTTTATAGACTCCTGAGGAAGGAACGTCGAGCCCTGTGATTTGTAACTGGCCCATCGATTTTGGTGATTCGTGTGATCATTTACTGCCATTGCCACCCTTCGATGGCGAGATGGCGTTCTCCTGGCCCGGAGTTTGTCACCAGCCGCCTGAGCTTGTCGCCTCCCCTCTTGTGTGAGGTTCTCTGCAGGACTCGTGTGCAGAGAAGATGACAGTGCACCAACTGAGCTAGACCTTACCGGATCATAGGGTTGAGCCTGACTGATATATGTATCGGAGTCTTTCTGCCTTGCAGATTGTTCTGATTGTAGCTTGGGTGGCCTAGTGGACTGAAAGTGGTGTGCTCGATATTCTGCCATGTCTTGATCGGGATTGTGGCTTTCAAGGTGAAGCACTGGCTGAGAGGATGGTTTGCTTGTCACTTCCGAGTTGCTGGGGGCTTCGCCGCTCGATGTATTGCCTAATACGTGCTTCTCCGTGTGTGGATCCAAGAGGGCCGTGAGAGCAGTCGGAGCTAGACAAGCTTCGCCAATATTCCAATGCATTGCTTCAGCCTCACGCCAGGAGACACCAAGTTCGCCTGCGATTGGGCCCCAGATGCTAGCTCTAAGCCTGCTTTGATATTAGCAAGACTACACTTCACTTCGCACGTTTCGCTGCTACTGAACATGATAGAAGGGGTCTAGTCTTACCTGCCGTAGGCTCTGGCGAACTCATCCTTTTTGTCCTCATCCCACGTATTCTTCCTATTCAAGCCAATTTCATACCGGTATCTGCAGGAAAAAGCGGTGCGCCCAGGCAGCTGTCTTTGAATATCGCCCCATCCCATACCAGAGCCACGAAGCTTTAGGAGGAGCTCATCCTCACTCTGTGTCCAAGTCGGCATTGCTTTGGTCGCACATGTTGGAGACGTTGGTCTTGGGACGTTGCTGTTCTTCTCCTGAATGTCCTGCCAAAGCTTCCTGATCTCTTCGCGGTCTTCAATATCAAAGACATGATTCGTCAATGACGGTGATGATTGCTGGGACTCGGAGAGGAGGGTTGCTATGGCCATAGGGTTACGGCTCGAGTGTTGACGGTATCGAGTCTTACGTGACACAGGTTCATCAAGTCTCTGAGCCAATTCAGTAGATGATCCTACGGTGATCGTATCCCCATCGTCCTCGTCTTGATATTTAAGCTTGGCTGCTGGGTGGCTTGAAATAGCCTTGTCGTAGCCTGGAGCACTGATTCGGACCAACGAATCGTGTGCTGTTGCCCTTGGCTGACTCGGCCGTAGGTTTCGAATTTGGAATGGCGACAGCATCTTGCTTGATGGAAGGAAAGTTAATGATCTTCAAAGTGATAAAGGCGTGATGAGAGGCCAGATGCCTGAAACTACTCTCAGTGGCTGCTATGAGTCGAAGTATCGAAACAAGCTTCACTCGAGGCCCTTGGAATTATTGAGGTAGAAGTAATCCGAACGCCAGCTTCATCGGTTCTAAAGCTGAGTGACAGCAAAAAGGACACAATGGGACGTTTGCTATCAACTCACTTCGGTGTGAGTTGTTGTAGTTGGTTGATCGAGGCGATAATGAGGATTTGCTGTAGCCTAGTGGGGCGCAAGCAACGTAATAGCACTACGTATAAGGCTGAGGACTAAAGCGGCTAGCGTGATATCCTAGCAGGTATGCTACGCAGTCTCACAGGTTGTTTTGGACTCATGTACTTCACGGAAAGTCGCTGATACGTTGGCTTATATATCGCACAAATCTTCGAGACACTTCGTAGATATGTTCATAAAGTCAACGACCCACAGTCCGCAGGCGCTGTTGGATCTGCCACCAGCAGAGTGTGGCAACATAAATCACATCACATTAGTACGACTGTTCTCAAACTGTTGCCGCGTCTTTGGACTCTGTTGGGGTAATTCCAATTTTCATATCTCATTTCCTCAATTGTTGTCTACTCTGTTTTCATTCCCATCTCCCTCACCTTCTTCTTGTGCTTTTCCCGCCTCGCCTCCTGCTTCTTCTTTCTCCCCTCCTGACTCTTCTTCCATTCTTCAGCCTGCTCCTTCCATTCGTTGGCATCGCCCTTATTATCCTCCTTGTGTTCAGCTTCCTCGTCTTTGGGTTCTGTCGTATTGTCATCCGACGCGGAGATGTGTTTCATGCTCTCATGCCTGTGTCCATTTCCACCACTACTCTCACTCCACGAGTGGCTCCAGTAGGTTATGCTATGACTCTTTCGGGCATCAAGTCCAAGGAACGACTTGCATCTCTTCGCATCGAACTCATCATCCAAGACCCAGCATACATGCCTGTACATGGAGCCGTCGCGGTCCCAGGAATAAGGGTATACTTCCCAGAAAGGAAGGATGACCATAGACTGAGGCGATGCCGTCAGCTGCTCTCGAGCTGATGGTTTGAACAGATGTCGCCATGGACCTTTGGCATAATGTTCATCCATCTTACCCTTGTCACCTCCGGCATACTCTTCCTTGTATTGTTTAACTCGCGCATATAGTGCTGTTGGCCCCGTGAGGAACTCGGGCTGTGTACCGCTGTGGACGTTATCTTTGATCGACTCTAGTGGGAGTAGCCAAAATGGATGGCTAGGGGTTGACGCCATCCAGGCGTTGGGTATTGAGTGGGGAAATTCTTCGTCCGTGCCCATGCGGCCAAGGAACGCTTTTCGCTCTTGTGGTATGTATTGGGACTTTTTCCTTAGCTTCAACGAAGTCTTATCTTTAATTTTGGAAGGCCTTTCTGCTTCATCTTTCAAGCTGCTGCTTGCGCCGCTGGAGAGGGTGATTGCGCTGTGAGGTGTGGTGGAGGTATTGTACCGTTTGAACATAGAGTCGTAAGGGCGTAGACACTCGGTGTCAAGATCGGCGTATACGCTGAATGCAGTTCATCAGTCACGTATGATTTTACCTAGGAGCAATTTAGGCTTACCCTCCAAAGACATGCATGTAGATATGGCGTGCTGCATCTGCGCGGAAGATCTCTGTCTGGAGCTCCTCGTATGCGTCCATGAACCATGGCGCATGTTTCTCCACCAATTTCAGGTTATCCTCATCCGTCCATAGAACCCATTCCCAATCTGGATGAGCCCGGCGGCAGGAGTGACTCCACTCATCGAATTTGTCAGGCAGTGTGCCGTTGGCCCAGCTTTGGTGGAACAACTTAGGTATCTGAGTGAAATTTGTAGCCAATGGGCGGTGCATCAGTTCTTCCGGATAGAGCTGGACGGCTTCTCTCGGTCTCTTTGACATGGCTTTAGGCAGCTTTGTAAGAACATCCTTATAGTGATCTACTACACTATCACCAGCTTTTCCGGCATGATTCAGTGTATGTAGACTAAAGGTGAGAAACGTGAACAAGACCAGTAGAATCAAGCCCTGAATAGACCGACTGTACTTTACTGGCATTTTGTTTGATCTTGGGGGGGACGATGAGATATCTGCACATGAAATCTTAAGGTGTTTCATTGATGATAGGATTTCAAGGCAGAGCCGTGGCCAGCGACTGACAAAATTTCTGCGTTGGTTTGAGCATGTACGAGCCCCAACTGCGTGATTTGGACATCAAGACCATCGATCGTGATCTGAACCCCTCGGAGGTAATGGAGAGTATCCCTGTTCCTTCTCCAAGTACGTATAGCGTCCATTGTAGATGTCTTGCGTTGTACATGTCGAGTGCTGAGATGGGACAAAATATACCGTAGTCCTGGAGAACGACGTTGTAAATCTGCCGTGCCCTCCACTCATAGCGAGCATTCCCCGTTTTGCAATCCAAATCTGTTAGCGTTCGCTTCCACATGCAGCAATGGGACGGTCATCGAGCAGATACAAGACGAGTGGCATGACTGGTGCTTTCTCAATGCCCTAAGATGAATATCACAGGATCAAGCATGTGGAACCGAATCCAAGCCTCCAGATTTGACGGTCACAGAGGCGGCGTACGTAAGGCGTCAATGATGGGCATCTTCGATGTGTAACATCTCACTATCACCATGATAAACTGTGTAGTTCCCGCTAAGAACAGATATCTTGTAATGGATCTGGGAAGTAACCTTTAGGCCCGCCATCCCCAGCACACCTGAATTAGAACAGGATTACAGTTCCAGCTATCGTGTTGACACTTTTTGACAGAGGCTTTCGAAGACTGTCGTCAGCCGTCCAAAGCTCAATGAATATTTCCCCATTTTGGCTTGACAGATGTGAATAAGGTTTCGGGCCTGACTTGCCCAGCCCAAACACAGATCGTGAAGTTTCACTGAAGCGTTGATTGGTTGTGAAAAGCCTCTGAACTCTCTCGCCAGCGCCTTGACTCTCAATAAGCTTTCCCCCACATTTCTTTGGCTTGACAGCCGCACAGACATCAAAAATGCTAAGCCATTGCATTGAGATGTGGTACCTATAAGCCTAGAAGCATGACTTGCAGAATAGGAGAATGGTCCGCATTGGAAGTAAATAAGAAAGCTAGGAGGCGCTTACTTAGGCGCGGAGCCGAGTCAGCTACTTGGAAAAGAAGAATACTGACAAGAACACGTCTGGCAGAATTCTGGAACAATCTGGTAGGAGTCCTGAAACTCAGAGTACCTTACAGGAATATTGCCAAGTACCTGATGCTTGGGACTAAACTCTCACAAGCCACTCCGCGGAGATGTACAACTCAGAACTTAGCCTAGAGGCTTGGCTTGAGGTTCCCAAACGACTTGCATATCCACAGCCAAGTCGATAGCGGAATTTTGGCATAGCAACAACAACCCGAGAGACCTTGAGTGGACAGAAGTGCATGTCTCTGAGCTTTGTACCATACAATGTGTAGGGCTTGTTTGTCATTTCTTATATATACCGCCTTCGGGTCGAACCCTACTGGCAAGCGTTCTGGCGACATCGAGGTAGGTTTGCGCTGGCACGGCTGGCCCCGCAAAGAACTTTCCATGTCGAGCCTCCACAGAGAAAACATGGTCCAAATGGATCATCGATAGACGGCATCCCATATTCGAGGGCAAAGTATGGAAGTAATGCAAAGAGTAACTGTATCGTAGCAATGTTCAATTATGAGAGACGCCAAATTATGTGGCGAGGGTCAGAAAGTGAATGCTTTCCAGGGAGCGTATTATTCAATCAATTAGGAACCTAAGACCCGATAACCACGCGCCGGTAAACGTATCCTGCTCTAGATTACTGCGGAAGGTTTCAAGCTGAGCGGCATAGGCTCCACCTTCGTTGCTTCACATCGAGCGGTATAGAGCAGGAAGCAGGAAGCGCATTCGCTTGCAGCAAGATCTTTCAGGCCTGTGGTCTCTGTTCAACCACGAAGTTGGACGGCTGAACACGGCAGGATTATGAAGTACCACACGATGGCCAAAGACCAAGGATAGAACTAGCTTAAAGGGAGGTCGATGTCATGCAAGCCAACAGTGCTGAGATATGTCGCAAAAACTGGAATAGTCTTCTGAAAGATTGCTTATTCTCAGGCCACTTTCTTGGTAATCACGGGTTCTGAGCAAAAATGTCCGGTTTAGGCATCAAGTGCGAGTAAGAGGGGTACGCTATGCATGGACTTGGCATATCAGTAATCATGTCGGGGCCCATGCCGAGAAGGCAGAAACGGCTCAGAGATAGTTCTAGGTACCTTAGAGAGGCCAACAATGCGGCCCTAGGCGAATATTATAAATGTCTTAGAAAGCGAGATAGCGGATTGTGACTGCGGCCATAGCCAACGATGAGGTGCATACAACCTGAAGCCTGCAGTGCTGTCAGCCATGTTCTATCTTGTATGCTATTGAATGCCCTGGGTCTAGGTACTGTCGATCGCGTGCTATCTTGGCTAGGTCTCAGCTTACCTTGCCTTACGACAAAGATTCGGGAATAGGCAAGGGTCAGCTGGTGCTTGACGTCGAAATAATTTGGACGTTGAGAGATTTTATGGCCATTGAAAAGTGACGAAGGGCGAAGTAACACCCTGCATTACGGTACTCAAGGGTACCCTTAGAGTCTTAGCTGCCCTGGAACCAGTGGCAAAGCAGGTAGTCTGCTTAAAGTTATTCCACTTATGCACCCTAGTGCAAGCCCGGACCCAAACAAAACACCGAATAACGCCCAACTCAACCAATGACGTAGCCGTTGCGAACTACGAAGAGAGTACCGACTGCAGTAATCATAGCTGCAGCGCTAGTTTTACGTTCCTAATACCCCATCGTCTCCACTTACATGCCATTGCTGCAGAGGACATCACACCGCTAATGATTAATGGTGAGTTATCGGCCAAGCTTCCTTAGTATTCCAGCCACAAGCCCTAGTTCTATCGCCAGCCATCAAACTGCACTCTACCAACCTCAATTTGCTCGAATCTTCGCACTAAATCCATGATCCCCGAGCTTAGTTTTCAGCCTTCAGGAGGAACCCCCGATTCAACGGTAAGGTAGTCAGGTCGCTCGTGAGAACACTTCTCACATCTCATCCTGATTCGATGGATCAAGGTTGCAGCGGAGTTAGGCAGGCTGACATTTCCATGTTTGCCGAGCTTCTGGAAGCTTTTGACTCCGAGCCCGGCGGACGAGTTCCCTTTCCACAGTATCATTTTGCATCATGCAAGCATAAGGTTGATGTACCAGGCGGCTATGCTACATCCTTGCAACAATAATACTTATTAATTGCTTGAACCCCGATATGCAACCAGCTGACTCAATGTTTGCGGGTTGATTCCATATAATCCACAGCGCTCCCCCAACGCTTCTCACACTCAATAAAACCACCTTCCGTGCCACCTCTGTGTACCATCTACCAGCATTGCACTGATCTTATCCACTCGTAGTACCCACACAAGCTTATCTTGCACGCCAAGGGCTTATGAACCCTGTGTCTCTCAATGCTATTGGCTGCCTAGCATAACCACAGCTGTTTCTAGCTACTCAGTCGGACTCCGCCCATATTTGACGCCGTTTAGGCAGCGATCTCTTTTCATATGAGAGATCTCACCATCATGGGCAGTCAACATAGAGATCCACTTTCAGATTCAGAGACCAACGGCCGCAAAAGAGTTTGTAAGGCCTGTGACCGATGCAGGTTAAAAAAATCAAAGGTCAACACCGAGCACAATGTCTGATTGGACCACAGCTCATTCAAACAGTGTGACGGGTCGAGTCCATGCAATCGATGTCAAACAGATAACCAAGTGTGCGTTTTTGGGGAGCGCAAGAAGTCCCATGACAAAGTCTATCCTAAAGGGTGAGCAACTCTGCCAGTATATTGACGACGTGAAGCTCATTCGTTGTTAGATATGTCGAAATGCTAGAACAGCAGCAAGAAAAACTAGTCAATGCCACACGTGATTTATACATCCGCGCGGTGAAGGGTGAGACTTGGCCCGGAGCGCCATTGCAGGCCACAACCAAGGGGTATCCCCTCACGCATGATATCCTTGAGCGATTGGGGCTTCTCAAACTTGGACCTCAAGATGAAGGGGGTTTTGAGGAAGACACGGAGAGGCTTCGGCAGAATATGATGAGGACAATAAAGCAAGAAGAGAATCAGTATCCCACACCAACTACAGTACAATCCGACTTCAGTCCGGCCGAGAGCCCTATCTATGACATGACGCCCAATTCTTTCGACGCTATGCCTCGTACACCCTTCCAACCGACACCGCCAATAAGTCCTGAGGAGCAAGGCTCGATGATGTTTCCCGCAAACGGCCTAGGTATTTGCACATCTATGGGTAGTATGGAAAACACCTCAATACGACCATGTTCGGCTTGGATCCCCTCTGCATCAAGGTATGTACGGAATCTTGTGCCATTAATTTGCATCGTACTACGCACAAGGAGAGCTCTCTCCAGGGCGCGAGATGGAATCAGCACTTGTATAATCCTGAGACTATCTTTACTATCCACCCAAGACTTGGACGCAGTTGCTAATTTCCCTTTCGCTATAGTTACGACGACGAAGTTGACTTTCTTAATTACCACCCCCTTCCGACTACCTACACCAACTTGGGTGTGTCACAAGATAGATCGAATCCAACCTTAACACAGGCCTTATACTATACAGACGATAATTCAATGAGTGATATGGGACTAACAGGATATTAGCTTCAGGGTGTTGCCATTCAGAAGCGGTATAATAGTGAAGGTGGATTGGGCGGTTAATATCTGGTTATGATGCATGCAGAGCGGATGCTGGCGTTTGCTAAGAAATCAAGTAAATATGTCCTCTACCTCAGTCTGCACTATAGCAAAGACTCTTAAACCACGCTCTAGATGCTTTTCGAAACTGTGACGAAGCCCGAGCGAAGTTACCGCGCAACGAAGCAACTGTAGTATGAGAGTTGTCCTTTGGATTTCCGGACCCAGAGCTCCAACGAAAGTACAGCCTCAGGGAGATCAGCCCATCAATGAACCACGCCTCGCCACAAAATATCGAGAACAGTGGAGCAATCCTTAGGAAACTGGCTCATGTTTCACACAGAGAGAGAAAAAGAGACGATTTGCACCACGTGACAATGCTGTTGGCCTGTGGTGAAGCCATCGATGCCAAAAAGCATAATTACTTAAACCGAGGACCGACGTAATTGGCTGGAACGTCACTTCCTCCATTCACTGTGTAACCCCACCGGTATTTGACAACCAGTATCTAGATATCCACGACTGCATATATCACGTTGGTCACAGTGCACATCAACTGGCTCCTGCAGCTCAATACAATGCGGTCTCCAGCTACTACTGTACGACGCTGACAGAACCTGGAAGAAACTCCGCAGTAGCTAGCCCGGAATTTAGCCGTCAAATCTCCGCAGTCACTGTTCAGCACGAAATGTCGACGGACTCACCTCCTGACGCAGCGTTCACCTTTCTCTCTCAGGGAGCAATCATCCAAGAATTCAGGGTCGGCAATCACAACATCGTTCTAGGTTTCCCAGAGGCGAAGTTCTACAAGACGCATAATGCGCCCTATTTTGGGGAAACGATCGGACGTACGACAAACCGCGTGAAGGATGCGCAGCTGCATAACCTTAATGGCAAGACCTATCATTTGTACGCAAATGATGGACCGAACTCCTTGCATGGCGGCAAGGAAGGGTGGGGCAAGAAGGATTTCGAGGGACCACGGCCTGTGAACAGGAACGGAAAAAGGGGCGTGCAGTTTACGTATACGAGCCGGGATGGTGAGGAGGGATACCCCGGGACCGTGGAGTGTAATGTTTGGTATACAGCGAGTAAAGAGGGCGAAGTGACCGTGCTGGATGTGGAGTATCAGGTTGACTTTGTTGGGGATGAGTGTGAGGAGACTGTGGCTGGGGTCACGAATCACAGGTATCATCTCCTGACATCATGTACAGCCATATGCACCCTATCTGCACCCCATTGAACCCTCACCCAATTGATAACGGCTTTTCAGTTACTTCAACCTCAACCCCACCTCCCCCACAATCGCAGACCACGTCGTTACCTTATCAACAACGAACCACCTAGCCCTCGACTCGAACTCAATTCCCACAGGCAAAATCCTCCCTCACCCTAACGCGCCCTCCCCAAACGCCCCATTCGCTTTAGGCGCTATCGGGCCTTCTTTCGACGACTGCTTTATCCTCGACCCCCACCCTACCAGCATACCGCTTGATACACGCACGCTTCCCCTCCGACACCTCGTCACCCTGTCACACCCAGTAACGAAATTACATCTCGAGATACTGAGTACGGAGCCGGCGTTCCAATTCTACACGGGGGAACAGATTGATGTGCCTGAGCTTGTGGGCAATGATGGGAGTAAGATCCCACGCATGGGATCGAGGAAGGGAATAGCGGTTGAGCCATCACGGTATGTGGATGCGCAGAGAAGAGAGTGGAGGGTCATGTGTAGGTTAGGGAGGGGGGAGGTCTGGGGGGCTAAGAGTCAGTATCGGGCTTGGGAGGGATAAAGGCCTTGGGTATCTTGATAAATCTTGCGGTGATATCCGTAAAGGCAACGGGATACTAACATAGGATTGCATGCACTTGGCTTGAGATGATCTACGACGAGTGTGCTACTACGGCATGGCATATATGATAAAAGACGGAAAGCATAATCACAGAATGTTTACATGCAGATGAAAGTGGAGGCAAACATTGAGCCTGCACAAATTGCGAAAAGGTATAGTCTGCAGGACCAAAAACACCTCATTTCAACTCACCTCACGCCACCATCATTAAGCCTCATCCCAATAGAGTTCCTTAGCCCTCCATAAACCTTTTGGGAACTTCCGGGGAACCCTCCTGGCACTCATACCCGAAGCCTTATCTCTCACGCAGAAAAGTGTTCCTTGACTATGGAAGCCGATATCCTTCTCGCCTCCCACCTTACTTGCCGTACCCCACAACTATGCAGCAAAACCACGTGCATGCAGCCTTTAGACCTGCATAACCTTATCATTTGAAAAAAAGAGAAAACTGATAATGCGGCAGTACCTCCAAATCTATGATCTTCCATGCACCTAACCTATTTACCCTACCCTACCTTACTTGAAGGCTTCAAACCTGCATAAACCCTTATCCCTTACTCCTTAGCCCTACACCCTACCTCACCCCGCGTACAGTAGGTAAGACGTAGCAGCTCGCTACCATACCTACCATACATGCCTCCTCCTATCTCTAGTAACACAGTCAAAGATACCATCACATAGAAACATCTTTAGCCCAAGGTACTGATAATCGTCTCCAGCCCCCTATCTTCCCCACAAGATCTCAGCCCAAGGTACGCTCGTAACCTGGCCCTTCAACCTCGCATTACCTCCAACACATAGGTACCTTACACTTACCCTGCATACTACTTTACTCACAACCTGCGAGCGCCGGCACCGCTCTGCAGCCGGACCCGTTATTCCTCACCCATCACTAATGTAATATCTCAACCACCGCCATTGCCATTGCCACTGATTCACTCCTTGGCCTCCATATTCCCTATGTCGCGTCCCTTGGATACAGTAGTCCCCAAACCGCCTCCGCACCCCTTATCCCCTAATGCAAACTCCTCCAAACCTCAAACCCAACCTTCCCAATCCAAAATTCGCGTCCTAAAGACGCGAAACATGATACATGATACCAAATCACCCCCTCTATAGCTCTAAACAAGCGTTCCTCGGCCCCTCGGCCCCAACGGCGAAAAATCGGCTCCGAACGGCCGCCGTGGGGTCGCTTGGTACATCGCTTTCGCTGCTTTCCGCGCTCCGACGTTCGATGGGCATGGGGGTGATTACGAGGTTTGTTTTTTGAGATACAGTGGGTATGGGGGTACTGTGCGTGACTTACTGAGCTGACAGAGTCAAGAGCCGCTTGATCACCGCGCCCTTAGGTTGGTTGGGTGAGGGTTAGGGTGAGGGTGTTATAGGGATTGAGGGTGAGGGTGCGCGATTTATGGGGTTGGGTAGGGAGGTGTTTCATCTGTCTACTGTTTGCGTCGGGGCTGAGAGTGGGTGCGAAGAGCGAGGGAGGGAGGGAGGGAGGCGGATGTTGGGAGGGTATTGCTAAGGGTTGTGTAGGTTATCGTTGGCATAGGGTTGGAGTTGGGATGATGAGGTGTTTGTTTGTAGGGTATATAGAGGTTGCTATGTTCATGTCATATAATATGGTGATGATTATGTTCGCTAGTTCGATATGTCGATGGTGCCTGTAGTTATCTTCCTCAGCCATGGCACTTTGTTGCACCCATTTAACGAGCCTCGTTCAACATGCGTAGTATATCGCCTAGGTATCCAGTCTCAAACCCCTATGCTGGCTTATCCGCCACCAACGTCGTCACAACCCCCTTTTGAGCCTCGTTCAACGCTGTAAGGTATTGCTTTGGTATCCAGTGCTGAGCCTTTATGCTGGTGATGCCAGCACCCGATAGATATCTCCACCTTCCTTCTGAAAGGTAATAGACACCCCACAGCACAACATCATCTTCTGCCATGTCCTTCTTCAGCTAGTACTACAGTACAGTGTCCTTGTTTGCGTATAGAGTCCTCGATGGGATAGCAGAGCTGGGCGGTAAGGGAATGGTCGATCACCGTGCACAATCTGCTGTGGCTGGGTGGGGCAGCGAGATTGAAGTCATGGAGAGATAAGGATTGTAGAGGTCGTGAGACGATTGGAAGTTTGCCTATGATGTCAATCGTGCTGACTACTCTGTCATCAGATACAGATGATGCTATCTTGTCTGCTGACTCTCAGGTGATGAAGAAATCGACCGAGATTGTAGGTTCCTGCTGTGAGTTCTGGTAGGAGAGGGCTCGGTTCGGCAACAACGAGACTCTACATGGCCTGGACGGGCTTCGAGTGGCATGGACTAAAGACGTGTAGCGGACGTCATCCACGAATGACTCTGCCGACAGCTTGACTGCAACCGAGAGCTTGTGAGACCAGTCGTTTGGCCCCAAGATTGCTGAATTCTCAGTGAGGGGCACATCGTTTCGAGTCGCTTGAGGTGCTGCTGGAACGAACCCTGATTCGAGTGGTGTGAGGACAGGAAGTCGCGCAATGGAGGTGCAATATGCCTGGCCAAGACTGGACAGAAGAAAGCCCAGGCTTAGGACTCGCCCGATCTGCAGTGGTCGAATCGAACATGCTTCATTCTCTTGCACAGAGTATTGATGGCATTGCATAGAGCGAAGGCTGATTTCGCCAGAGGGTTTGCCCTAAAATTGTTCGAGATTAATTTCTAGTGCTGAAAGCGCACCGGTCGGGTCGAAGCGGCCAGTGTTGTCTGCTACATGCCGGAGAAGCTATAGAGCCGGGGAAACCGAAAGTTGCAGGTGATGTTCTGTTGCAATGATTGCAGCAGGATACGAAGTAGCTTGCGTGCGGACGCATCTGCGTAGCGGAAATCGCTCAGGTAGCATTTGAAGCCGCCACATCCATTCCGCTTCCTAGAATGCCGCGAAGGCCTGGAGATCGGTCATCCTTAGATCAGTGACTTAGAGTGATTTCGGGGGCTAGGTCGTTAGCCTTAGGTGTTAGGAAGATACGAAACCTCCACTCTACCTCGAAGCCGCTCCATAGGGTCGCCACCTGTAGTGTAGTAGTCTGAAAGGGCCCATGCCCCGGTCCGGCTGATCCAGTTGAACGGTCTAATGCTGGCCATAGTGCTAGTTCAGCTCTTATCGCTGGGGTAGTCCTTGGACCCGTGAAAGTACAGGTTCCACATGGCTTGAGACTATCAGCAGTAGAGCAAGATTCGGTGCCGTGATTGGGATTGTGGATTGACAGATCATGAATAAGCTTGGGTTGGCTGCATATGGAACGTATAAAGTTGGCACATTGAAGACATGTATGTTGGAGAAGCGGTCTCATTGCTGTGCTATGACTCGAAGCACTAGTAGCTGTAGCGGCGATCGACTTCTCCAGGATGCAATCCTCGCAGCCAGATAGGCTCTGGGGGATCCACGTGTGAGGATTTGTGAAGATGGCTTCTGGTCTCAATCGTTTAGGGCCGGGTCGAACATCCGTACTCGAGTACAAGTCACGATATCGTAGGTTTCGCATATGCATCTTCCAATAGTCGACCGCTTCAGGCGGTCAACGTGATAAACAATTCCCGACTGATAAGTCTTTGGAGAGTGGCATCAAAGTGTATCACACCTAGAAGCCACGTTAGGATGGAAAGATAGAAATGTCCGAACGAGTCGTCCCGACATATTCCTTAGCGGCCAATTCAATCCATGTTACCATGGATTTAGCTAAGCCAGACAATGCTGAGATACGTTTCGAGCAATCTCGGCTGCTTCTGTTTAGTCTAATCGGGTTTGCTCCACTGTTGTTAACGTCTTGAGGCTGACCTCATATTGTTTAATCACGGCCATTACCCCGTCCGGTAATGTGGTCCATTGGTGTGCTTGATAGGATAATGATGGAAGCTGGGATAGTGGATCGAACCAAACCCTAAGTACTTGGTTACCGCATCTTTCCACAGATATTTTTATCATCCTTTGCACGGAATAAAGCGCTGAATGGGTCTTGCCGAAGGAACAGCGTTCTGAACCAGTGGGCGAATATGATTACTGATCTGTATTGATCCAAATCCTCTGCCAATCATCGAGTTAACATATGCACGTCCAGCGTGTAGTTCACGAAAGGACTACTGCGGTTGGAGAAAGTGCGAATTAATGTAGAAAGAAATTTACATGAAGATACAGTATGGAACAATCTCGGATGTCTTGGGTAGGTTAGATATGTGTAACAGAAACGTTTCTTTAAGCGTACCTACTTTCAACAAGCCTTTTGTGACATGCCTCAATGGCCTTGTTCGAGTTGAAGATGGAGTTCAGCCCCCCCCCGCACACTTCGTTGCTATACGAGCAAATAAACCCCGCCACTTCGCCGCATCGTTGTAGCGTTCTCCTGGCAATCAAGGCTCGACGATATTGTACGTCTGCTTTAATGATTCACCGTATGGCGGTCTTTGGAAAATGATCTCTATTAGATTATCTTCAACGAGAAGTCCACATGCGGTACACCCTGGTGAATGCTGCTTGTGCTGATGACATCAACGTCGCTGCAAACGAACTCCTTCACATTTGCTTCGGTTAACCCACCGCTGACTTCAAGTAGGAACTCCCTCTTTCCCCTCCACCTCTCCTTCAATTTCCTCGCCGCTACTTTGACCCCTTGTCCTGTGAAGTTATCGAGCATGACTATATCCGCACCGGCATCGATGGCTTCATTAGCCTCCTCCTCGCTTAGGCATTCGACTTCGACCTTGATTGCCATGCCTCCTGCAGCTTTAGCTGCCTTCACTGCTCGAGTGATGCTCCCCGCAGCTTTAATATGGTTATCCTTTAGCATAGTCATAGCGCTCAAGTCAACTCTGTGCGGATCACATCCCCCTGCTAGCATACCGTATTTCTCGACCAGACGGAATCCTGGGGTGGTTTTCCGAGTCCCGCAGAGGGTGTTGGGGTAGCCTGCTTGCCGGACTAACGATAGGAGACGAGCACTTTTAGTGGCTATGCCGGAACAGCGGGCGAGCGTATTTAGAGCGACGCGCTCGCCGAGAAGGACTTTGCGGACGGGGCCACGGACGGTGGCTACGTGGGTTATGGGTGTAAAGTGGGAGCCTTCTATGAAGTGCCATTCTACTCTGTGGTCTGGGCGTCAGCAAAGTCTGACATGGCCGAGGTAATTGAGAAGTCGTAGGCTGATTGAGCAAGGAGAAGCCTACGTGCAGTCTAATTGTCTGAATACTTCATCGAAGAAAGGTATACCTGCTACCATACCTGGACTCTTCCCTAGTAATTTCGCCTCAGCCATTGCTTCTCCTACGACGAATCCACCGTAGTCAAAACTTGGGCAGTCTTCTTCTAGCCATGCTGATACCATACGCTTGTACGTTTGTGGGAGGAGGTGGGCGACATTTCCATGGCTGGTTGCCATGGCTCCCTGAGATATTTGCGAATTTCGGTGTGTGGGTAGTTTCCTGCGCTCTGTGAAAGAGTCTATATTTTCCCTACAATTTGTGAGGATAATAGCGGCTTCCAATCAGTTCAGAGAGTAATTGATGTGTAGGGTATTGCAGTAGTGAGCGAAAGAGTAGCTCGGATGGCGGACATGGACGAGGTTTTGGTCTTAAGTCCGTTTTGTCCGATTCTTGGCACTTGCCTGCTTGGGAACTCCAAGCCCTAAGTGTTTGTCGACTGGCTTCTGACTTGTATTTGACGGCCCCATTGCATTTGTCTACAATTATTGAATCATTACCCAAGAGCTTTGAGGTCTGACAATTGCTACCTTCTGTTGCATGCGTTCATATGCTGATACTCACTAAAAGCCAAATCTGGCTTTTGCAAGAAAGAGCCAGTCACGAACGTTGTTGACCCATGTGCCATCGTTCTCGTTGGCTCCATCACGTTATCCGTTTCCAAAGGGTATCAAAATTAACTTCCCAGTAACAAAGCTTTCATGCCAGTGTCCAAGAAACTCCTTTGCCTTCCCAAACATTAAATCTCCGAGAAGCGAACTCTCCTACCCTCTTCCGCTCCCCCAGCTCTGTCTCCTTGATCGGCAGCATAAGCATCTGATGGAACTTCCGCATCTCTTCTCCTGCGTCGATCACTCCTTTTCTGCCTCGCCTCTCTGGCCTCCCTATTCTTCCACTCTGCAACCTGCTTCTTCCGTCGTTCGGATCTTGCATTCGCTATTGCAGGCGTTGGGAGGAAGCCGACACCGTTGATACCATATCCATCATCTGTGGGATCGTTAGGATCATGGCCAGTAATCTCTGTATCCGTCCACCATAATGCTTGAGATGGCGGGGGAGGAGATTTCGGTTTCGTTGCGGATGGT
The DNA here is from genome assembly GCA_018257865.1 of Stereocaulon alpinum. Lineage (NCBI taxonomy): Eukaryota > Fungi > Ascomycota > Lecanoromycetes > Lecanorales > Stereocaulaceae > Stereocaulon > Stereocaulon alpinum. The sequence continues at coordinate 80,990 of JAEUBA010000050.1, read as the reverse complement.
GGTGGGGTGGGAGACGATACAGGACGCAGTCGTGGAGTCTCTGGTATCTCGAGCGGCAATGGGGAAGGCTGAGCTTGGAAGACAGCTTGTGAAGCCCCTATAGGTGGACCACTAGAGCTAGGCGGGGGCGTAATAGGGCCAACAAAAGTTTGGTATGGTAGGAATATTTGAGGATGGAATGTGCTAGATCCATCAACAGAGCTGTCGCTCTGAGGTGCAATTGGTGGGCCAAAGTCCAACTTTGGGATTTGGTGTTGCTCGTCCAAATCTAGGTTCTGTAGGTGCCCGGCAACTGATGTCCTGGGGCTGCCCTCGCTGGAACGAGCTTCGGGTAGTAGAGGACGGGTTGGCAGATTGGTGGTTCTTAGCCGTGAGGGTGAAGGGGCATATGTGAATAACATTTGGTCATCTTCATGTCTCTTTCGTTTCGGCGACATGCATAAGCTGCTTGGTGAGGTTGAGTCTTCCATGTTGTTTCTGGCAAAGTAGTCCGAAGTGGCTTTACTGTTGGTTTCAGATGACACAAGATCTGTTGATCGAGTGCATCAACTTTTCACAGACTCATAGTGATCGTATGCTAGGCCATTGATATTTCAAGGTTGGCTCTAGATGGTGTGCGCAAGGCCATGTCAGCTTTGATAATGGAACGTTGAAGCATCAAAAGCACGAACCAGCTCACCGGGGTGAGTGCGGGTCAATTTCCAGGGTTCAAGTGGGGAAGCCCTGGCCCGTAAATTAAGGTTCACACCAGTCCACCTTAGGCCCATTGCCTCTTCCTCTGTTCATCAACTCTATTCTTGAGCGCTCTCAGGATGATATATTGAAAGACTACCTGCATCTGACACAGCTCATATGATATCTCCCGCTGTCATATCAGATGATGGCAAGACAGAGCTGAGTCTAGGCTTCCACTGACGCCCAGCGTTTCCAGGCTCAAAGGTAGGTAGGATTTAGCGGCTGCCACCACAACTTCCTCTGCTGCATGCAATGTCTCTACTGTGACGGTTTCCAATTCTCCAAAAGAGAGCTACGTCCTTCTTCAACACCTCGTCCTTTCAGCATAGCGTACTCACTATCTTTTACATCTAGCCATCTCAGACCGAGCATGGCTGCTTCCAAGGCATTCCCGAGATTGGAAGGATTCCGATCTTAATTTCGACTGCCATTTTCTTATGAGGCTGATGGTGGAACAGAGTCCCTCTGCAAAGTCCCAGCGGTGTACCTCCACTTGCAGAAGGGATGTTCAAGGACTGTCGTCTGACTGGTGCATGAGATGCTTGCTGATGTTTTAAATAGGTTGAAGGATGCGCTAAGCCACTGCTGAGCCCCCTCTAGCGATTCAGGGTGCTATCCTTGCGGTCTCTAGCTTCGCTGCTGTTAGTATATAGTATTACATGAGACTTCATCTAAGTCATGAGTCCTTCGCTTCACATTGCTTGCCGTGGTTTTCTGCCTTAAACTTGCCATAACTTTGCTCAACAGCTTCTTCGGCCTGAACGTCGCACCTGTACTACCATCACGCTAATTCCGGCTACGGCGATCATCTGTACCCCGAAAAGCCTGACACTGCCAGAATGTCATACTCGGGATCATGGAGCGACTTGGTACAGCTCGGTGGAGATTCCAGATCATCTCTCAAGGCAATTACTGGTCTCGATCGCCTCTGGCTATTCTCGTTTATTATAGTAGCCATCGCAGCTGCCGTCACCAGCAGTAAAAGACACCTACATAGACCACCGACAGCTAGACTGAACAAGTTTTGGGTCACTATTACCATAGCCATTATGTAAGTCGAAGGCTACTTCCCAGCGAACGCTCCCTATAAGGGGACTCGTAGACTTTACCTTGCTCATCACGTTACAGCAACTATATCTTCATATTTGCCTATGACATCCTGGCGGAACGTGGGGCCGAGGTCAAGATATCATACTTGGTGGCCAACATGTTCTTCTTCCACGGTCTCTACTTCCTAGTGGTTATCTGCATGCTCATCACCATTTACTCTTTGTTGTTCCGAATGCTTCGACGTCCGGGCTCTAACCCCAGTATGGCCAGAAAGAGAGTACTGTGGGCCCATTATGGCTTCTGTGCCATTGTCCTAGGTCCGCTGTGGCTCGCTTTTCTCGGCACCACTGGCAAGTACCTTCACGACGTATACCTCACGTCAGAATACTCTCCCTCAACGTACAAGGGTATACCAATCCCGAATATTGTCAACACCGCTTTTGACGCCCTATACGTCTGCGCCTCCCTTGAGATCGTGGCAGGAGCCATCATAACTTTCACCGTCCACCCGGTAAGAACACGTACTTTCTAGGGACTACATCCACTGATTAAGTCTAGCAATCGGGAATTCTGCTACTGACGCTGGTCGCCTGCCCCCTCATCCTCCATTCAGTAGCAGCCCTGGCCTTGGATATCGTGCTTGTCAAACTCGACGCTTTGCAAAACGCCAATTTCGACGCCGTGAATATTTCTGCAAGTGTTCTGTTGGGTCTCTTCTGGCTAATCGTCTTCGTTGGAATCGTCATCGTCAGCTTTCAACCCTCCGTTCCATCCGCTCCTACGCCCTTCAATATGGAGAACATGCATGAGCCAGCCAGGGGCCAGCTACTTCCGACAGATTCGCAGCCTGCTCTTATCAGAGATCACTCCGACGAGGAATCGCCACTGGATGGTGTCATTTATAGCGACCGTGGGAAGTCATCGTGGGGCCGGAAGATGCATTGGCCTAGTTGGAGGATCAAGAGAGATGATGGTATAAGGACGTCTTAACATGGGATCTACTCCACTCAATATCTACACAAGTGAAGAATATTACCAATCCCTTCTACGTACCAGTGTACGAGCATGCTAAAGAACAAACCAAATCGATATCTGACCCAAATATTCACGGCTGTGAGGGGCAAATTCTTTCATCTCCAGAATTGTTTAAACGTCGACCGGCATATATATGGCTCGATCTCTGCATAAGTCCTGTTTCTTTAACGGTGTCCAAACTAGGACATATACACAAGTAATCCGACCCCCATGACTACCCAAGAACATCCACAGCTACCCGGGCAAAACCACAAATGCTTTCATTTCTCCACCCAAGCAAAACGACCAAATCCCAGCTCTGCACTCATCTTAAACCATATATCTCAGCTCTTCGCAAGTTCCATTTCCCAATACCCAGCTCGCTATGCCCTTGTCTACTAACCCTCCAACATTTCTATTCTCCTCCAATCTTATTGTGTGATAACGCAATTAGTACATCTGGATACAAGCCACTGAGCAGAATTGACTATAATTAAGCTTCATTAAGCATAACGAATACCCTTACCCTTTTCACTAATATTTTCCAGCTTCGCCTAAAGATACAGCAACTACCTCACTAAGCCTTCTGCCCCTTTCCCTCACCACATTCCCATAACATCTCCTCCCTCAAAACAATCCTACAACCAACCACTCACTCTCAGTCTCTTCACCCCTTCTCACCAAAGTCACCAAATCGATGGGTTCCATAGGTGCTGGCAGCTACTCCCCCCACAAGCCACCACATACACCCCCGCACAACCTCAATCCACAAGCCCCAGTCCACAAAGCAATAGCCACACCACCACGACCAGAACCCACATCCCAAACCCTCTAATCTCAAAATACCACCCCCACCCACCCACAAACCTAGCCCAACCCAACCCAAACAGAAAAAAAAACCAGAGAAACCATCCCCTCCCCTCCCCAACCCACCATCCACATAGCAAGCGAGCCGCACCCAGCTCCGAACACCGTGATCTAAAACAACATAACGAAGCTAGATCAGCATCTAGCAGCATAAATAATATCTCTAGCCAAGCTATTTCATAGAAAGAGCAAGTATCCCCGTAGTAGGAAGACGGTATGTTCTGTGTATTAATTAGTATCGACATCCAGCATTCTCAGCTAGAAGCTGATTAGAAATAAGCGTTGTTGATGTTGATATTGATAATACGTACATAAACCACGCGTGATGGGAAAATTAAAAAGAAGTTTACAGGAAGGAGCCCGCCCGTACCTTCGACACCAACAAGATCAATAGCGGCCGAGTAGCAAAGGCCGGTTAAGGATGTATGAGATAGATGGCATGGAACTACTGAAATAGTCAATCTCAAGCTTAGAACTCCCAACCGATCCCGCACAACGCACGTCCCATCTCACCAATTTCACTTTCCCACTTTCCCACTTTCCCACTTCCTAGCCATATCTAATTCCAACAACCATTCATATCGAACCATCCAATCCGCACGCAACGTAAAGACGTCCAAGTGTCGGAACGCGATACCCACCTATCCGATATTCATAGCATAGAACGAGTCGAAGTTATGAAACATCACGATACACAGCAAAAGTAAAGGTACTAAATTTCGTTCCAATAGATACAACGCACAAAGTCTAAAGAAACAGAAAATTTTGATCTGCCAGAACACGTATATGACCATTGCCAATCAGCAATCGGGCCTTTTCAGCATTTTTGACAATTTGTTTCTCTTCTTTTCCTTTTCTCACGATTGTTGGGTTTTTGTGTATCATAGGTGTATTCGTTGTATCGACAAGAACGGAACCTTAGGACCCCATGACGGTTAAGAAATGGAAAGACTTTGCACCACTCCACCCTCCAGAGAATTACAACGAATTGACCTCTGAAGTGAACTCCAAAACATCCATCTACTCGTCCATCTCGGCCTCGGTGGCCCTCGTGCCCAAGTGCCATCGGCTGCCACCCTTATCGTCGCGCTCGTGTTCGATGGCGACTTTGCTGAGATGCCCGAGGATGTTCTCCATCTGGGTATCGCTTCGGCTACGGCTCTTGCGACCGAGGTTGTCGAGCCACTCAATCTTGTTCATGAGGTAGTAGACGATAGCAATGACGATCTAGATGCACAGAAGGTGTTAGCTTATAGGCTGATCGCTCAATCGATACTAGGATTTGGTGAAAGACTTACGGTAACACCAATGGAGTAACACCAGATGACAACAGCAGTAACAACGCTGGTACGTCCATTGGGGTTGAGGTTAGCACGGTCACGAGGATCTGCGGCATAGCCGGGTCCAGAGAGCCAGCCGAAGACGCAGAACAGAGTTGACAGGACATCGACACCAAAGATGGCGGCCACAAGCTGCCACGAAGGCCAAGTGTTACCACCGCGGGTGACGAAGATGAGCCAGTTTTCGGTCAACGATACTTCGAGGAACAGGATTTCCTGAACGTTGCCGAAGTTCTGGATAACACCGCCATTGGGAAGGTACAGAGAGCCACGGATAATCCAGGTTGCTAAAGCGAGTAAAACACCCAAGGTAACAGAGATAACCCAGATCTTGGGCAATTGCCATTCGACAGGACGAGCCTCGTAATGGGCGTTGTCGTAGGCCACAGCGATCGTTGCCAAATCAGCGAAGAGGGCTAGGAAGACGATTAGCTGGACATCGATGGTTTCGTTGATGATGATCATGGAAGTGACCAGATAAAGTTCCAAGTGGAAGCAGAGGGCGATACGGTATTGAATGTATGCCTTCATCCGCTGGAAGATTTGACGGGCAATCTTGATGGCGGAGACAATAGTGCTAAGACCGGGAGCAAGGAAGACAATATCGGCAGCGGCTTGAGCGGCTTCTGAAGCACCCTCCACAGCAATACCACAGTCAGACTTCTTGAGGGAGGGGGCATCGTTGACACCGTCACCAGTCATAGCAGTAAGATGTCCTCGTTGCTGAATCATTTCGACGACCTGGTACTTGTGCTCGGGGAAGACTTCGGCAAAACCATCGGCTCTTTCAACGAGATCATGCTGAGTTGTGCCACTGAGGCCACCGTGAATCAACCTATCAGAGTTGTAGACCTTTGTACCCAAAGCCAACATCTTGCATGTTTCCTTTGCAATAGCAATAGCATCACCCGTAAGCATCTTCACTTGAAGACCGAGGAACTGAGCTTCGGCGATGGTCTGAGCTGTATCTTCACGGGGAGGGTCGAACATAGACAACATTCCAAGTAGCTCCCATTCTTCGTTGTCCTTCTTGACGGCAACACCGAGGGAACGGAAACCTCTACGAGCAAATTCAGCAGCCTTGCTCTTGAATAAGTCCGATGTCTCCTGGCTACAATTTGTAAGACTGAGAATAGCCTTTGGGGCACCTTTCGCGGCAATGTAGTTGTGACCATCACACGAGCATTCGCAGGTGATACGCTTGGATACGGGATCGAAGGGGGTGTATTTATGAGTCTTCCAGCCTTGCTCCAAAATTTCTCGTGCCTTTGGATACCGCTTGAGTGTGAGGATAGTGACTTTATCGATGGGGTCCAAGGACTTGATGTTATGGGAGGAAGCGAGAACTGCGACGGCCATCATCCAGTTGACATCGACATCTTCTGCAACGTAGGGTTCACGGATGGAGAGTTGATTGGCTGTGAGAGTACCGGTCTTGTCCGAGCAGAGCACATCAACACCCTGAAACGTGGAAAATCAGTATGCTTGCATCTCATACCGTCTAGGGGTTGCACATACAGCCAGAGACTCGATAGCTGTCAATTTCTGGACGATTGCCTTATCTTTTGCTAAATATGCAGCTCCCACGGCCAAGGTGGTAGTTGTCACCACAGGAAGACCGACTGGTACACCAACGACGAGTAGAATGAGCACGTAGTGGAGGAGATTCTCAGAGCCCAATTCAGGAGTTGCAAGTTTGAGATGGTGGAAGAAGCCGCCAATCCAAGAAAGCAAGATCCAGAGAACGACGATGACAAGGAGCGCAGTGCCGATAGAATTCATGATAGCTTTGAAATGACCCTGATCTTTCGCTCCTTGGACCAATGATGCCGTTCGGCCGACGAAGGAGGTTTTGGCAGGTGCCGTGACCACAGCATAGGACTTTCCACGCTTGCAACCGGTTGTGTAGTACGCGGTGTCACCCATGAACTTGTCGACAGCCAAAGATTCTCCAGTGATGGCAGACTGGTCGGCGGCGATCAAGGAGTGACCGTGGTGCTTTTCCTCTCCATCTTCGTCCTCTTCTGCCTTCTTCTCTGATGGTTCATTCAATTCTTGACGCATCAGCTCCTTGTATTCCTCAAAGTTTTCTGGAGCATCGTAGGCACAGATCAGTCTGCAGTCAGCGGGTATGACTTGGCCCTCTTCGACGAGAACCTGTCAAATGTAAGCTTCAGTTGCGCCATTGGAGCTGAGCAAACCATACGATATCTCCGGGGACAAGTTCTCTAGCCTTGATGTCTTCTTCTTTGCCATCACGGATCACGGTGGCTCTCATGGCAATATCGCCCTTGAGAGATGCGACAACATCCGCAGCCTGCTTTTCTTGATACCAACCGACAGTTGCATTGAGGAGAAGAATAGCGATGATGACACCAAAATCGATCCATTCCCGTAGACCGGCAGAGAGGAGGACGGCAAGCTCCATGACTATGCTTCATGTTAGCTCAATTGGCCATTGAGTCCATGGTAAAGCACACATACCATAGAGGATAGGACCTGTAAAGTAGGACAAGAACTGGAATCGTCAATTGATGAGCTAGAAGAGCGTTGGTCTTGACAATGCGTATACATACCTTGAGGAACATATTCTCCTTCTCGGTGGTCTTCCCGTGTCGGTCAGTATATCAATTGCATCCCGGAATGCGCAGACAATGTACGAACCAATTCGTTGAACCCGGTCTTCTTGCGACGGCTCTCGACCTCAGCACTCGAAAGACCCTGCTTAATATCGGCCTCGAGCCACTGCCCGTCGCGTCAGCCATGCATTCCATCAATGACCGATGAAGTGATGGCTTACGTCGTCTGGGATCTCCAGCATACCGTCGCCGCCTTCTGGCTTTGGGCTTCGTTTCCAGAATTTCCACCACGGCTTCTTGGGCTGGTCACCACCCTCCATCGACACGACCGACTTTCTTCGCGGGCCTTCATAGTAGGAAGAGATGTAGGCGACTAGATTAGCGTATTCCTCGCCATTCTCTAGATCTGGCTTTGCGTAGATGGAGCCCTTGTGGTCGACGCCCGATTGCTTGCGTTCACCTTCGCCGTCGGTCTTTGGCTCGTCGAAGCGAAGGTGATTTTCCGTACCCGCGTTCTCGCCGGGAGGAGCCATTGCAGCTCTCTAAGATGATAGAATTACTGCAATGTGACGATGTAGAATGGTGATGAGCACCGTAGGGGGATTAAAGAGAAACGCAATGGAGTGGAGAGGTGGTGATAGAGAAGAATGGGCGGATAGGGAAAGAGCTTTTGTACTTTTGAGTCGCAATCTAGCTCTAAGGAACAGCAATTGCCCAACTAGCTTTTAGAAACCGTTAAATTGGCGCGAGGAAAACCCTGCAGGCCAGCCAAATAATCCCTCACTTCCTTAAAGCTCTTGTCGGGATTGGGCGGCAATCCCTGATTCCTTACCACTAAGAAGCGCCAATTTAACTTACGCTTCCCGATATCACACCTGAATACGCCCATTCTTACACGCCCGCGCGGGCTTGTCGCCCTTGCCCAGCCCTTCCAGAAAATACGCCTTATGCACTCCACGGTCTGCATCTACGCAACTGAAAAGCTTGACTGTCCTTGTACCTACCTTAAGAGATCAAATCACTTTTATCGTTTTGCCGCGGATCGTAGTGGGTGATTACGGGTATTACGAGATGCAGGTCTGTTCTGTATTTGTACAATATCGTCACCATGTAGCAGCCAACCGCGGGGTAAAAACCACATCCCAAGCCCGCACACCTGGTGGTCCAACGCAACGTCATCCCTGAATCCCTGAGTTGGGGAGCGCAGATAGCTTCATGGAGGGCTTACTCGCCGAACTCGCCTGTTATTCGCCACCTTGAGCTTCCACATCTCCCGATTTCGGCTCATTTTGCCGGTGAAGAAGGAATTCCCTCAACAATACCCTCAATTGCTCCACCACGACTAATCACCAAAGCATGAACCGAGCTTCAAGAACTCCTGGGGCCTTTTCAGACAAGTGATTGCTATCAATTGGGCTTCTGTGCGAGAGTCGTATCTGAAGGTTCAACAGCCCCTCATTTGTCGCAAAGCTCTAAGGTGCTCTTAGGTGGTACCAAGCTTCGATCGGCATCCAATAGCTTGCACCCATATTACAGTAGCGTTGCTTTTCGGTACGGGTAAAGCAGCACATGACAGGGATCACAGAATGGCGGACCATGACTCGCCGATAAGGCCTCTCCTACTAGCTGAGGTAATAATAAAAGGGCCGACGACTGTTGACTGGTCGGTCATTGATGTGCAATGACCGCGGAGAGGCCTTTGCGGTATTTGCGCATCTCTCTAGAAGGAGCAATTGCATCCTGCATCTGTTTCATGCTTGCTCTTGAAGATTGTATGTACACTGTTTCGCCAACTCGTAAAGCTGAACACACGACCTTATCATCTATGACCACATTGTGTCAGCAGCGCCCGTGATCTTAGATAAACCATGCTAATTCTGGCATAGCCGGTAAAGGTGTCCTCTTTACAAGGCTGGAGCACGTGGCAATAAAGTACACTTGCATGAGGTGTATAATCCCTCAGAGGACCAAAGCAGCCAAGCTCCCAATCCCTGCGAGGAGAGCGCTCGCTGATATTGTACCTACACCGCCAGTAAAAGTCGCCGCCGGTGCACTCATCGTCCCGGTCGAGCTGCTCGATGTCATCGTCGAGTTGATGGCTTCACAGGTAGTGAAGTTCTGGCCTCCCAAGAAAACACCAACCGTCTGGGCGTCTGTCAAATGTAGCATGTGGAGTATGGCCGCTGTCAAGGTCGCATTTGTCGCGCAGAAATTGGCGGTAAAGTTGAACGCGGTCGCAGCCCCGTTGCACACAGGAGTAGCAGTCGTTCCATCATAGTCACCTTTGCAACGTCAGCTATCTGCGTTCACGAGAAAGGCTCGAGCAAAAAACATGAGGCAATTGTTTAAGACAAGCGGTCAACCTCCGACGCCCGAGCTCTCTGCTGCCATCTGGACCATTCCATAAGCTTGGGCAATTGCCTCAAAGATCAGCTTACCGTAAAAACTGACGTTCGCAGACGGGACGCTCAGAGGTGCTAGGGTGTGGACCTCATTATACGGTCCATTTGCAGGCTTGTCATAGATAGTGATGGTCTCGATAACGTGGGCGCCTGCTGTATCATACGTCCTCGCTGTGCCAACCGTGTTGTCTGTTCCATTTAATGTCACCGTGTTCTTTGGGTTTCCAGACCAGGTGAGATTCTGGTAATCGCCAATGATCGAGAGGACTTGGGTATAGGTGTAGGGTATGGTGAGGAGGACGGTGTCTGTGCCTGCAGTGTAGCCACTGACGCACCCAGCTGGTAGTCTACCTGTCTGGTTGAATATTGCGAGAGGGTCCTGTGCCACTGCTCCTACGAAGGCCAACGAAACTGAGACTAGTGTTACAGACTTCATGTTGTACGGCGATCGCGAAAGACAAGATAAGAAGGTAGGCGACCGGAATTTGCAAGAAGGAGAATCAACAGGGGAAGGGTTTGGCTCGACCTTATACTCTGTAGCTCCTTCCACCAAGCAAATGAAGGGAGGCCCAGGCCGCTCGGACGAACGCCGATTGACGTTGTGTCAACTCCTATTACCAAAAATCAGACACCACAGCGGACGAGAGTTCAAGGGCTGCTAGGGACGAGGCTTGAGAAGGTCTCTAGAAGCTCGAGGTTCAACGGTCTCAGGGCCAGACTCCGCACGTGGCGCCCCCCAGGCATTGACTTTAACCGAGTTCAAGTGCTTAGAGGGGTAATGGCCAGTGAAATTGGGCAGCTCGTAGAGAGCTTGTAGAGGTCCAAAAACGTAAAAGAGAAAGGCTTTTTCGATAGTTCAGGGACCCTTCTCTTCTATGGGATTGACCGCTGGGAGATTGAAAAGCAAGCTTCTCGGAGGAGTAGCACCACGCAAGGGACACTGCAGGAACAAGCGCTTCTCTCAATCAAAATCGCCGAATATTGTTGGAACGGCAAACGCACGCGCGATGGACGTCGACATATCTATCGATCTCTATCGAGCCAGCCTTGCAGCGTTAATGCATCACAACTGCGATCACGGACGTGTGTTGACTGAAATGGCAATGAATATGCGGGTGCCGAGGCCTGCTCGGGTCGAAAGGGAGGCTTAGTGGCCGCTGCGGAGGTTTTTGCGGGGTACGGAGGTACCAGGCACTGCCAGGCAGCCCGTCAAGATCTCTCGGACCAATCAGCGGCCTGCATGAATAATGAGATCTACGACGGCGGCCTCTACGTAATCATGCTTCAGGCACGGCAGCGCAGTCCGTGTACCCTGGTCCAGCATCACAACAATGACGATGCTGAAGCTAATTGGTACATAAGCTGGAGCTCGTCTGGGGTCAGACCTTGGGCTGTCAATCTTGAGTAAGTTAATTCTAAGCTTCTCACGACTGTCAAAATGTTTGAAGCAAGCTTCACCTACACAGCTGCAGCTGTTGCTCTCTTTTCCGGCCTTGCCGCATCCCAGAGTTCATCTAATTTACCCACAGTTGACCTCGGCTACCAGATTCAGCAGGCTACTTTACTCAATGTGGGTTCAGGTGCGGCCTCACATTAGACGCCGTTGGCTAACTCGTACAGTCCACTGGCGGCTTCTACAACTTCTCGAACATCAGATATGCCCAACCTCCTGTTGGCCAATTGAGGTTTCGCGCTCCACTCCCTCCTACCGGCAGAAACACCACCATCGATAATGGAAGTGTGGGCAGGATCTGCCCACAGGCGGCCCCTGCATGGTCTGGCATTTCCGCCGTTTTCGTTCCCGATTACCTAGAGGGTAAACCCTTCAACGCGTCGGCATTGAGCTCGTCGTCGTCCGGCATGGCTCCTTCGCTCCCTCCTCAGGACCCTCGAACTACAGAAGACTGCCTGTTCCTCGACGTCGTTGTTCCTCAGTCAAATTTCGAGAAGGCTTGCAATACTACAAATAACACATCTGGGGCACCAGTGCTCGTTTGGATCTATGGCGGCGGCTACACTTTTGGAGAAAAGAGTAGTTACAATGCCGCAGGCCTGATCAAGGCTAGCCAGGCCAATGATACCGATGGAATTATCTTCGTGTCCCTCAATTACCGCCTCGGGGCTTTTGGCTGGATTTCCGGTCCGACTCTTCAATCTGATGGCGTGGCAAATGCTGGACTGTATGATCAGCGCCTTGCTCTCCAATGGGTGCAAGACAATATTCACTTGTTCGGAGGCGATCCTAACCGAGTCACCGTCATTGGCGAGTCTGCAGGCGGTGGTTCGATCATGCATCAAATTACAGCCTTCGGCGGGCTCAATGGTCCGGCCCCCTTCCAACAGGCTGTCCTACAAAGTGGTGCATTCCAAAACATTGTTAGCAATTTCCAAGAAGAGCAGATCGCCCAGACTTTCCTTGCGCTTCTCAACGTAACCACGATAGAAGAAGCCAGGCAGCTTCCATCAGAGGCACTAATTACAGCCAACATCATTCAAGTGGCGAATTCGTCTTATGGAGATTTTACCTATGGGCCAGTGGTCGATGGCCTATTTGCACCAGCAACACCAGGAAAATTACTTCTCCAAGGCTCCTACGATCATGATCTCACGCTGATGTTGGGTCACAATGCCGACGAGGGTCTTACGTTCACTAGTCCATTCATTACAAATGACACTAGCTTCAACGAGTATATCCTCACAGCTTTCCCAACTGTCAATCCTAGCGTTGCCAGCTATATTGAGAATGTACTCTACCCGCCGCAGATGCCTGGCATCCTCGGCCTCACCGGATACTCCGATGAGACTGGGCGTGTTGTCTTGGCAATTTCTGAGTCCACATTTACGTGAGTTCCAAATTATTGCTGATCGTGAGCTTAGTAGTAGAGCTGACTCTTACAGTTGCAACACTTTCTATCTTGATGAAGCATTCAACAATCAGACCTACGCATATCAATTCAGCGTTCCCCCTGCACTTCATGGAATGGATGTCGCGTATACGTTTTTTAATGGTCCAAGCATGTCTGTGACAAGCGACCCGGCGGCGATAGCTCTTCAGGAGTACATTACCAGCTTCGCTATCAACGGCAAGCCGAGCGGACCGATGTTGCCAATGTTCCCTCTTTACACCAACGCCACGAACATCATCGATCTGAATGCGACGAGTATCACGACTATCATGGATCCGATCGCCAATCAACGCTGTAATTGGTGGCAGAAGGCACTGTACGTCTAAGGCTTCTATCTGAAATTCTTATACAAAGAGACCGAAAGAGATAAACATCAATGGACATAACGCAGTGGATGACTGAAAAGCACTTGCATTGGATGTCTGGTGGACGGTGTACATATAGAAGCCAATACTATTCCAATGTCTTAATCAAATTCTTCACGTATCCCTTGCTAAGAAGGCTGCAACGAGGTTTACTCTTAACGCCACCTCTCCAGGGCCTGAGCTTACTAAGGTAACGGCTACGTGAAGGACTACTATCACGTGACATACCACCTTATTGGAGAATTTTAGGCTGATAGTCTCAATCTTAACACTAACTGGGTTTAATACCGAAATTCCGTCCGTGGTACGTAGTCTCGATTGTCCTCAAGCCAAATTGTCTACAGGTGTTGAGTGAGGTATTATTGACAAAACATCTTCGTGCGCCGAATGCGGGATTTGCGATTGTTACTCCTGATTGATGGGGTTTAGGGCTTGGTCTTGGAGTATTTTAGTGGGACTGGTTTGGCCATTGCAACAGCAACTCAGGCGTCGTGATCTACAATAAAATATTCTCAATGAGGATATGAAATCTGTAATTTGCGGAATTATTTGTTATTACAAGTGCGGGAAAACTACATAAATCACGTAACTCGTGCGCAAAAGTGATGTTGTATTACCCCAACGATGCAAGAAGTAGAAACATACTGCAAAGAATGCTTTTTCCATGCCAAGTAGTTCTACAGTACATGGAGCTCTCCGCCGCCAAGTGCCATGCCAATTCCTCAGCCCCTCAAGCCAACGATGACATTCCTTTCCATCATCTTCCTCCCACACCGCTGTCCACCTTTCTCCATGAGACGAGGAGCCAGACTCATAGTTGACATGGCTGTTCTACTGGATAGAGTATTTCCGCTCGCCTAACACGTAGAACGATCATGGAGAACGTTCCCCCCTCCTACGAAAGCGCCGTGGCTCGCAATCCATGGGGCATCATAGCTCCATATATACCTTCGGCAGAACTATGTGCTCTGAATAGAGTCAATCGCGAACTACATCGTGTCTTTGCGCCTTGCTTGTGGGGCAACCCCGCATCACATTTCGGGACGGAGAATGATAGGGTCTACGGTGGGACAACTTGCCGCTAGAAGAGGAGGATCATGTTGACTGTTAGCAGTCGCCCTTACACGCTTCAAGAGGATCCTGAAGAGGGTACGGCTGAGTGTAAGGGAGCTTACACATACGCTACATCTACCACCTGCTCAATCTGAGGTATGGAACATACTAAAGTGGCCTTTGCCGAGTTTTGTTTCTGACCGTCCTACCAGCTCTACGATGGGCCTCACCCAGAATGGCTCCGCGAAGTCCTCGAACAGCTCCCCAACCTCCAGTCCCTTGTCGTCTCACGGCTACCATTCTTCGACCACATGGCTCTACTTGCTCTACGGAACTACAGCAATGGCCGGCGACCATTACAAGATACGGTCCCCTCGTTTGCCCTCAGGCTCCTCATCGCCTCTCATTGCCAAAATCCCACATTTCAAGGCCTGGCAGAAGCTTTGAGCCACTTTCCGCGCCTAGCTTTTCTGGACCTCTCAAATACATTGGCTGCAAGAGATAGGAGTGTCCTGTCCAGGCTACGGGACTTGCATCTCCTACAAGTGCTGAAGCTACGGCATGTACATCTGAGGGATGAAGACATTGAGATTATTGCAGAGGCCACAGGGATACGCGTACGGAGCTTGGACGTCCAAGGCAATCACCTCACAGACCGCAGTGTGAGAGTTCTCCTTGGGGCCTGCTTCCAAGCCGCGGAACATTCCAATGGGTTGCCAAACGGTATATCTCGTTCTTCCTCTGATCCAGTCATGGAAGATTGGCTAGCCGGTTTGATCCGGCCTGATTCCGTGTTGGTAGATGAATTCAAGGACAGCAGTTATGATGAACGTTTCGTTCGACGATTGACATCCGGAATCGTTAGCAGACTGCCATATGAGGATCTGCCAAATTCCGGGATCACCCACTTGTACATAGCAGACAACAACCTAACAGTGGAAGGTGTTGCAGCTCTGGTATCTTCAAAGAAGCTTTACGTTTTGGACATCGGCACCGTGAACACTGGAACGGTAGTCAGTGGGCTTCGATCAGAGACATCTCCGTCACTGGCCGATTTTGACGCTCGCCACATCAGATTTCCGGGCGTGGAGAGAATCACCCCTATCCTTGCAAAATGCGCTTATGAGATGACTTCACTACGGCTTCACCATGCTATAATCACCGAGAAAACCCCGCTCAAGGATGAAAACCCAGCTATTGCAACATGTGAACTTGGGGATGATCCCGCAAGGCAGGAAATGGAGGGACCTGCGCCAGCGGAGCCAGATGCCGAGGTCATTGAGATGGACGCAACGCCGCCGCTCTATGAGCTGCCTCTTGAGGAGCCCCGGCCACGTTATGAGCTCGCGGGCGACTCCACCCATTTTATTCTCACACCGCCGATTGGTGAAAAGCCAACTCTGAGCAGTGAGGAGACTTGTCCTGGACCTAGACGCGGAAGTGCTTTTGCACCAGAAGTTGCGGAGCCAGAAGAGCCAGACTTCGATACACCTTCAGTGCTCACAACGACAGGTCTTGGGGCAATGGCTCAGGCTATGAACGGCATTAGTGTCACCGAGAGCTCTGAAGCTACGGATTCGCGCGTGAAATCCCTTGAGACAGGTAGAGGCACCGGGGAGATGCAGCTTGCGCTTATTGAACAACAACGAAGAGAGCTACGCTCGACTCGGCTGGACAAACCCCATGGCCTCATTCCAGGCATGCTACCCAAGCTTCGTACAATCACGTTGACGGATGTGCCGTGTTACGCAAAGTCCCGCGATGTTGTCGATGCTCTGGTTCAATTCATCAAAGACTGCGCTTCTGAGGCTGAACTTGCTAGCCTACAGGCACTTCTGAAACCCAGCTTAGTGCCAAAGCCCGGAGAAAGACAGTTAGAGCATGACCGCCACACTGCTTATAGGATCTTCGCACTTCGTCATATTGTGCTTGAGATGGCGCCAGATGAGCTATCGTCTTTTGCAAACAACACTTCAACATCCAAGTATGTCAAAAGAACAAAGTCATCCACTGAGGACGCAGATAGTGAAGCTTTCTGGTCAGCCGCGGAAAACGACTTCACCTTCTTTGATGATGACGAAGAGTGCGGCCTGCCTTCCATCGACACTAACTCCTTTGTTCCACAATCAGTGCTCTCTGAAAAGATGGTCATGCCTGTCTCACCCGTAGACAAGTTGCCAACTTTGCAACGGGGGTCCCCTAAGGAGCCACCGATCGATGTCGTTCAAGAGCTGGCTAAGTTCCGGAAGGAACGGAAAGCCGCTTACGAGAATGCGATAGGGAAAGGCGTGCAGCATGTCGCCGGATATTGGCCCGGTGAAGTCAAAGTGGTTAGAGGTCATCATTTTGGTGGAGAGACTGACTTCTACGGAAATCACTTCTCCGCGAAAGGAGGAGTTTACCGATGAAATCGACGACATATTTACCGACTACAAAGATGCGAGCGGAATCTGCCCAGGCGGCATTCCTTCTGGCTTCTCGAAATCTACTCGCTTCACGCCAACCACGCACAGCGGAATTCAGGACAAGATTGGCAGCCAAGGCCGAATTACGCGCAACAGCCAAGAAGCAGTCCGCTCGCGCCTATCGCACTATGTAGGCTTGGAAAGGATCGTATTGTGGCAAAGTCTGACAGAAGCCAATCTCTTAAATCTGCTATGCCAAGCCGTTGCCCGTAATGAAGCGTGAATGGAGGTAATATTGGCGAGGAATGCCATTCTAGGTTTCTTGAGTTGATTGGCTGACGCGTCGTAGCCTCACGCCGCCCGAACATTGGGTGCGCTTCAGTCTCCGTTGTGAAGCTTGCTAGTTCAAGAGGCGATGGGAGGCATTCCCATCACTTGCTACGGCCATTGAATTGCATAGTTGCTATTCTAGAGAGCAACGATCTTAGACCCTGTTAGAAGAAGTAGTGCACTACTCATAGCCAGCCTAGACAGAGCCTCCTTTTGATTGCAATGGTAGTGGGCTTCTCTGTATCTCTAAGATTTCACCTCTAAGATGTTTGAGAAGAAGCCACATTATCCTTGCTTAGGATCATTCAACTCTCTGTTTGCGCGAGGTTTCCGACTCTGTTGTTCACTGTACCATTTGAAAGTGTCTCTTCCACCCCGTGTAATCTTACTCGGTGAATTAGCCTCTTTGATTGGCAACGAACCCACATCTTGCCCCTTCACTCGTCCACTAGCGCGACCAAGCGGGTATGGAAATCCTTTTCTCCCTCCATCTTTCCATCTGTTCTACAACACACTCTCATAGTCTCACACTTTGATCTGTCCTCTTGAACAACGTATATGACTGTTACACAAGTCCATCGTGCTTATTTATATACATATACATACACACAG
Organism: Stereocaulon alpinum; assembly: GCA_018257865.1. NCBI lineage: Eukaryota > Fungi > Ascomycota > Lecanoromycetes > Lecanorales > Stereocaulaceae > Stereocaulon > Stereocaulon alpinum. The sequence goes on along the minus strand of JAEUBA010000050.1, from coordinate 63,332 downwards.
ATATGGTCGACGTTGCAAGATGACTGATCACAGAGATTTGGTGGAGGGAAAAGTGTTCTGTGCACAGCATGCTTCATGCACGTTGACGATGTGGAAGTTGCATCAGCTACATACGATGCCGCAACACGAGCAACTTTCGCAACTGTGGTAACTCTTCCCCCGCGTCGTTCTACCTAAACAGCTGCTGCTCACAGTAGCGGAGAGGAATGTCAGTGCACTGCTGTCGAGATGCATGTTCCACATATCCTCTGAAGTATAAGCTCATTAGAAAGTCGCTTATTAGGTGGTTTCTCCCTTGAAGGTGATGACAGTGCTGCAGATCAAGGCCTTGTGTCTACCTTGCCTATATGGACACTAAAGCCCCTTGAGCGCACAAGAGAGACCGCCAACTACTTCCGACCACTTGCTCTATGACAGCGATGAAGACGTTGAGACTAAAGGTGTCAACTACGCTTGGGATCTCACATGAACTTGCCAATCTTGGGCGTCTACCTCGCATTCGACGGGCGAACTACGGTTTGTCCTCTCAGGGAATGAAAGAATCCCCTCGGTTCGTTCACGAGAGCGCTATAGGTTGTGACTGATATTCATGTCTGCTTCCTTTTCTCCTAACATCTATGTCCTATCACGAGCATGAAGCTCTGCTACATCTCATGCCCCTTTACCTAATTTCACTAACATATGTGTCTTCTGTGGCAAGGTCTCCCAATTTACCACCAACTAGCAATTGGCGTCCCGGCACATGCGATTCGCACAGCTTTCAATGCCATGGTGCAATGCTTGGACAACAAGGACATCTATACCACTCAAAGAGCTGTTGCTCAACCTCAGTTCCCAGGGTCAACGAACATCCATGCCGGATTCACACGTTCACTTGAATCACCGCAGCCTTCTGACCGCGGGAACACAACACCGGGCGGACATCTGGACAGGAATACAGGAGTGGCATTGTTCGACGAGGAACACCCTACGAAGACATCATCAATGCCGGCTTTATAGCAACCGCTGGAAGAAGTAAAAATCCATGCGAATGCCGTCAGTGTGAAGGGAGTTTTGCTTCCAAAAATAGGCTTCATCGACACCTCCCTGATTGCAAAGATTCGAAGGTAAATTCGAAAGAACCGAAACTAGGAAAAGGTAGAGAGCCAGTGCAAGCATGGATGTCCGCCACTACCTTGGACACTTCCGGCTGCGCTGTGGTTTGACCCTAGATGATGTTGTGGAGAAGATCTCGTTTGTGCCAGACTTCAAGCTGTCAGAACGCTCCGAAGGCACGCATGCCTGAGCCTGGCATTACGGCTATTCTAGTACTTTCAGGCGTGCAGGTCCGTTCATGGACACCCTAACTTAACCTAAGGGCAACCCTGTTCAACACTACGTCCGCTTTATTTCTGGCTAGATTCCCTCCAAGTGACCAAGACCTCACTCTCTCCGAATAGATTGCTCGACATGTCAATTCTGCCTACCATGCAATATGCTCATACTTTTTGGGGTTCACACTCCTTCCTAGCCTTTACTTGCTTCACATATTTACACATCTAATATGGGTGTGGATTATCATTCCCCTCAGTACGCTTCCGATACTCAATACTTTCTCTACTAGAGGGCAAGCCATAATTATCTGGCTTGATACTGAAGAACGAAAATTGGGTATTGCTCCTTAAGTCGCTGAGTCCACTTTCATGGTCGGAGATGTCCGAAGCATGGCTTTAATAATATCTGGAAACTTCACAACCCGACAGGAGATGGTGGCCCATCTCCATGGGGCAGTCTGAAAGAGGAGCGATGTCTGGGTGTGATTCATCACCCTCGAAGCATGTCCGTCTTCGCTCGCTTCAAGCTCATCAAGAATCTTGATATTTCTGAGATCTTACGCCTGGTTGAACGTCTTGCCTGAATAATCGGCATATACCAGCCTTGTTGTAGGCATCGCTATGTTCCTCTTCCTCGCCAGAGATGTTACCCAACACGTGGTAGACTCCTTCGTCGGTTTTGAGCTTGCTAAGTCTTGCAGTTCGCTCTATGCAGGAGCAATGCCTAACAAGCAGCGTTGCTTGTGCGGTTACACAAGCCCCAGCGTATGTTCCTCTCCTTCGACAAGTTTCTTTCAGCTTTACGGTGCATTCCTCGATGACAACTCCGGGTTCTGATCCATTCGTACCGGCGTGTACGCATCTGGATTAGAGTGTAGATTGGCTGCATATGAAAGTACACCAATGTAAGAGAACGATTCTTCTACGATTCTATCCCTGTCAACTACGAAAGCTTTCTCGACGTAGGGAGTAGCTTGTATAGCGGCTGGATGAGAAGTTCCACAAACATAGCGAACCGCTTACCTGCCATCTTCTCACTGTCAGTCACAATTTTCGCTCGCTGCGGAAGGCAGCTTTTTCATGGAGCGTTACTAGCTCCTCGAACTGATCACTAGGTTGGGAAGTAATCTCTTCTCCTCACTGGGCCTTTATTGACGGATTTGTCGGTCCATAAATAAGGATAACTTCGTGGCTGCCGAACGTTCAACAGGCCGATCATTTCAATGCGTAACACTTAGATTTTGGTCCTATGATGTCACATACTTAACGATTCCCAGATGTCATCAGCCAGAGGTTATACCGGAAACTATCAGCCGGTATTGACAAAGTACTCAATATCATTACAAGATTGCAATAGCCTACCACTGGCATACTGCAAGCTTCAATCAGTGAGGCCTCTCAATGACACTGTCCCCAAACCTGATATTCTTGCAATGCCAAAGTCCTACCACATAGGATCGTCATGAAATCGAAGCTGTGTCGAACTTCACCGGTTTGGCGACGATAGCGTGCGATGAGCATCAAAACAGACACTGGAGCCCCAAGGATGGGACTGAGATGGTAACATGTGATGTGATGAATGTTCTGGACGGCCAGATAAAAGGAATTCCTATGATGATGCTCTTTCCATTTCCTCACTGCTCCTTACCCTGGGATACATAGCCGGGCTGGCTATTCCTGTACTCTGAGAGATGACCTCACCGAGGTCTTCTGGAAATCTCACTTTTGCATGATCTTCTTCACATTTGTTGACTTCGATCTACAAAATCCATCGCAGAGAGTGCACAGGCTTTAGTTATACTCACTACACACAATAAGATCCCAAAGAGGAGGACCTGTCAAGGCACAATTGCTCTTTGGATGTGACCAAGCCGATACGCTTCAACGCTGGTAGATCAATACCCCAGTCATCATAAATCAGACCTCTAAGTCTAGAGGAGCGCCTCGGAACTATCATACTAACAATCTAACAACAGGATCGGATATTCACAGGCGTTGAATCCCGGAAGCCATTTCTTCATTGTTTCTTTGAAGCGGAGAACAACTACTTGTCCAATCTTGACCCGTTCAATTCCGATGAAAGGTGGTCTGGTCCAAGCGTGGTTTGTATAGAACAACGGCAAACATTTTGTCAAGGATTCTGCCGCCAAATGAATGGGATATGGAGCCTAGTGACGTATCATGACTTCAATTACTCGCTGACTCAGAAGTCGTCACTTCCCTCCATCAGCCAGGCTTGTAGGATTGGTGCTGCTTGAGGCTCTTGTGATTTGGGTTGGTCTTTCAGTATTGGTCAGGTGCCGGCAATCCTTAGTGATCCTACCCATAGAGCTCTGCGTCTCGTTGGAGACTTTCAGTGTGGCCGCCATTGCCTCAATTACGCCGTGGAGGCGGATATGAAGACACACCGCCCCGAAACCCGGTTCTGGACAATAGCAATGTCAAGAGCCATGGTGAATGCTAGGCATTCAGAAATTCGTGCTCCCGAAACTTTTTTCCTTTTCCTAACTATCTTACTTACGATATTTTGTAGGTATTTTCATTTTTGTTCGAAATTTTCGAAAGATCTCTTGCTAACCTTTCGAAATTCTAGAAAAATGCCTTACGACGAGCCGCGAGCAACATTGAGGAATGATGGGGGTGATTGGAGTCATTGGCAAGGACGGCGTCCAAATGAATCATCGGCTGTATGGAAGTAAGTTTATTTTGCTCGAGTTTTTCGAAAGTTTTGCTGAACCTTTCGAAATTTTAGAAGGCGCCACAAGTGATATCTCTTCCCTGATCCTCATGACATGATACTACTATTGGTCGCGTATGACAGATCGTGCGACTGGACCGAACTTGCAAGGTGAGCGCTGTAGTTCTCTTTACATCATCAAGGCAAGATGGAATATCGACCCGTGACCACGGTATTGATTGATGAATTTCATGCCCGGGAAAGTATGGGCAAAGCCCAGACATAATGGTACCCGTGCTGAGCAACCCGATTATACTAGACCATTCTTCGCACCAGCTCTAGTCCCAGACGACACCTACCCGCCTGATATTATCCTCAGAATCGGTTACACGCTCGGTGATAAATTCCATCTTATCCAACTACGGTATATTATGCGTGATGCTTTACTTACTAACGCCAACCAGCTTTAGGACCAGCTCAGTTATAATACTCTAATCCAGTTCCTAGCATCCAAGAAATTCTAGGCCGCCGAAGATAATACCCGGGGGAGCACCCTTATCTATACAGCTAATAGGATTATAGAGGTGACTACAGACGAAGATCTATAAAATGCTATCCGCGATATATATTCGCGTGGTCACCGGCGCTACGAGCTTTATGTTGTGCGAGGGGCACTCCGTCAGTTATGCCACGTCAATTAATAGTTAGGATGTTAACTGACTGGTGTAATAGCATCTATCGAGGGCAATACGGCCTATCTAAATCAACCTCACCTAGGCACTTTTACCGTCTCCCACCGCTCAAAACATTCTTCTCTTGCGGCAGGACCTAAAGGGAAAACACCCAAAACACAGAGATCCAAGGGTCGAATCGCAATGCTTATCATCTTAATCTCGAAGACATCGATCTCGTCAAAGCCTCCTGAAGGGGTTGAGATACATCAATGGGGCAGCAAAGCGACAGATCACTACTCGAACCTAGGAGTTTCTCAAGCTTCACAAAGACGCATACAAGGCTGCCCTGGACGGTGGACTTCCAGAGACAGTTTCTCATGAGTAGAAAACTAAGAAATTGGTGACCGAAATACACTACCAATATTTGCGCTATGCCTGCAGCAAGATCTTCGTCGAGCTTGCTTTGAGAGCGTTTGCATGGCGCGTGTCGATCGAGTACCAGAAACAGATTTCAGCTGACATCAGCAAGTACCCAAACATACCTTATGCTGGGCATGATCACGAACAGACACTTGAATACAAGCCCTTGTGAGGATCAACATCAACCGCATGGAAATCTTCGTGGACAGGTCACGAACACGAGACTGACTCACAGTCGTTTACAGAGACATGGGCTGGCCGCAGTATTGATGCATTGTTTACCTTTGAAAATCTGGAACCATGATCTTGAGATAAGAGTAGACTACATGCTATGAGCACGATCTACGCTACAACGATGTGAATCCACCTCAGCGTTTTGAGTCCGTGATCAATGCTGTTCACAAGTGCTTGAATACCGGAAACCTAGGAAACGAAGTTTACGGATGTTGTAAATCTGTTCCAGACATAGGGATGGACCTTCTTAGACTACGAATTCTACTCAACGTGTTGGTATTCATCGAGAGGCTTGAAGAACAAAGCGATTAGTGGCAGTGATCGAAGAGCGATCCGAGCACGTAGTCGATGCCTTTATGATGATGAGACGAAGCAGAAGGGAATCAGAAAAACCACAAGAGAAACTGCCTCATCCATAATCGGCTACAGATCACCTATTTCTTAAGCTCGAAACTTTTCACAACCACAACCCCTAAAAGTACATTTAGCCGCCACGTCTTTATAACCTGGTGGGGAGATGATGACCCATGGCCAAAGAACAATCCCCTTCAAGGGGATGTTGGATGAATAGATCACGAAGGCACTCAAAGAGGTCACGTCGAAAGGCCGATCGGAGCAGCTTATACCAGTAGATCGTATTGCATGGATGACGCAAGGAATGAGCCTGGATCATGGTTGTGGTGTGTTTATACGTGCTCGTTCGTTTCGACAATCTAGATGAGCTAGCGGAAATTCAATGTATGGAAGACCAAGTAGCGCACTAATCCGACGGAAGATGACAGGTACCGATTCCATGATCCAAGACGCCGTCATGAGCTCCCTACAGTCCTCAGTCGACGAATTCAGGATTGATTCAAGGGAACATGGACCACCACTATAAAGGAGTGATTGCATGGTACATGGACCGTGCTCGGTGCTTATAATGAACGCATGGTTCAATGGTCCGCTGTGTATCGCAAGTGGGCGAAGGGGCCAGATGATGCGAACGTGGCAGATTTCCAAAAACGTATGGACGCCCTGTCCGACAACAGGGACCTCAACAATGCTCTGCTTTTGAAAGCAAACGCCATTTTCAATGAAATCTCCGAAGCTTTCCCCGCCTTGGAGCGGATTACCCTGGATGATGAGACATTCAATGAATGGCGGAGCGCCATGCCAAAACGTTTTGAGAAGTTGATCGAGAAGGATGACAAGCAGGTCGATGGTTATGGCGAAGTTAAGGAATGAGACTATGGAGCGTCAAGGACAGCGTGGGCGCTGTCTTCTGTTTCTGTTCGGGGGAACTCTGATATGGGAATAGCTGCAGGCGGTGGCCTAACACCGCCTTGGCAGAAGCCTATACCTTAGCAGATAGCCAGGTAGTCAGAACATCAATCAATACCATACCACTACATCTTGACCGACGTCATACAAAGCGCCTTGCCCTGCAAGCTGCCATATCAGTGGTAGCAACGGCTTCAGCAGATGCGCTTGAACTCATTTTGCTTCCGGGAATCTCTCGTCACATTGCTGCTCTTAATCTTCTTCGGAGTCGTGCATGTTTATAACCAACTTACAAAGTTCTCAACATGTTGACGTACTCAATCGGTGCAGGAAAGGCAGGCTTAGTGACTTGCCGCGCTCGAGAACAGCCCGTCTTTATGATTGATCCCCTACGACGAGGATAATTCATGTGGTTATTCTCCAATCCGGTTGAAGTTTTCGCTTTCAAGTCTATGATAGCACGATTTTGCCTGGACGTGGACGTATTAGACGACCGTATAGTACCCAGCCAAAACATAAGGTACCTGATAACTTAAGCTAAAATCCGAATACGAAAATATTAAGACCTCGGATAGACATTCTTACTTCAGAAGAAAAAGAAGTCAAGTATTCATTCATATAGTCTAATGGCGGCTGCTACATGCTATCTAAGCAAAGAAAAACCTGAGCTTACTGATGCAGGACTTTGTTGCCAAAGCAAGACACGACTCCAAATTAACACAGCAAACAGCTCAGCGCACTCGATCGTGAGATAAACGAGGCTCGGGAGTTAACGGCGAAGATCAGGCTTCGAAAGTATCTTCCCACGCTCATCGTGGTTCCTTCACAGGCCACAGGGGTTTGGAAGGCAGAACTTGCAAGATTTATGCATAAAATGCATCCAGTCTACTTCCTCGGTGACCCGAAACGTAACGCCCCCAAAAAGGCGCGTCTCAGACCTTGGATCCGTCCATCAATGCCCTCTTAAGAAGCCGGAGCGCGAGGTGGAAGGAAGAGTGGAGAATCACGACGACGTCGTAAATCAGGAATCGCCAGTGACATGCTTCTCGATTCTGATCCGGAATCCGCCTCGACTACGCCCTCAAAGCGAGCGAAAACACATAACCACCAACAATCGAGCGACCCATCTAACCTCACGAAGCAGCTTCAAGTCCCGTCTCATATAGAAAAGAAGTTCCAACCAAAGGAATACTACCCGCACGTGCCCATTTCAATTCCAGTGATAAGAGAGGCACCCAATACAACCGTCGACATCCCTATCACCCTGAATCTAGCAACCAGACAATCCAGCAATCTCGCTCCGACCGATCTTGACGTCGTACACAACGTGGGCCAATCGGTCCCTATACCGCACCACTCATGACCGGGACCGGGGCGGTGGTACTAGCCTCAAAGGCATTGCTCAACTAAAGCGACGCCTTGAGCGTTGATTGATCGAGGTTGTCGGAACTGCTCGAAAATCTCATGCATCGTCGGTGGGGATTGCCATGTAAGGTAGCCATTGACGTACTGTTTCAATGGAACAATCACTGATCAAGGAGGTATACGGAGAAGGTTTGTTCCGACTTTCACCACCAAATATGAGTCGAGCACGAAGCATGAAGTCAAGATAGAGTCACCCTAAGTGCAATCCTTGCAACGGGAACGATGTATTACTAACAGACATCTCGAAGAGCTGATAGGATCGGAAAGACTGAAACCTCAAGTGACAATCCGTACCCGACGGAAAATCTGCCAATCAATGGTCTCGATGTCACATTTACCTCACAAATTCCGATGGAGACGGGTGTTCAACTATCATTCATGCACTCATTAGTTCAATTCAGCAATTAATTGATGTGATCCAAATAGTATCTACGACACTGGCAAATATGCATAAACTTGGTTGCGCTGTGTCGACCTCAAACCTGTAGTTGGAGAACACAAACGATATCTGCATGGGAACCCATACAAACATCGCAAAATCGTGCTGGATGAAAGGTCCTCGAACGATGGTTTTGTCAGACTTCGAAGATCGCTCCTCACAGGACACGCTAGCGCTCGAAAGCCGAAAAACTCCTATACAAGAGGAGCCTTTCTTGCAAGAGTTGTGCCGTTAAACCACGCAAGGGAATCATGATCCACGTCCATTTCGATGGTGGGGTATTATGTTGTGTCTGGACGTCTCGGTTGGCTGCATTTTGGCTATAGTAGCCGGGCATTCGGGACATGCCGTCTGCTATCAGCATAATATTAGCTTTGCATGGACGGTGGTGGACAATGTAATCGTATTCAGTCAACCGATCCATCCACCAAGCTATTCTGCCGTGGGTGTCCGTTCCTTCCGTCAAGATCGAACTCAATGCCTCATGGTCAGTATATACCATAGTGGGATCAGATCTTCCAACCACGATGCATTTACATTCCAATCAACCAACTTCAACGTCCTCATCAAACCTCTCTAACGCCCTACCTTTTTCATCACCTTAACATATCAAATCGCCGGGGAAATCTGATATGAACTCTCACAAGATACTGGCAGGGAAGAAGGGAGGGATTACGCGAGCCATCAACAACGCCACCAAGAATAGGAGAGAGGTTCCGCAGACTCTCCAAGACGAACTGAAGGCTGTCATAAAAGAAATTGATAATAGAACGAGCAGTGCCCTATCTGAGAAACGTAAGTATCGCTCCCTAACAGAAAGCCTGGAACCTAAGCCTGGAAAGAAGGCAAGCAAACACTAATCGCTGGACGCTGAAGCAGATTCCTCTCTCGGCAACGAAAGCGGGTTCGAGGATAATCTAGAGAAACCGGATGAAATAGAAATACTTCTATCTGGAGGTTCAAGGGGATTGAAAAAGATAAAGACCGAACCTTTAGAACAGCTGCTTGGGTTCCCACCTTAAGTCTTACCACCTTCTTATATTCCAAGCAGCATAGCCGCATCCCAAGTATAGGATAACATTCAAATAGTAACAACTCCGGTTATACTGAAAACGGAGAATGGAGGCACTTACGAAGTCCAAGCGGAGTATCATCCGTTGAGTGCGAGCAAGTCGTTTTGGGACATGGTGGGAACAAAGTTGAAGACTTTCGCATCGGTATTGAATGATGAGGCGTTTCCAGTCTATGGCGACAATAGACTTCAACACACGCCTAGCTTTCTAAAGCTGGACTCTTTGAGTACCATAGTTATCGGGATCCGGACTGGAATTGCTTCGGTAGACAAAGGCTCGTGGAAGCGTACGTTAGCTCCTCGCTGTGCTTGCTGATAGGGTTGCAGGGGAGATTTGATAGCGTTTGTATTGAACCGAGTCACAACAAAGCTTGTATCGGATCAATCTTTGGCTGCGGCTGCCGCATATAAATTACATTAGAGGCAACTTTCATCACGGAGATTCGATGTTCTATCCTGACCAATCACAAACCCGACCATGCATGGTTGTTTGTGTCTGTTGGGCGTAGGGCATGGAGATCGAATAACAAGACGAAGAAGAAGACAAGATAAGATACATGCCGCCGTTCAGGAGATTGGATGGGAAACTTAGCACCTTGAATGCCTTGCTTTTCCACTTAGTATTATCTCATGTACAATGTTTCGCGTAAATTTTCTAGGGCGAATAGCGCGTTCCCGGACACTGCCACATAACCAAGGCATGCAAGATCGCATGATTGGTGACTTGGCAACGCCAGATCAATACCTCTGGTACCCGACGGCCAATCACAACCACTGATGGTTACGACGTGGGTGGTACTGTGAGGCTAAGCCGAACGCTGCTCGACGGTGGATCGATTGTCGAGCTTGTGAACCGGAGCAAAGTCCTAGATATGAACCCCCCACCCAGGGTCTATACCGATGGTCACCTCCGTGTCAGCCTAGTTACGGATGCTATCCATACCCTTACTAATTACGTGTATCTGCCTGTCAACCTCGAGGGAGTACAAGCGATAGTGAAAGCATAGATAGTCGATAACCAAGTGTACGACTTGTTGCTTAGGGTACCATGGATGAGGAGGGTTGGTCTCAACCCAGACTATAGCACAGGCAAAGTGACTATTAAAGGCGATGATTCGAGGCTCCGGCTGGTGCCGGTGGAAATTTTTCCTCTGCAAGCAAACCTGCCAACCGTAGAATTGGAGGAGGGAGAAGCCACAACCCTTATCGCAACGCTCGACATGAACTGCACAATTAGGAAGTGTGGCCACTTTATCATCCATCACGCAGCATACATCCTTGTATCTCGAAGAATCTTGCAGACCTTCGATTGAGACTTGGTAGTGGGAGCGAAGTGCATCCGGAAGGCTTCACGGCCGCTGGTCGCTCGGTCATTGTAAATCGCGGGCTTAAGTTGTTGTCCATCCAAGTATGCTTCATTGTTCACAACTTCCCTCATCTTTACAGATCAGCCTTTCCACACTGGGCTTCGATGAAGATTGAATATTGCGCATAGAATACTATGGATCAGACATTGCGGACTAAATCTTTCGGACTGTGCGTTAGGATCATCAGTACTGTAGGCCCTGAGCTTCGCTATGGTCCGGGTTCTCTCCAGCTCTGCTTGATCATCATTGGAGAGGTTATTAGCTTCGCTCGAACACGGGATAGATTGTCGAACTCTCACATCTTTGATTGAGTATGTATCTCTATGAAGTTGGAAAATTATCATGACTGGCCATTTCGAGTGTTGAAAGCCTGTTACCTTGGGTAGTAGGAGCCGACGGTCGAATGCACGCCGTCTATCAGGCTCGTTGATCGCGCAATGCTTCGAAGGGTGACATTGACGCTCGGCGAGCTTGAAATTTTTCAGATTTTAAGCTAGACATGTGGCCACCTCTGCTAGGATTTACATCCGATTTGGGGTTACGGTACGCCGTTGAAACATCGTTCTAGCCATGAAAGTCCCTTTAGAAGAGTAGTAGATACATAAAGCACAGTGGCAATTCCGAGTCGAAATGACTATGGAATGCTTGTGACAATGTTGTGAATGTTATGTTTACCAGCAGGTTAGCTGATTGGCCACTAATAGACATTCAAGGCTTCCCTAGGCTTTATCCGGAAAAGACGCTTCCCAATTCTGCCCATCTCTCGGAACAATAGTAGCAGAACGAACATTGTCCCGTTTGAGACACCTATAGTTGATATTATAACCCTCCGGAAAGCTTCTCGGTACTGTCAATGGAGATATCCCACACGTCTTACAGAACCAGTGCTTAGCAGTTCCCGTGTTGAACCTGTATTCCTGTAAGTGCTCTTTGCCTTCGAGAGACTTAAGAGCATCTGCTTTGACGACGAAGCCGATGAAACCTGCTATGATATGAGTATGGCTTATAGAAGGGTGAGTTGGGTGACATGCTACCTTTCATGGCACACATACTGCAATTACACTCTCTCATATCTATGAGGTCGGGTGTGTGCATGATTGATAATTGCACTTTGCCGCAGTGGCAGCTTCCTCTGTGGAGGACTTGCTCGCCCATCTTGCAATCAATGGATGTACGGGCACTCAGGCGTAAGAAGGAAGCGCTTTGCTTTTGAGGGCGATACGAAGGTACAGGAATGGTATCCTTTTCACTGAGGTCTCCGATGTGTTGATGATTCGGATCTTGGCAGCAAACGGAGGTGCCAGATATGCAAATCTTGGTACGTCATCAATTTGCTTTTTAGTCACCTCGAGCATGCCGTGCTCGAGGACTATCTGCGGTATATCTGGTCGCCAAGACATCATGTGAGCACTAGAGTCACAGCACTAACTACTAGAAGACAAGCGCAATACGACAGACGCCCCCATCTATCTCTACTCGTCTGCCTTACAGCTTCATTCGAAGGCAATGATTTGGTTGGAACAACGCTTCGAGATGCACAATGGAGTATACTTTTGTCATCACGTTGAAAAGAGTAAGCCGTCAAATACTGCCGGCAGCTTTAGACTCGGACCCCCAACTTCGGGAAGCATCATCCAACAATCGTCATCCGCTGATCCCTTAGATGCATGATCTACGATCGCTTGTATCCCGAGGAAGGCGCGGGCGAAGCAATCATTGGCTCTGGCAGGAAGCCAACAAAATGATCAACCTTCCTCCGACACACTATTTTCGTATGTCGAGTGCCAGATTAATGTTGAAAGGATGCTTGAGTGCCCGAATCATATATGCAGAAACACGATCAAGCCGCAGCGTTGCATCGAGTATTGCTATATAATTTATCAACTCGTCCTTCCCTTCTGTCAATAATGCTCTTCATTCTTGATCGTTTTACGCAAGAGTGGGGGTGCGCGAGGTTCAAGAAGCCCACTTCTGAATTCGTGAACCCCACCTCTCGATCGGCTTGCGACCAAGCTTGCTTTGCTTATCGGCAATCGCAAACATACTCGTATCCAGCATTGACTAAGTATCCCCATAGTCTTTCGAGAGGATGACTTCGTGTTGGCGCTTTCTCGGGCTGATTCGGACCCTTATTCGATGCGTATAAGGCGATAAAAGCCACATCTGTCATTACTGCATATTCCGCCAGGCCTAGAGGGACTTTGTTCGGTACCGAAGGACTTCTACAGAGGGTCCCGACGTCTTTTCGAGTCTTTCTCTATGCATTTTATGCCTCACTATGGCCAGCCTTTGCACTTCCTCTTTGCCTGAAGAGTCATGCAGGCTCGAACGGTGATGCCCGAAGGACTTGTGGGACGAACATGCAGATCACAACGCACGCCAGAACACATGACGGGACAACACAGCGTTTGCCTACTCTCTTAGCTGGTTGCCTTCTTTGCGCAATTCTTGAAGACTGGTGCTCCTATCAAAGAGTACTTGACTGGAGGCTCATCGTCCTAATCGGTCATGGAGACAGTTCCATTGGCGGAACTCGTTCTGATCGCGGTCCCCGGACTAAGCTCCAAGCACACAAAAGTCCTACCGGAGATTCCCAACTACTATTAACCCCTACACTCTCATACAGATAGGGCGTTCATCCAGGACCTGGGCCGGATCCTAGGTCGCCTATAATGCGGCCGCTGTTAAGCTTAAATCAGTGCCATGGGGTAGTTCTGGCCCCCAATTCGTCAACTGGATGCAGATTCTTCCGTTTTCATGCAACGTCTCCTCTTCGTGAGAGTGTGCAAGACCATATCAGAGATCCCGTCCTGGGAAATTCAAACCACCGAACCGTCAGACCCTTAGACTTTGACGATGATCGCCAATCGTGCATACTGTCAAGGTGTCAAGGAGGTCCCGGACCGGAAAGTCCTCCCAACATGGGCGCACTTCTGACCATGTCTGCATACGAGTGGTCTCCGCCGGTAATATGTGGACTTCTTCGAGTCCTGAAAGCGCGATTTAATGGCCAGTCGCAACACAGGATCTGGTAAGGACGTACGGTGGAGTGCCTCAAAAAGGCCGGCATTCCAAACTCTTTTACGACTTTCTTGAATGATATATTTCTTTGATGTACTGCCAACTACACAAATCTCTTTCATAATTAATTACAATGTGCGGGACTAATGAACATATCTTTGTACGGGGTGTACCTTGCGCGTAAGTCTCCAGCAGTAACGGCCATGGTGATGCCTGCTGATAACATCTGCATTGTAGCTTGAGACGTTACTTCCACGAACGTCCTGATAATAGAGCATTTGGCGTCGTATCTCGCTATGCTTGTGAGGTAAACTTTCAAGATTGGGTCAAAACCTTTCGCCAAATCTCACCGGACATCGAAATAGAAGAGCTCGTGATGTGCCCTATGCTATGGTGTCGTAAAGTCTTTGAGAACCCGTCATCCGTCGAGGACCACGTTCGCAACTGCGATCGACTCTCGGACGGATGGTACTGGTGTCCTACTTGTAGGCGTCCCGAACGGTTTTTAGAATGTGACCAGTCTTGCGGAATGGGTCAACGGCCTCTCCCCCAGAGAAAAGGCTCGAAGTTGCAACGGGCTGCCTCGTTCTTCAGCTATCTTGGCCGCAAACAGCTGTCGAGGAAAGACACAGGTCCGTCGACTGTTGAAGACGCAATGTATTGAATCTGACATATGACAGTGAAGAGAAGTATGAATGGGGATGGAATCGACCCGGAGATGGATAATATCATCGCCGAGAGATCGGAGAAGGGAGAGCTGGACGCAGGGCCAGATTGCCAGATGTTCGGGTCAGACATAGCCGATGCCAGGCCGGCCAAGGACATGAAGGCAGCATTGCTAGTTGATGAGGAAGGCTCGTATCGTTCTGAGTCCAGTAATGACGTGATGCTTACGACAGCATTCTCTGGTCCGTCATCCATACCCCAATCAAACAAGTTCACCGTGGAATCGCTACAGGAGATGTACGACCCATCCACATACTCGTCACAAAGCCTTCAAGAAGCGGATTTTGCCTTCAATAAAGAAGAAGACGCGCGCTCTTCTGGAAGGAGTGAACTGCTGCCACCGTATCTCAGTCATACGTATGCAGAATTACCGGGTAGCCGTATGACGACTGCTTCTTTGCCGAAATTGGACAGCAGCGTCATATCCATGGCTTCGAAGACTTCGGGACTAGCTGAATCATACTGTGAATTTGCATCGGGTTCTGACGCTTTAGCTGGAATGGTGTCGCCAATTGACAGCGAACTTCGCGGAGCACCCAATGAAGCTACGTCGAGCCCCGGGCTTCTATCTCCAGTCTTTGATACTGTCTCTTTGACATCCCCAACCAGTACGCTTGTTGGACAGGCTCTTGTGCCCAGAGATATCGCTAGCCTGTGGAGGTTGAGCAGTCCGCCAGATCCTCTCCTTGTACCGGAACAGCTGCATTTGAGGGCAGACTCCAACATTTCAACAGCCTTGACTACACCCAGTGATCCTTCCATCAATAGGCACATCAGCCTTTTCTATGCGGGACATGAATATTTGTCTGAGTATATGTCTCTGGACCCCTTCGACATCAGTGCAGAGACGTCACCAAACACTCGTGGCTCGGTTTGGACTTCTTCCCCAGTACCAACACAGACCCAAGTTGAGGAGCTTCGAGATCTTGTGAGGATAGTCAACTCCGAATGGATGCAGAGAATATCGTCAGCTACTGAACTTTACACACGCTGTTCCGCACTGTCCGCACAGAGATTGTTCGACAATGGCGCCAGAAGTCTACAATCGCTTTTTTGCGCCAAACTTCCCAGGAATTTTGAGGACGTCTTCGCCCTGATGCACGTTGCCTTTGCGGCTGCCTATATCCTGCATAGGGAGCATGCTTCGTACGACTGGAACGATTTCTTCCAAGATGCGCTCCAATTCCATCTCGCGCTGTCTAGCAAAAGTGACAGAGATTCCTTCTTGGAAGTCATGGATCGTTGGTGGCTACCGCCCGGGCTTCCACTAAGGTCTTCACTCGTCATCAAGTACGGCCCAGTGCTTGGGCACATGTTGCAAGAATCTACAATTGGTATACAACAGATGGACTTGGTAAATTTGCTCAAGAATGGTGAAGTCGCTCGAAATTTCTCGGACTTTCTTGATGGTCAGTCACTTTCGCAGGTTATCATCCGCACATGTAGCCTAATCAAGATTTTAGGCTTTGAGGAAGCTGGCATTAAGGAAAGGAATGACCACTTCCTGCCAGGTGCGCTGATTTCAAATGCCCAGTGTAGAGAGCCCCTTGTTGAGCATATGATCAACGCAATCATTCATCCTCTTCAACAGCAACGAGGGATAGAGGCATTTCGTGACCAAGTATCAGAGGCTGAAGCTCAATTACATAATGGTTTGCTGCTAAATCTGCGTGAAGTTGAGGTTGCATTGATATCGAGTGGCAAGGTAAGCACAAGAAGAGCTCGGCATACTTTGCTAGCTAAAGCAGAACTTTAGCGCACCTCGAAGTCCCCTCACGTTTACGAGAGGTACCACGAATGCATTACCAGTCTGTGCGATACGTTTATGGCGCCTTCTGATCCATCTTCGAATCAGGAAAGCCCGTGGACCCCGGAAACCGCCTGGCGTGATCATTTCTACATTGCAGACCTACATGAGATCCTGGCAGTATCACTTGAGCTCGACAAATACTATAGCGTCGATGCTTCCACCAACCGTTGGCCTGATACCAGTGTGCTAGCAATCATTCGACCTGATCGAACGCTGCTCAAGTCGTCTCCCCCAGCAAGCTCACATAGCTGTGGGAGTAGCACCAACTCTTCACCGACCAGTCTTACGTCGCTGGACTCGACAATGAGCTTGTCAGGTGATACTCTTGCTAGCTCGCTTACCTCTCCTATAGCTATGTCTCAGAGTTCTATATCACCAACCTCGCCTACGTTTCCGATGCCAAATTCAGAGATTGCATATTGCCGACTGTGCCCTGCAACATTCAGAGGCACGCCCCAACATCGCAGGTCAAACCTGCAGCGCCACATGCGGACTTCCAAAATACACAGTGGCTATGCGGGCTTCAAGTGTCCTGAGCCGGGATGCAGCTCGAGGCTCAAGCGCACAGATGGATTGGGCAAGCATCTGCAGACTATGCATGGGCTGTCGTCGCCGATACAGAAGAATGACGCAATCAGAAGGAGTAGGCATATGTCAAATCCTGACTTGCCGTTTCCTTCGGAGACTTTCCTCTGGGATTGAACATTTCACGGGTCTCACGCCGTATTACCCCCTTGCCCATCTGGTTTCTATTTGGCAGAGGCTCGTTCCTCCTTATTTCTGTGTCAGTCTTAATGATCTACGCCTAACACTTTACTTTTCAACGCACCAGGAATACCATATATATATATGTATATGCGTAGCTAATACATTACGATAATGATAAACGATCTTAGGTATACCATTCA
Source organism: Stereocaulon alpinum (assembly GCA_018257865.1). NCBI lineage: Eukaryota > Fungi > Ascomycota > Lecanoromycetes > Lecanorales > Stereocaulaceae > Stereocaulon > Stereocaulon alpinum. The sequence goes on along the minus strand of JAEUBA010000050.1, from coordinate 45,983 downwards.
CTTATATGAGTGTGCATTTGCCCACACTTGTTCTTTCCTGCTTTGGAAATGAGTGCTGTTAGGTTTGTACTGTACTGTTAATATTATTTCCTAGATATCGTATGCAAAGAGCACGTCACTCCGTAAGGAACCATGATCATATTAGGTGCAGACTTAGACGACCTAGTGGAAGGATGGAGATAGTAGAAGGTGCCCAAGTACGGACTTGACCGATTGCCTCAAGCGGTGAATTCGAGTTGACCGTAAGCTCCCATTCAATGGGTATGGGTGGTTCCAGCATTCAGGAGTCAGGACTACCGGGGTGGCACACCACGAGCAAGGACGAACGGCTCGGTACCGTGAGTTCGACGGACGGACTACCCACAGCAGGCGGACTCAATTCGAAGCCCTGGACGGTGTCGCCGACCAGCAGGACCTTTCTTCCCGTTCTGTCCTCTGCAGGGCGGTACATTGAGAAGGAGCACGCTTAAGCTTCCGCCTCAGACGGACCACACCAGACGAACAAGAGGGGACGAAGTCAGCTTCCGCCTTAGGTGGACCACACCAGACGAATAAGAGGGGCAAGAGTCAGCTTACAAAATGAAGTAGAGCACCCAGATTATTGCAACAGTAACGCTTCGGATCTACCAACATAATCACAGCTTTAGATGATAGCCAGTCCAACCTTACACCTGTCGCTACAGTCTCCAACCTACACCTCCTCGCAAAAAGCCCACACTCCGAGAAACATCATCCGCCTAGCACCACCAACCACAAGGCTACACACTGCACGAACACTCCTCCGCCACTTCTAACCCATCACTCACTCTAAAACAACAATGCCGTAAGTGCCCATCACTCACACACCCACCTTCACGACCAATCGCTCACATCCATCCCAGCATCCACCACACAATGCACGAAATCTCCCGCCGAACAGGTTCCGTAAAGCCGCAATTGAATGAGTGGGTCAAGAAAAAGGAGAAGCATGAGCAAGTTGCTGTGGGGGAGAAGACGTCGAGGTCCGGAAAGAGGATGAGGGTGTGGTTGGACGAGAAGGGGCGGAGGAGTGAGGGGAGGAGGGAGTAGGGAGGGGTGGGAGGGGAGGATTGTGGAGTAGTTTTGTGAAGGGGGGATGTTGGGGGGTGGGATGTGAGATATAAGTATCTTTGAGGTCTGGGAAATGGCACGTTGGGATGCATATACCTATCTTAATAGCTTCGTTGATATAATCTAATCTAATGTAATTACCCTGTTTCGGTGTCTGGGTGGATGGGATTATAGCACCCACGATATACTAGCTCTTTCCTATAGCCGTGGAAAGCCAAATACAGGCTTCATCCTATCTTGTTATATATCATGCTTGTCTTTGATTTGCTTCGGGGTTCGTTGTCTCACTCTATTTGCTTTAAAGATCTTAGGTATCTCTTCTCTCAGTCTGAACTTCTGTATATTATTATCCCTGAGTATAGGCCGTAAGGTCTTATCCGACTAAATATACCTATCTCCACTGGTATTCTTTATCTTTCCTAGGTGATAGTAATCGGCCATCAACTAGCCTCTGAGGTTCTAACAATATAGGGCCTCCATGTATCTTTCCTTTCTGAATAATTGTTTCTGACCGATGCCCAATAGCTCCTTATCTGACTTTAGATTCTCAGTTGATGACTTCAGTGCTTGGTTCAGCTCTGCGCGCTGTTCAGCAGCTGTCTTCCGTTTGCGCGGAGCCTTATATGCTGATGCTATAAATTCCTAGACATTGTCCTCTCCATAGGCCTTGGATTCCTTGGATTCCTCAAGCAGATTCAATAAGTTTGATGTCCCCTTCAATGCTTGCCTCTCATCCTAGGTCAACTGAGCCCCAATCAATTTCCGCATGTTTGCATCGAACTCGAATGCATTGACATCCCCCAACTCCATCTTCTTAGGAGCTCTCACGAATCGTTCTCGGGGGACTAGTCCGCCGTCTTCATCACCATCCACTTCTGCCGCTTTCCTCTTCCTCGTTGGCTTTCGTGCATTTGCCTTTTGAGCTTGCCCTTAATGCTCACCTGCGTCGATTCCAATCCTGTCTGCACTTGATCTTGTTTCTGCACTTGATTTTGCTCCTGATGTACACGGTCAAACCCCGCGTGTCCTTCACCACTTGGTTCATCTGGTAGAAAGTCTCCTGAGGCATCCTGGTCTACCCATGTCATCCAACACCACAGCCGAAGCGATCGACATTCCTTCGAACACGGTCCTGCTTGTCGCGGTCTCGAATTGTGAGTCAAGACCATTCACTTTGGGATATTCATTTGAGAATTGAATCTGCAGTGGTGAAGTGTGAGGGTGTGGATGGAACGATAACTCTGCGCGTTGTGCTTTCTTAGAAACTTAGTGGTAAAGATGATGTAAGGAATTCTTCTCCAGTGCAATCTAGCTAAGTAGGTAGCACCACCCGGTATACTTCTGGGCGGTAGAATAGCATTAAGCTTGCTAGTGTGCGGGCATACCGCGGAATAAGCCCGCGCTGAAGCATAAATACTGTAGCCAGTGCAATTGTGAGAATTATTCTGGTTGTGTAGCTTGTTGAATTTGTCTAGCTAGAAGTTGCTACTAATCAACAGGGGTTGACATAAGTCAATAAAGTTCCGAGGTTTATCCGGGGGCCTCGGGGCGAGCCCCGGGGAACCCCCCTAAAATTTCGAAAATCTACCCTATCTACCCTATTTGTACGATTATAGGGGCCCCCTAGGGGCAGCCCCGGGTAAACCTCGGAACTTTATTGACTTATGTCAACCCCTGTTGAATGGCTTTGGTGCTTAGCTAAGCAAATGACGTGCTTCCCCTCCTAACAGCGCATCGTTGAAGCTTTCTAATAAGCACGCAGCGAATTGATGGGGAGTTCAGTGCTTTATTGCTATGGAGGTGTCTAGGAAGGAGGTGCTACTGAAAAGCTTTGTAGCGAGTGCGAAGTAAGATTACGTTATCAGTGGTGTCTTAGCGACTTCCCAGCTGCTTGGCAGCTTCCACCCCAGCAGCTCACCCCCTTTTTAAGAAAACCTTGGTCCCCCAAGGTCCTCCTCGTCTACTAGAACTTGCTGATGAGATCCTGCTTTATCTCCTACTTAACCTTTTCGCGGTGTTCCTTGGTCAAACGCTCCTCCCACTCTTTAGCAAACTTAGCAAAAGACCTAGCCTTCAGTTCCCCCTTATATACCTCTAGTCAAGCTTGCACTCCCTTCTCAGCTACTAGGGTCAGGCGGTGGGTGACATCCTTCTCAATGCGAGAGCTGTGCTTCTCCACGAATTCGGTGATCAGGCGTGCTTCGGTCTTCTCTGCTAGCTTCGCAGCGTTGGTTCATGATAGGGAAGGCATTATGGACGTCGAGAGTGTTCGCTTTCCATTGGAGATTGGGCTCGATCTGCCCTCGGCGACAAGGCGGACTTCGATATCGGCTTCGACCATTGGGTGAGATCGGAGTGGGACAAAATACCATTCCTTCTCCTCCCTTGTCTTCTTCATTATCTGGTTCAATGGCTGCTTCCATCAGATTTTCCAATTCGACTGCGTGTCCGAGATATTCTGTAAATCCCAGGAGGTGCTTTTGCTTGATCCACCTGCCCCTTATCCCCATACCTTCTTCTCTCCCAGGCCAATCGCTTGCCGTATACTCATAATCCCATTCTTGGTCTCGCCTGTCGAAAATTGCCGTTCCCTTATTAGGGGGAGTGTACGAAACTCGCCCGCTGCACACTTAGCAAAGCCATGGAAAACGGTAAAGAAGATGTATGGCGTATTTGTTGACACACGCAGAGAATCTCTGGCCAGGCGTTGTGTTTTCGAGCTTCGGCTTCGATAGCTTCGTTACCAGGCGCAGGTTGGAGAGAGATTAGTTCATCGTAGGTGTGAAAGCGTAGTTCTGCAGGTAGGTCAAAGAAACGGAAAGTCTGCAATCCTTTTGTAGGTATATATGTATAGAGATGGAACGACATATTGAATGAATGATGAATGATCAGTATCTCTAGCGGGATTCTAAATGTGGGACGTGAATGATCTTAGGGCGGAATTCCCCTTCTCCCAGTCAGTGATAATTCTCTCATCGTTAGCATTGTCAAAGTAGCCGGCTTCTAACCAACGAAGGCCTGCTCTTAGACTCATCGCTTCACTTGCCGCTCCTCTCCCACGACTTATCTCCCAACTCACTCACAGCCTCGACCAAGCCCTCCACTGTTCCCCTCCCCGTCCCTCTACTGACCACAACCCTCATAAACGCGCCCCTTTCATCCACACTCGCATAATCGATCATAAATCCTCTCGTTACCAAACCCTGTACAATCTCCTTGGTAACCCTTCCGTTCTCCTCCTCCTCATCCTTCAACTCACCGCCCTTGGCGTAGAAGAAACATACCTGGCAACAAGGCGGTGGATTTTCACTCACAAGCTTCAGGTCAGAGTGCTTAGAGACAAGAGAAGCGAGATGATCAGCCGTGGAGAATGCGGTCTCGATTTGAGCCGCGTAGCCGGACGTTCCGTGGTAGATCCAGCTAAGATAGAGCTTTAGGCTGTCGCCTTTGCGACCGCATTGGAGCGTGAGGTCTGCGAGGTCGTAGATCTCTTCTCCGGAGGTAGGACCAGATGAGTGGAAGAGGTAGCTTGCTGGGAGGGTGTTTGATGCGTGGAATTGGCGCATGTCTGCTCCGAGGAGGAAGGAGCAGGTTATGGGTACACCCATCATCTTGTGTGGGTCTATTGCTATGGACGAGGCTAGATGGCTGCCGCGTAGCTTCGATTTGTGGGTTGGGGAGAAAATGGCGGGGCCGCCCCAGGCGGCGTCTACGTGAAGCCAGATCTTGTGTTCTTTGCAGATCTCTGCAAGAGAAGTGATTGGATCATAGGAGCCGAGCACTGTGGTACCAGCTGTTGAGTTCAGGTAGAAAGGCGTATATCCCTTTCCCTTGGCTTTGTCAATTGAAGATGAGAGGGCTGACGGATCCATACTCCCAGTCTTGGGGTCAACAGGGACGGACCATACAGACGAAGAGCCAAAACCTAGCATCTGAGCAGCTTTTTCGATGCTATAGTGGCCATGGGCACTGGTGAAGAGAGCGAGCTTTCGATTTTGGGATGTGTTACCATGCTCCTTTGTGTCTGGGTAAAGGGTATTGCGCGCGATCACTATTGAGGTGGTGTTGGCCATTGTCCCACCTTGAACGGATATACCGCCTGCGTGGGGGCCGGTAAGGCTAAAAAGGTTGGCGAGCGCGCGTGCGGTGTGTTTCTCAATGAGAGTGAGTGCGGGAGAAACTTCGTAAACATGGACGTTCGTATTGAGAGTTGCCAAAATGAGCTCTGCAGCGAGACCTGGCGCGTCTGTCGAAGCGTAGAGCTTGTTCATGAAACCGCGGTCCCAGGTGTTTACTGAATATTGGAAGATCTGCTCTATGCTTTTCAGGAAGCCTGCCTGTGCCATGCCTGTCTCGGGTAGCTCCAAATCCATGAGTTTGGCCAGCTTTGATGGTTTGTGGTGTTCGACGAGTGCAGTACGTGGGCCACCGCCTAAAGTTGAGAGTCCATGACCAGTCTGCTTGGCGGTGGCATCTTCATCTGCGGCGCCTATGAATGGGATTATTAACTTTTGGACAGCTGTTAGAAGCTGCACCTTGTCAGCTGTGGCGAGCTCGATAAAAATGACAAGAAAATTCAATCAACATTTGCTAATAGAATAGATCGGACACACATTAGAAACTTCATCAGCTCGAGAAGGTACTGCCTGCTTCTCAGCTGGGCGATGCGGAAGATCTAAACTTTGATGAGACATGTTGAATGATAAAAAAATGCAATTCTAAGACGAAGTAAGTATGGAAATGTCAAGGTCTTAGGTGTTGAGCCAGTGCATATATGTGCAGCTGTCATTACTAAACATTTCCCGTTAGGCCAATCGCCATACTTTCGTCACGTCATGAGTCCGGGTAGTGCCGAAACGTGAATAGTAATCCTAAACTTTCTCTTGAACTGCAGCTTGCTTATGAGGTATTCTGTTTGCACCAGAAGCGTTCTGTAACTTCAAATTAGCAAGCTTTTGTGGACGCGTATTCCCATTGGCTGCAAAACGCTCTCTGGCAAGTTCAATACTCGTCTTGGCGGGGCCTTCGTGCCCTTTGGCGCTGCTGAAATAATCGTTCCTTTTCGTCTTATAAATATCCATCTTCCAATTTCGCCACACTGCTCTACCTGGAACAGATGAGCGTAAGTCGGACTCATGCTGCGCGAGTTCCTTCGTGATTCTCTCTCTGATGAATTTAAGGCCTTCGGATGCCTCCCAAAATGAATCAACGACGTGTGAAGCAACAGTGTTAACTGCTAACTCTTCAATGTGACCATAGAAACGCGGTATCAGGACTCGGCGAAACTTTTGGCTCTGCTCCGAGCAAGTCAAAGCATTCTGCAAGACTCGCGATGCTGTGCGATCTTTGGCCATGTTCAGCAACGTTGGGGTCTCCATTGCAAGCAGTCCTTCAGTGATAAGTTCACGCAATGGGCCGGGCGAGTCTAACATGCATTGAGCGAGTAAAGAACCATGTGCTTTGGTGTTGTCTTGAGCATCCAACTGCTTTCTGCGGTCTTCTGCCATACCATCTGCAGGTTGCGCGCTCACTTTTAGCATCGTCATTAGTCTTTCAGATGGCTCTTGGCCATAAGCGGTTTCCAGTGCAGCTGAAATCGGTCGAGTATCGACCCCTCGGACTCGACATCTCTCGATTAATGTTTTGATGACTGATGTACGCGAGCGCTTGGTGAGTGTGTCAATTTGAGGAGATAGCTGATCTACCGCGCTTTGCAAGTCTTCCTTGTTCAGGCGCTCTATGATTTTAATGACCACGAAAGCAGCAACTTCGTTCTTGGCAAGAGTCCCAAGCTTTTCGCCGAAATAACTTTTGTAAAGCGTTTTGAAGGTCTTGCCAGGAGCGTCGGTCACTATGACTTCCAGAAGCCGAGAACCGATGGTATCATAGATCAGGCCGTTGACGAAGGAAGCGCTTTCAGTGCCCTCCTCTGACAAATCATCCGGTAAGAGCTTGCGAAACAGCGAATTGGGATCTTTAACGCACTGCTTGCCGGACATGGTGAGCTCAAGTTCTAACAACAGCTGTAGCACAGGGTTCGCAATAGGATGCAGAGCTAACGCTTTAAGATTTGTCGTATCCAATCCGGAAGTAGTTCCGGTGATCATCTGACCCACTGCAGTGTGAAACGAATCTGGCACGGTCCGAGCTTCACTCGTTCCTTCAGTATGTGCCCCGTTGCCCCCAGTGATAGAGACATGCTCCTTCTTTTTGCTCTGCAGCAGTGAAGTTGAGTCCGCAGCTGCTAATGGCTTGCCTGAGAGCACAATCAGTAGGACCCGAAGAGGATGTGAAGCAAACTGGTCCGTCATCAAGTAACCAAGATTGCCCTCCAATTCGTTCAGTGTGTAAAGGAAGAGGTTTTCCATGGAAACGTAGATGTCTCCGCTATTCAAGTCCTCCTTCACTACTTCTGGCGGTGCAATTAGCTCTTGTGTGACGATTGGAGCAGCTTTGAGGAATAGTGCTTCGCAGCAGTGGGAGGCGAATCTGTGCTGGACGAGATTTAGGAAGCTGTGAACGTCAGACAACTGCGACTTGCGAGGTTCTGGAGTAGACCTACTGTCCACTGAACTTTTGGAACAGGACCTTTAATTGATCAGGTGTCGACAGCAGAATCAAGCGCTCCATAAGCCTTGAACAGGACTGGCTATTGGCGATCTTGAGCTCCTTGTTATTGGCTTCCTTGTAGACGTTCATAAGAAAAAGGTCTCGTTCCTCTGCGTCGGCGAATTGGTTGAGCTCCAGCATAGAATCTGCCCTCTTGAAGTACTCTTGTTCATCTTCGCCGAGTATTCCGTAGTAAGGAAGCTCTCCAGGCCCAGCATATGGTGTATGGCCTTCTCCACTTTCAATCGCATTGCCATCCTCGCCTATTCTTTCGTCGCCAACTCTGTCAATATCTTCTCCCTCTGTCTCAAGCGATTTCTGCCGCTTAGATGGCCCCTCATAGTCTTCAGCCTCCTCACGCTTACGCTTCTTCTCCTCCCGCCGCCCTCGCTTTCGGTGCTCCTTAGGCATGCTGTATTGTCCGTTGGGGCAATGAAGAATTGCTCGGCTATCTTTTCCCCGCCAGAGGTGCCCTGACTAGGTCCGTCTTGGCATAGCTTGGCACCAGCTTGGAAGGCAATCAGATGAGTTCCGGGCGGGATTTTCCAGGCCCGAGATGGAGCCGGAGCCGTGCTGCCCAATATCGGAAACCGGCTGTAACTTGTAGAAGTGCTTCAAGGTAGTAGCAACACATTGCCATCTAGAAAGGTCATGATGTCTATATATTACCCTTCTCACGCGTCTTTGCTCCCTCCATTAAGACATACAGATCTGCCAAAGCTCAGCTTAAGACTACCTGACTGAAAACCTTTCATCGCTTCTTGAAGTACCATAACGCAGCAAATCAAATACACAGAAATCACTCCTCACCATGCGCATTTTCCTCCTAGGCGCCAACGGCCGCACTGGCTCTTCTGTCCTCGCCGAAGCCCTATCCCGCTCCCACACCGTCACAGCCCTAGTCCGCCGTCCCGATTCCCTCCAACCACAAGACAATCTCTCCATAAGCACCGGCTCTCCCCTCTCCCAAGCCGACATCGCCAAAGCCTTCGCCAGCGCCCCAAAGTCCGACCCCATCATGGCCGTCGTCTCCACACTTAACAATGGCCGCGCGGGCGATAATCCGTGGTCCAAACCCACTGCTCCGCCGAACCTAATGGCGGATGCTGTGCGCAGTTCCTTGGCTGTGATGAAAGAGCATGGCGTGAAGAAGATTGTGGTTTTGGGTACGAGTGGGGTGGGGAGTAGTCGGGCGTACAGCGGATGGTTTAAGAATTGGATTGTTGATCATTCGAATTTGAAGATTACGTTTGATGATCATGAGGCTGTGGAGCAGGTTCTTAAGGCGGAGGCTGAGAAAGTTAAGGAATTGGGGTGGGTGGATGTCAGAGCTGTAGGGTTGGGTAATGGGGAGAGGAAGGCTGTGAAGGAGTGGGGAAACGAGGGGAAGGGGGCGGGGATGTGGATTAGTAGGGAGAGTGTTGCTGGATTTGTGGTTGATGCTGTGGAGAGTGGGAGGTGGGATGGTCAGACTCCTGTTATATCTAATTGAGGCACGGTGGTGGATTCCTGGTATACGAAGTAGCAACATCCATTCTAAGCTGCTTAGTATTGATACAGCCTGCAATCTTGCGTCAACGAGCGTTTTACTACGTATGTACAGTCGAGAATGCTGGCCAGGGAAGATTGGCGACTCCAAGCCGCACCACGTAAGATCACCAGACTCAAGCGGTGCCTGAAGCTGAAAGGGTGGAATATTCATGGCTTTTGATATTCAGCTCACGATGCTAGCCAATCCGGCCATTCCGGTCTTAAGCGGAATGCCAGGAAATTGATTACTTCGATCTTCATCACCTTTCTAACCTCATCGAGCATCGATTTGAGAAGTCTCATATTGTCCTCACGGTTATGTTGACTACCTTTTACAACCATTCCGAATCCGTATCAATGGCTGCCAAGCCAGATCAGCGTCCAGAAATTGTGGGAGCTTTGAAAGTAGGCCGGAGGGGAAACGACATATTTTCCGAGAGTGGAAGAGCCAGAAGTGGAGATCGTGCGGAGGTAAAAAGGCAGAAGGAAAAGATGCAAGTCACTGAAGGCTGAAGCCATTTTCTTGCAATACAACCTGAGCAGGCAAGGTAAGCAGGGTAGGCCTACCCCTTAGCGGCTAGTGACTGCTTGCGATTCAAGCTTTTGAATGTTTCTCGAGCAATCTATCAATAACGATTGCTTGCGCAGCCACAGAAAGGTCCACGGCGGCCCACAATACACTAGTAGGTTGGCCTCGAGGGCACGTTCGCTGAGGCGGTTGGAAGTTCCGGGCACAGCCTCCTGGGCGAAGCACGCCTTGTTGCCTAGCAGCTAGGCCTAGCTGCATGAATGAGCGGCTCGGGGGCGAGAGGCCCTCGCAATTGGAGGGCTCTGAGAGCTGAATCATGCATATTTTCCCCATCAGCTCTTCCTAACGGCACGAGCAGTTGCATCGCATGTCATGATGTCTGCCTCTGGCAGGTGGCATTGAGATGGTCCGGCACTGCCCTTCCCGAAATGACCAAGCTATGCTCGTAATGTCTGTTGGTCGCTTTCTTCATATGTCTCTGTGCGCTCCGCGTCTGTTTCTGAATGTGAAGTTTAGACCGCTTTGCGATTGCACCCAGGCCGCTTGTTGTCTTGGACACAATTCATGAAGAGCATCTTCCGAGCCTGGAGAGCACCTGGCCTTGCCAATGGCCGTTCTGTGAGAGGATATCCTCAAGATTCCGGAAAGTGCTTAACGGAGCATCATGGAGGTTGTCGCGGCAATATCCAGTATCGCAGGCATTCTTAGCTTGCTAGGCCAGGCCGTTGACAACACCCAGCAGCTCAGAGGATTCTTATCCGACATGTCCTCGGCTTCCGAGATTATAGGCCGCTTTCTTCACGATATTAACGAGCTGCTTCAGACCCTTGACGCTGTCAACCACATCGTTGAATCGTTGCCTTCGAGCTTCTACGGCCCGCATATTGCCTTCTTACAAGCTCAGCTTGAAGACTATACAAGAGATGTCTTTGTTTGGTTCAAGATAGCCAGATCACTCCGTCCAGCTTCCACCACGGGAGCCAAAGTATGGTTCAAGAGATCCTTGGTTGCTGCTAGTGACAGATCCGTAAGAGACATGAGGGAAGAATTGTGCAGACACAATCAGGCTATCGGTCTTAGTCTTTCGGTTCTCGGAAGGTAAATTACGAAACTCCTTGTCAACTGGATTATAGACTAAATCATTCATACAGGACCTTAGACATTTCAACGGCGAAGAAGCTAAATTCTATTGGTGGGCAGATAGACCATGGCACAGCGGCATCGCTTTCTAGGATTGAGGAACAGAATACTGTTCTTGAAAGAATACAAGCCTACAGTGAGACCACTTTCCAAACATCTGCCGCCAGCGTAAGGAGTTTGCACAGTATAGCAACTTCACTGTCAAGGATAGAATCATTAGCGTCATCTGCGGGCAGAACGACAGTCTCCCAACAAGCGTATGAGACCAGCAGTCCAAGATTGAGAAGCCGGAATGGGACGAAACGTTTGGATTCCGGATACTATTCTGTGACAAGGAAGTCAGGAAGCTCCTTCGCGTCGAAGAGGGTCTCAAGTGCTAGGACGAAGAGCTCCCCAGCAGTAGCACACTTCTCGGACGCCAAATTGTCCTTGCTACCTGACGAACACATCTCTGAGGCCTCGTGGGAATCCCAAAGCGAGGATGATACTCCAGCTGAGACTAGGGACCAGTGGAGTGATGTTCTCAGAGGTATAGAAGGTATAGACTCTAGCGCTCCTACGTCGTCAGAAAATCTGATCGGACTACCTGATCAACATTTACAAATCGATCACTCGCTGCACGAACAGTACCAATCTCTTCACCATTTGACTCGGCGTCTTACCGCCGCTATATATCCTCCCGTTGTTGTCGAATATATCTCTCTAATACAAATAATTAAAGATTACGAGAACAAGATAAGCATTCTCAACCTACTCAAGTTCGGATGTAATATAGGCGAAGCGGTCGCCACCACGCTCGCGGAAGTACCGGCTGATAGCGATTTATGCGTTCTCCAACATGAACGCGATGCTCTGCAAAATCGACTTCGGACTTTACATAATGAAGTGCAAAAGCTGAGGAAACGGTGCATAGCAGAGGGTCATGCGCTGTGGGATATCGATCAACGTTTTGGACGATATGTCAATACGGTTCTACCTAAGGAAGAAGACCAAGATCCAAATTCGAACCTCATCCGAGCTCCCCGTCAACTGCCCAGCGAAATCCTCGAGTCCGAGAACCAACGCACCGACTCAAGACTTCTAGGAAAGTGGACAAGCAATCGTGATCGCGTCAATCGCTGGCTGATGCACTGTCTACAAACGGACCAAAGTCAGGCCGCGCTCCATAAATCGATGCTGGCAGAGGCTCCACCTGATGACACAAACTGGGCGAGACAGGTCCTGAAATATTGGTATACCGACGAAGCGGCTACTGGTGGCGAACTTCAACTTTCTCTCTCCGTTGGTGCTGTTGATAGTCATACGGCAGATGAGCCCAGATGTATCGTTGAAGTGCCGGGAGTGCTGTCACATGAAGGTGAACACGGATTCAACTTCTTCTAGGTGGTAGACATCGATCTCTTAGGAGGGCAACGTTATGTATTTCGAAGCAACTTTGAAGCACTGTCCTGGGCTTACGCTTGCTCATTGTCCCCATAATACACCCACAGCCCCAGTGAAAGCCCATCCTGCACCCATTGCAACAAGTATCCGCCGCAAGTCATTGCTCTTTCTGATACCTTCATTGAAGCCAGTCACGAATGGGATCTGAGCCTTCAATCTCCAGAAATTCGTGATATGCATGTAGGCGGCCGCCGTAGTTACTACGTTGATAAATGGCAAGATTGGCGATACATTGGGCCGGAAGAAAAGTGTGACGGATGATATGACTGAGACAAGGACCTGCATAGGGTCAGAAACCCTAGATGCGGAAAGAAAGCAGGAACGAAGTCTCAACAATGGCATTCTTGCTGCACTTGCTAACCTCTTGTTCGGCATCAAGCCATGCCGGTGTGCAAGAGGGAGAAGCAGGAAACACGAAGTGCATTTGTAATGACAATAGAAACAATTTGACCATAGGATTTAATACTTACAGCAGCAGCTCCACTAGCCTGAGTCACCCGAGTCTTGTACAATTCATGAGCCGCTTTATCCGAATATTTCGCAGCCTTCTCGCTTTTTTCTTCGTATTGTTGGAGGTTGGTGATAGCAATATAGGATTTCTGAGCCGCATAAAGAGACACAAGTATGAGGAGTGGTGCGAGAAATGTTGTGGGATAAGGCGCCATCTTGAGATACAGTTCGGGCTGCTGAGCCTAGCTCTAAGACCTGCTCTTCACGGCTTTCGTTCGCTGTAGAGGACCAAAGGATGAGCGAGCCTTGGTTTATGCGCATTACGTAAGCAAGTCTACGTCAGGCTTGGCGCCAGCTCTTTGCCACCTTGTCAAAGATGACCGAGATCCCACAACTCTCACAATACCCCGGAAGCGCCCCGGAAAGCGGGCCGCACAGAGACCCTAATATTCCCTGCTTGCCTCGTCAAGAACCAAGAAAGTTCATTCTTTTCGGGAGACCGGAGGCCCCAATCGAGCCCCCTAAGCGAGCTATCAAAGCGTGATTAGCATCCAATAAGGGAGTCCCTGGGGCGGCTTCGGGGCCAGTGCTCCGTGAACCCTTCCGGGGTAGCATGAATTTTTCTATTTTCTCGGCGAGCTTGCTGACAGGGGCAGGATTGCGGCAATCTTTGGTGTCTTGGCGAACCTGTCTCAGCTTTTCAATGGGATCTTTCGACGTGGGCCTGGAGTGGCGCTGGTGGTCCGAGGCTTGATGTCTCCAGAAAAACAAATCTTGCCTGGCATTCCTTCTGATACGAAACTCATAGCCCATAAAGTCTATCAGCGTGCCGTACAATCCCTGTTCATATCTACTACTCACCGGAGTGGAAGATCAGATACTGAGCCACCGTCTATAGTTCCAGTAACCTCTTTGACTGGAAGAACAAAGTCGAATCCAGTGATTGAATGCTCGGATATGACAGCATGGAATTCGGGGATTTGCTACTGGAAGAATGTGACAGTGCATGATTAATGTTTCGCCAGCCATTGGAGCCACAGAAACTAGGACCTAGCAGAGAAGACACAGCACTAAGAGCAAAGATTGCGAAACGAATCTCATCCACGGAAATGTTACCTGGTGGATGTTGACCCGGAACTGATACAAGCAGCAAATAGACTCCCCAAGTTGACAATCTTCACGTCCTATTTCCTACTGCGAACCTCAGCTGGTACAACCAGCTCATGGGAACAGCAAATGGGAACCGAATTCAACACTCGATCATCATTTCGGCTCAATATGAAACTCAGAATCTTTCATGTAGGCTCCAATACTATTGACAGTTGACAACTTCATCTGCTTTAAGAAGAGGCTTTATGCAAGCTCACTTCGAGATTGCTTCCCAGCTTATGGGGGTGGGGCCGACTATCTCAGTGGTTGGCCAATACGTTCTGATTTGGTCTGTCTCTCTAAACAACGACACTCGGAAAATCTGAACGCACTCTTGCGATCTGTTGCGGATAAGGCCGATACAAGATGGAATTGACTCCATGTGACGACATTAGAAGATATCGAGATTTAGTATAACTTGAGGTTATCGTGTTAGAGGTCTCATCGGCAGAGATCTCTGGACGAGCACCGCAAGCTTTGGGACCGGTGAAACCAGCTGTCGAACACAAGCAACGGAGAGAGAGCTAACAGGCTGGTGCATTTCAGCTGGGACCCTCTCTGCAGGCTAGTGGTCTCCTGTGGGAGAGCTCTAGGAGCAGTTGTTTCGAAGTGACAACATGCGCCCATCGCTGATGATAATTGGAATCACGGTGGTGGCCATCGAAATATCAGGGAGACTCTCTAAAATCACCCCACGAGGACATCGCCCGTGCGCGAGGGTCCCAGGGTACTACCGGGCGATTCACCCCTCGACTTCGAAACTCCCGGGTTGCCGGAATTAGCGGAAGGCCCCTAGATGGTCCCCCCAATGCCAGCAAATGCGCACTACCCGCCTTCGACTCAACGCGAAACAATATATGCTGGGGTGTGCACTCAGAGGGCTTTAGGGTACTGGCGCTGGTCTAGGCTTAGTGCTCCATAGGTAGGCGCCTGTCCTTGTGGGCTGACGTTGTGTGTTCCAGACACAGCACAATTCGCTCACATTGAGGAGATTGGCCCGCTTTCAGTCTAGATGCGACAACGAAGGCACTGGTCGGTCGTCGTTGCCTTTGTGAGGACTTTGTGCGTTGCCGGCCTCCCGATCCCCGTCGGCCTCCAGATGATGACATACGTAAGCCGTAGGTAACTCCGGGAGTTTAAAGTCCAATACCTCTATGTTCTGAAAAGTCTTACCCGATCACATCTTCAAGCTGGTGATCAAAGCCTACACACCATCATAGGCGTCAGTTCTGCCCTTCTTGGCAGCAGTTGTGATAGTTAGCCTTCTTTTTGAGCTAGCAATGCTTGATCAACTGGATGAAACTCGCAACAAAATCATGATTCATATCCTATAAAATACAACAATGCTATGCTCCACCTCTAAACCTCGCTGTACGCCTGCGGCAATCGCCAATGCAAAGAAAACACTTTTGACTGCACTTGAATTCACCTAAAATAGAAAGGGTGCAGCCATGAGTGTTCCGATGCACATAAGATAACCGCGGAGGGATACGTACTTTGGGGTATGGGTTGAAGCAGCGCCTATTTTGGCGCCGCTGGGTGGAGGGGCTTTGGACATAGACTCAGAGCCAAGTAAGCTTGGTATCTCCTTCTCACCTTCGACGAGCACCACGGCCATGCCACTCTAAAGATGACGTTGCACCATTAGTAATTGGTCGGTCAAGATGGGCCGAGACGATGTTGAAGGAAACATAAGAATGCCTACCAGGACGTGCCATTGGACGTGGCAATGAAGTAACCATGCGCCGGGATTGTCAGCGACGTATCTGTCCATAGGTCAGCTACTATACAACCAGTGGGTTGGTGTCAGTCCGCGCGCGTCCGCAAGACTAACCGAATGGCGAGCCAACCAGACGTTGGCAGGTTTTCTGTATCTCGGTACGGAGGGTCACGAAGGTTGATCACAGACGAAGGCGCGTCTGTCACGGAAGCATATGGAAATTGTCCCTTTCCGGAGCCGAGATACCAGAACTTGTGGCCGTGGAGATGGATGGGATGGGCCATCTTTGAGACGTCAGCGATCACGGCATCAAAAAACGCAACGAGTTGTGCTTGCGACTATGGCTTAGAACGAGGACATGGGCTTACCTTGTCCATAGAGTCTTCTGCAACTGCCATGATGATGTCTATCGTCGAATTGGCTGGGAAATGGTATGTAGTATTTGCGTTCCATCCATCAGATGCATTCCCATAAACAATCGGCATTGAAGGCTCGACATATGGGTCACGATTGATTACCCAAGTCACGATACCCGTCTGGCTGACGTTGAAGACCTTGGTGATGTCTGCTGCTTTCGATGGTGGCGAGTTGCCATCGAAGGGGTGGAGGTTATCATTGTTGAGTGTCGACGCATCCATCGCCGCCGAACCGTTCGTTAGCATATACACCGATGCTGAGTTGTCACGTGCTTCGATCGTACGTTTAGGCATTGTTGTGTTCATCTAAACGGTCAGCATCATTTCGGGACAGGGGTCCTTTCTCGGGATGTTATACCTTGTAGGACACTATGGCTTGACCTTCCAGAACTTGTTGCATGTCACCCCATGGATACGATGCGAATCGGAGATAATAGTCCATAGGCGATTGGTTCAGCTTGATCATGACCGAATACCGCTGGCCAACCGATAGGTAAAGCACCTTACTCTGTTAGTTCGGGCCGGACGCCACTATCGCAGGGTCCTCAACTAACCTTGACCTCTTGTAGCGCAACATACAGACCGTCTGCAGCATAGATGTACATGGAATGTCCATCAAGCGATACACCCAGTTGGGTGACCGCGCCTGAGTTGACAAGGTTTAGCGCTAACCATCCTTGTGTGTTGTTTGCCGGAATCGTCAACAAGGAAGACGTGGTGTTCGCGCATGTTGGAGGAGGGAGTGAGCTGATGTTGAAACCTGGTCTGAACATCATTGGCGGAGTGCAGCCCTTTGGGTTCAGCGGACCCATTCCCATGGATCCCATACCCGACATTGACGACATACCCGACATCGAATCCATACCTGACATCGGAGCCATACTGGACATCGGCGCCATACTGGTCATGGTATCCATACCGGACATCGGAGTCATATTCGCCATGGGTGCAGTCGAGGTCATCTGCATGCCTGGCATGTTTGACATCCCGTCCATGGTCATGGCCTGTCTTTTACGCATGCTCATCCCCATCATGCTCATCGAAGAGGCCTCAGTAGACATTTTCATAGAACCACTGCCCATGGAAGTTGTGGAATCGAGTCCTAAGCCTACTCCCGCTTGGAGGATGGACTCAGGAAGACATTCCATTCGTCCAGCCCCGTTCGCCAGGAGGCTGTCGACGCAATGTGGGAATGCGCCAGTCCTGAAGTACCGCTCGTAGACTTCGTCCGAAAGATCATGAGTCCAATCGTTCAGCATAACAGGAACGGCGTCACGTTCAGCTTGGAGGAGCATCGCCTTGTCACCGTCGTTCGCCGCAAGTTTCTCGAAAGGCCTGGTACGCGAGGGTGATGGGTGTATCATCAGTGGGCCTCGGATCGCATCGTCGTAGTAGGCTCGGAAATGGGTATGGTACCAATAGAAGCCATATTCGTCTCCCACGGAGAACTTGTAAGTGAAGTTGCCCCCAGCAGGGATGGGATTCTACTCGTTGTCAGACGGCAAATACTTGGCTTGTCAGTGCCCAAAGTAGCTGACCTGTGTTACTCCAGGGACTCCATCCATATCAGGGGTTCCACGCTGAAGAAGGCCTGGTACGAAGCGGTTAGTATTCTTTTCCTGACGAATGAATGGGCCTTTGAGGAAATGACATTGTCATATGACAGCACATCGGGATACTGACCATGCCAATGGATTGTGTTTTCGACGGGCAAGTCATTCTTTACGAATACTTCGAGATCGTCTCCTTCGTTGACATCAATTAACGGGCCAGGTTGCTGATCATTGATAAGATACACCTCTCGTTGAACGCCATCTACGAGGTCTTAGCAATAGTTCTTCTCTGAACCCCAGGGGATTCCTGTTCGAAGAGGTAATCGGCCACTTACCAGGAGATCTCGTGCCACTGTGAAGTGTGAAATTGTATTTGCGCAAAGCTGCCTCGGAGACTTGACTCGTGAGCAGCACAGAGGTAATGAGTGTAAACAAAGGCGTGACCATGATGCGACTTTGTATTAGATTCTGAAATGGTAATATATTTACTATAAAATAGAAAGAAGGTCACAGTTGTCTTCTATATTCCCAAATCCAATAGCCGCGAAGGAGACCCCTCATGCGAGGTCTCAGACGAGTTGTTTTCGCGTGTTTTGAAATTGCTCCGGCCAAGCACACGCTCTGGCATAGCGATGCGCACATCCAAGACCCCAAGCGCGCCCTATTCCCTTCCTGGCAACTCGCCAAGATAATACGCACAAAACCCTCATCGGGACCGTTGATGCCCCCGGCCCCACACATCATGCCAAAAGCAAAATAAAGTGGATTCACTGACTGGCCGGGGCCAATGCTGTGTGACGCCTGAATTCGACAAACTAAGATACATGTGTTTCCCCACTGTGGTAGATTATTGCCTATTCTAAAACGAGTTTGGTAGGTCGTTTCCGTTTGCCAATGTGCACCGATTCGCCTTAGACACCTTCCTTCCTCGCCTTGAATCCTACTAGCGGTAATCGACTCTTGAGTAACAAGCTACTGCACACGACGCTCACACTGCTTAACGCCATAGCAAGACTTGCCCAGACAGGGTCCAGTCGTATGTGGGCACCTCGGCTTTTCACAGGGAAAAGCACCCCCGCGGCTATCGGCAACGCTATGAGGTTGTAGATGAGTGCCCAGAGGAAATTGAACTTGACGCGTCGGAAGATTGTCCGGCTGAGGGCGATGAGTGTGAGGAGGGAGGAGAGTTGGGAGGAGACGAGGACGAAGGAGGCGGAGGATATGGCTATGTCTGAGCCGGATCCGATTGCTATGCCTACATCTGCCATTGTCAAGGCGGGAGCGTCGTTGATGCCGTCTCCCACCATGGCGACGATCGCACGCCGAGATGCATTTCTTGTTTTGCCGCTAAGGAACCAACCGGACTTTTGCTTCTGGGCGAGAGATTTCTGTAGGTATTGGATTTTTTCTGCTTTTTGATCGGGTAGGACGCCGGCGATGACGTTTTCGGAGGGGATGCCGACCATTTGGGCGATGCTGCGGGCTGTGGTTGGGTTGTCGCCGGACAGCATCCAGACTTGTATGCCTCGGTATTGGATGGCCTTGACTATAGCAGCTGCGTCGGGTCGGAGTGGATCTGAAACCGCAAACGTTGCCACTAGTCTCCAAGTCCTGTTGTCTTCAGCGTCTGTTGGTGTTGCGCTCGAATCATCGTAGTTTGTGTAGACGGCCAGTAGGACTATTGATTTGCCCTGCATTTTCCAAACATCTAGACTCTTCATGGCATCTTCGGGGATGGTAACGGAGTGATCAGCCATGAAGGCCTCGTTGCCAACGAGTACTTGGTCGAACTCTCCATCTTCAGTCTTCGATGCAACGAAGCCTTTAATCCCTTTCCCAGGGAATTCTTCAACGCGGCTAACATCGATATTGTAGGGTTCTCTAGTATCGCAGAAGGAAACCATGGCTTTGGCCACAGTATGGCTGCTGCTCGATTCCAGAATCCTTGTGATGCTAAGCAGTCGTCGCTCGTCAACCTTGGTCAAGAATTCGTGATCTGTGATTGCTGGCTCGCCGCCCTCTGTCAATGTGCCTGTCTTATCAAAGACGATACAGTCCATGGCGCTGGCTTCTTGGAAGGCCTCCCCTCCACCTTTGACAAGGATACCATGCTTAGCGGCCAACCCACCACCCACGAATAGAGCCGTTGGTGCTGCGAGACCGATTCCGCAAGGGCAAGCTATGACAAACACAGCGATTGCGAATTGTAATGACCAAAGCGGCCAGCCGCCGGTCGTAATGTTGAGGTAGTCCGCTGGCAACGATCCGGAGAGTCCGAGCGACAGCCAAATTATCCAAACTGAAACGGCAAGTAGGACCACCATAGGGACGAAATGGCTCGTGATGACATCAGCCACCCGTTCAATGGGCGCACGTCTCGTCTGTCCTTCACGTACGACCTTGACGATCTGGTCCAATATCGAAGTCCCGGAAACGCTGGATATTCGGACTGATACTGGTTTGCCCGTGTTGATAGTGCCAGAGAACACCTCATCACCAATTGATTTCGATACAGGCCTCGACTCGCCGGTCAAGCTGGACTCATCAAAGGAGGAATCTCCACTAGTGACCACCCCATCAAATGGTGGCGAAGCGCCGTGCAAGACCTTCACCTCGTCGCCGAAGTCAAGAAGATCAACGAATATGACTTCCGACAAGGCTTCCGAAGATTCGTTGTCACTGACGACGCCGGCGTCCTTACTTGAACGGAGGAGGATTGCCTCGGTTGGCCTTAGCTTCCCTAACAAAGTGACCGCGTCACCAGTCTTGGCCTTGCTGTATGCCTCTAGAAATCTGCCGAATAGCAGAAACATGGTCAAGAACACCACGGAATCAAAGTAGGAAGTGCTTGCTCTAGACATCGATTCCGGAGACTGCGAGGCACTGATTGCTAATTCGGCGATGGAAGAGAAATACGCGATAGTGGTTCCCAAAGACATTAGCAAGTTCATACTGCCAAATCGATAGAACCGCCGAGCTATTGGTGTGGTACTGCCTGGTCTCCATAACGCTCGTAACTCCTTTATAGCGGGGCGGTGGAAAGCGTCCGCCGCAAAGAAGTAGACCGGAGTGGCTATAATGAACATGGCCCATTCGGCACGACTCACTCGACCGGCCCATATTGGATGCATGATGTATTGACGGTTTGGGTTGGTTGATGAGACAAGGTTCATAAGCACGATGCCGATGATAAGGGTTGGGATGGCGGCGGTAACAGAAAGAGCGAGACGAAGAAGCACGCGGCGTCGTTCTCGAAGTTGCATTTTCTGAGATCGTTCTTCCAACGTCGGAGGGTGGTAAATTGATGGGTTGAAAGCCTTGTCGACCGCTGAAATGGAAGCCATGATGTGGCGGATGGTGAAGCTTGGGGCATTGGGCAGATACTCAATGCTCATAATTGGGTCGGCGGTAGTCAAAGGCTTCGTAACTTTCACTTTCTCGCCATATCCTTGGCTCAAAGCATTCGCGATTCGAGATGGGCAGTGGTTGCAATACATGCCGTCAACTCGAATGTAGATCTTCCTTTGAACATTCTCGACAACTTTCTTTCCCACGTTCTCCACATTGTCCAAGGTAGCGGTATACCCTACGTCTTCAATCGTCTCTTGAATTTGGGAAAGGTTGTCTTTGCCGTCGAATGTTACCGTTGCGCTGTTAGAGATTAGGTCGACATCAGCGCTGACGATCCAGTCATGTTGCTTCAGCGCTGTCGTAATGTTTCCAACACAGGAGCTGCAGGTCATCCCGCCGATCGCGTAAGAAGCTCTCCAGGTATTTCTGGGTGCTGTTGAGTGGGTAATTCCTCGGGGTTTGATGTCCTCCACGTGTTCCAAGGTTGCAACATAGCCGGCATCTTCAATGGCCGTGACTATATCGTCCAGGTGCTCCTTTCCCTCAAATTTCACTGAAGCACTGTTCGTGAGAAGAGCGACATCAGCTGAATGCAACCAAGGCTTCTGGTTGAGAGCACTGGCAATATTTCCAACACAGGAGGCACAAGTCATGCCCTCAATCATAAATGAAGCTTGAAAGACGCTTTGCTCTGGCGGAGAGTCGATGACTACGAATGGGTCGCTCGATGAATCGTCTTTGATTTCAGTAAGCTTAATCTTGGTGGCGTCCACCTCAGTCTCTCCTGTTGTTTCGAGGTATGAACTTCCGTCACTGTCCAGGCGACCCGACGTAGGCAATTCGGCATCTTTCTGCTCCGTTGCTTCAATGCGGCATTGTTCACACTGATTGAGGTGTCGCACTTTCTCAATGCTATATTTGTTCTCAGGCTTCCGCCCTATTCGGCTCCAATTCTCCACGGCTATCTCAAACCGCCGTGTCCAAGGAATGCCAAATTTCTCTTCCAGTGTAACATGGTCTAAGACTTTGTCCGATAAGGCATCATGAGAGACATCGAAGACTTCAAAGCCGACGTCTTCGAGTGCGTTAGAGATGTCTCTTGTCGAGAGAGTAGCCTCATGTCGGACAGTGATAGAATGAGAAACAATGGAAGTTGATATAGAAAGTGGTTTAGGGTGAAGTGCCTCGAGCGTGCTCTCTATCACGGAAACACAGGAGGGACAGTGAAGATTGGGTATCAGAAATGTGGTTAACAGCTGGTCGAAGTTGTTCTCCGGAACAGACATATTCGGTGGAAATGCAGAAAATGTGATGAAGTCTAGATGTTTGGGGCAACTAACAAGCTGGCAGAATGTTTTCATAAGAATGAGGCGCGCCTCCTTATCTTATCGCTTAGACCTTGGCTAAGGACGCTAAACCACGCGAAAAGAGCTCAGACTATGGAAGTGGCTGAGTAAAGGAAGCTTCATGACATTTCCACGGGACTGAGTGATTTGAGCGTAGAATAGCGTTGGTGACTCATCACCGATGCCTCATCATAACTTTCAACGCATTATTGGCTCATGACTGATAACATTGCTAAGTATCAGAGCATTCTGATAGTCATGTCAGATAAAGCCTCCAGCGAGCCACGTTATGAATAGGTAGTTGGCATGTTGGAACTTGATCCTTGCGTTGCAAAGCACCTCTTCAGTCATCCAAGGTGTAACCTATACTCACGTGGTAACATTTGTGACCGCAAATCACCGCGTCTGGATGTAGTGGCATGTCGCTCGACCTCGGTCTTTACTCGACTGAACTTACCTGTCCCTTGACACACAAACCTGATTCTATGCGGATATCTCCACCTAAGACTATGCAAACGTTGTTCCTGGCGAGTTCTTTAGCTGTCAAATTCGAGTATTGATCATCCATGGACTTGACAGCCTGTTCATAGTGGAAATGGTCCTAAACTCGTTCTGCGAGACGTTCATGTCTCAGAAACATATGGTAGAGAACATGGCTCGATACGGTAATGATGGTAAGGACGCTGAGTACGGAGAGCTCGAAGGGGATGTATGCAGGTATCCGGATCTAGTACGACGGAAGGACGGACAATGACGTCATTGACGTGGAACATCCGAACAAGACTCAGCGCCAAGATATTGGCCTATTGCATTCCTTGGCGCATACCAAGACTTTCGGGTGTAATTCTCCGTAGAAACCTTAAATTGCAATCAACGGTGCACAACTTATCGAAAAGCCAAGAATGATTGCCCTTGAAGTCAGCGCTACCAATGAATGAAGCTTGGCGACCGCTTATCCGCTGTTGACTCCACAGTAGCGATCGATCGGCTCCTATCATTCCAAGGTGACTGCTTCCCGAGTCCGGCACTCCACGATAAGGGTATCTGGGACTCACATCCCAAGCGAATAGCAATCGATACTGCCAATAACGCCATGACCCTAAGTTTGGACGCGTATGCAATAGAGCGTTCAGACCATAAGACCGCTCTCATCCTGGGAGAGTGGAACGTATGCCCGTGTGGATGCTCGCACATTACTCGTAGTGAATTGCTAATCGATCAAGACTAGCACCCACTACGGAGGAAACCTAAACAATATCGATCGGGCCTTGAACAGCCAGATCTCGCATTGCAGGACAGACTTATTGCTGCGTGTACCTCGAATCTCGTCTCGGAACGTCACCAAAATATGATTGCTCCGATTTTGTACACTTTTCGATGCTCAGAAAGACGTCCGTGGCAAGACGTTGATACATCTTTTGGATCCCCGGCCTTCGCTGCGTAATTTGGACTGTTCTCGCAAGGCAAAACTTTCAACAATAACGTACCAATTGCATGTTTGTGTCCACGACCGGCTTAACACATTACCAAGCTGGTGTAAATATGAGCCTTGTAATCGCCTTTAGCAATAAGGTGTCAATGACGACAATGTTTGCGGAGATGGTCAAGTATGCCGTACGAGGTAGGAGACATTGGAGTAGCAGCTAGGAAGGTAACGATACGGCTGTCGAATACTTGACGATGCAGCCAAAGTAACGTCAGTTGGCTCTGAGTATCCATGTATTAGGTACCTTCAGCGTCCTAGTACATGGTCGTAGACCAGGCTGTGGTCTAGTCGAGGCCAAAGAGACCCTTGCACTTATCGTACACAACATAGGTGATGGACACTGCAGGAACAACCTTGATGAGGTTTGGTGTTATGCCTCTGAACAGACCTCTGACACCCTCACTCTGCAGTGTCTGCCTGGTGACGTCCACAATCCCAGTGTAAGTCCTTGGATGTATCACGGTCCCTTGGGTTTGCAACCTAGTCCGTAGCATATTCAGCAGCCAGACAAGCGAAGCGCCAAGCGCTCCACTAAACCAGCCAATAGCTGCAATGGCCACAGCTCCGGGTTTGGCATCATCACCGTGGAATCCCTGTCTTTCATTCCGCGGGACAATCCATCGTTTCGTATACTCGAACGTGGTAATATCGATTGCTGAGTAGGGAAATTGACCAACAAGGCCCCAGAACAAGCCACGGTAGAACGAACGCACCCCCCCGGATTGCCACATTTGTCTAGCGGTCTTTGTAACGAGCTGATTGCCTCGGACGCCGCCTTTCACAAGCTCACATTGCATGCGGAACCGGAGAATGTCAATTGGACAGGCAGCGAATCTGATCACATGCTGTTAGTGGGCATGACGGTGAGGACTAAGGCACTAGATGACTAGACAGGAACCATACTGCGCAGCTATACCACCAAGACCACCAGAGGCAAATTGCGCCCAACCAGATATCTCCTTTGGGTCATCGACTCCTTGCATCTTGGCGAAGAAGCGTTTTGAAGCCTGGACGTGAGAATCACCGTCAATAATCGAGTTTCAGAGGCTCCATTTGATCTTCAATAGAGGTATTACATACCTTGTAAAAGCCAAACTTGATAGCTCCTTCAGGTACCATCTTGACGATATTGAGACCATTGCCATTGCGGTTGGATTAGTGTCGTCTCTGTCAGAGGATAACGGGAGCATAGTCCTAAAACACGAATTGCTCACCTGCCCATAGACTTCTTACACCCCCAGCTGCCCACAGAGATAAAGTTGCCTCCTTCAAGGGATGTACAGCATGGGAAATGGCGCGGAATGGAGAACTCTGGCCTAACAAATCCATAGCTTTACTGCTTGGGTTCGTCTGTGCAATCAAATAGGTTTTCAACCTGTCTAATGGCGCGGTCAACGTGCGAGAGGTGATGCTTGCGATGCCGCTAGCGGCATAGTAGCCTAGAAAGATTATGATCACCTTCGTCAGTCAATCTAGTCGGCGTGAGTCGCTAATAGGAGCGTAAGGATCCCGCTGAAATGGCCACTTCAGAACGAACACAATGATTTCTATTTGAGGAGGCAACGAAGGTCTGATTGAATGGCTGGACAAGGTAATGTACCGTACCTAAATGCTTGATGGTGTCCTCGGAGATGTAAACGTCGCCGTCATGGTTACTCTTCAGTGTCCTCGAGTGGAAGGCAAAGGCGTCCTCGGAGTTGGGAAGCTTTGTAGGCGAAAATCGGAGGAAATCCGTTTCAATGACGATCAGCACAGAATGCTCTACATATTCATTGGTACGCTGACCTCCATTCCTCATACGAGATGGACCCCTGATGTGAAGAGTCGACTTTACGGAAGAAGTCATCCAGCGTTTCTTCGGAAACATTTACACTCGATTGCTCTAGAGACTTCCGTAGGTCATCCGTGGATACGTGGCCATTGGGCTCCTTTTTAAGATCCTTGGCAAAGACACATTCAGTATGGATTGCTTCTTGGAGCCATGTGATGGAGCCAACCACCTTGAAGAGCTCTCCTAGCTGAACGTCTGCATTCTGCACGAAAATTGCCGAAATCTAGATTAACGGGTTAGCAAGATGAACAGGGCAGACCACTTACAAGATTGAGCAATGAAAGTTGGATAGGATGACTGTCAGGCCCGTTGTGGTGAGGATTTAACAGGATAAGGCACACCTCTACTCACGCTCTCTTGAGATCTTGCCATCATGGTCGATGTCTATAGCCTCGAAGACGTCTCTTATGAAAGCATCCGCGGATTGCAACGCTAGTGGAATGGTCAGTAGGCGTTCAATTAGCGAAGACCAGTCAAAGAAGTGGAACAATACGATGATCAACCTTCTGCAAGCCTTGCTTCAAATCTGCCGGGCTGAGGAAACCCCTCTTATTCACGTCAAAAGTTTCCCATAGCTCATCAAGACTGCGCTGGTTACGCATTGTATGGAACGCCGACTCCCGGGAAAGCACTTGGTGAATTTACTGATTGAGCTTTCTGGTATACGGATGGTCATACCTTATGAGGACCCTAATGGCGAGGGCAGGAATCTCAACTTAGCGGTACCGTTCCAAGTCACCGGAAGTGAGATGTTTGGGTTCTAACGTAATCGGAGCAACATAATTGATCAATGGTGAGGTAGCGCCCCGCCAAGACAATGTATCCAGCCTCCAGGTACCAGGTCGACCCGAAAGTGCTGACTCGTTCCAAAGAGTACAGGGCTCGGGTTTTATCAGGTTCCACCGGAGCCCTAACGGTCGCTCAGATCTGTGTTTACCCGCAGGAACAACCGCGATGTACGACTTGATTACAACACGAACACCCTGCCCTCCGACCATTGCCAGTTTTGTATCACAAGTGTACTTTGAAACCATCCTGTTTTGGAGGATTTGTATCCCAAGTCCTTCTTGATGATCAACCACATAGATCTGCGTGGATCCTTCCCCGCCGTCCTGAAAGCGGTCCTCCTCGTTCTCGCCGGTCTTGCAGTCCATCAATGCATTGCTAAGTCTAGATCATCCTTTGACTTGCCGGAGAGTCTTCCAAGATTGCTGAGTATGCCTTAACCTCAATCCTTTCATACAGCCGGCTTAGAGGTCAAAGGAACCCAAGTGTCGAGATATACACCATGTCCGGGACCAGTGTGCGCACTTCCGTCAATACTGTGGCGAGTCAGACGATGGCTGTTCAAGTATTGGGAGTACCATGCATTTCAGGCGCAAAGAGTCACTGAAGCGGCAACACGACGATCGGGAGATTTCCTCAACGAACGGCCAAGGTGGTCACAGTCACATACCATCAGAGCGACAGCAGCTACATGCTGTTGGTGCCCACGAACTAGCTTTTCTAGGAACCAAGGCTCGGCGCTCTCTCGATCATGTCTTTCGCGTTCTATTCCCTTCGCTCCAAAATTTAAGGTCGAACAATGTATTGCATCGCTTCACAAATATAACAATAGCTCCGTCTGTACTGGCTGTCAAGCTTACCTTACCTGTAGCGGATGTACATTCGGAAGATGATGGGAAGATCGACGGGAAGCACGACCAACAACAGTCACCTGGAGATTGGGAAAGGTGGCTACTGATTACACAAGGTTTTATCGCGCCTCAATTCATGTCAGCGATCATCTAGCACCAGTTGTCAGTGGACCCTTCCAAGCTCCTACTACCAGCTTTTATAGCCTTGGGTGTTTCTACCGTATTTGTACTCATTGTGCTTCTAACATGTAGCTCCACTAAGAAGCCTCGATGGTACCCTTTCATTAGCCACCCTGATTTCATCATCAGTGTCGCCTGGATCTCAACTGTAGCCGACGAAATGGTGAGCATTCTTAAAGCCCTCGGTGTCATCTGGAACATTTCCGAAGCAATTCTCGGCTCGACCGTCTTCGCCGTCGGTAACTCCCTCGACGACCTTGCCGCCAATATCTCGGTGGCTCAACATAGGCACCCCGTCATGGCTCTCTCAGCGTGCTTTGGTGGACCTCTCCTGAACATCTTGCTTGGTATCAGCATCAGCGGGCTGTACATTTTCGCCAAAAGCTTACAAACCAAACATCAAATTGTTGAAATCAACTTACATTCTAGTCAGACTCTCTTCATCACGGCTGGGACGGTCATCGCCACATTAGTCAGCACTCTTGGTATGATGCTGTGGACTCGGTGGAGAATGACAAAATTTGTCGGCAATTTTTGATCGCCATTTGGGGTATCGGAGCGATTGTGAATCTGATTCTCAAAATCGAAACTTGAGGGCGTCTCACGAATGTTTATCTGCGATCATCGAGGCCTCCAGAGACCCGACATACCGTCAACAGAATATGGTCGGTAGTTTCCCTTGACTTCCTAGGCTTTTGACTTTGCTGAGGGACATCATCCACCCAAGCTTGACTCGGCACTTCTAGCAAGTGCGCCTGTAGGTTGTTGCAGACTACCAACTACACCTAGCGTAGTCGTGGCTCGCTGTAACGTAAGGGACAAACTGAATGCACTAAAAATTCACTCGGCACGCGCCGATCCTAGTGGCAGGGACCATTGACGTGCCAGGGGCTGCAATTGGCCTATCATCATTCATCAGCTCTACGCCACCTTATCATAGCCACTTTACCCGCTTGATGGAAATGTGCGGGTTCGCTCCACGCTTCATCACATCTAACAGTGCGGGACCTCGGCCGCAACCGTGATTGTGGGAACCCCAGCGGCTACGTAGGAACAAGAATGAGGGGCATCTGGTAGCATCATAGGGAAGAAAGTGGGCAGGCCTCTGACCCTAATCATAACAAGAAAGCCTATCAGTCACTCGAATTCCGCACGCCATCCCGGAGGTCCCGCCAGATGGTGTACCAATCATTTCCATCCTATTCGAATCGTTAAAATCGCGCAGGGTTCGCGGACCCTGAGACACTCCACTATGTACATAGACCCCGCTTTCTCTTCAGCCTCAAGCTACCATCCACATGTAATACATACAAAATCTACTTGACAAATAAACTTCCCACCTCAAACCCTTCTATCAACCATCCATCACACACTCCCATCACCATCATAAACAATGGACAAAGAACCCGAATCCATCCTCCAACAACCATCCACCGGCCGCGGCGTCTTCGAATTCGCCCCCGGCTCCCACCAAAAAGAATACCCCAAAGACCACGTCCACCCAGACCACGAACCCTTCCACGAGGGCAAACCGCACAGCCATAACCGTTTGGATAAAGGTCAGTCCGCCCTTTCTGAAACCTCTACCAATACAGTATGTTATCGAGTACAGTATAGTATATACTGATCATACGGGGCGGTACAGAGGACAGCAGAACAATAGCCAACAAACTCGCCGCAGAAGAGCGCGTAAGTTCTTTCTCTGCGAATCATAATAGCCCTTTGTGATCTTCCCCTGTCCAATCTCAGCCTCAACTGATATGACGGCATGTTCCAGCGCCATGATCCCCCTGACACGGAAGAAGTCCAACAGTTGAAGAATTCCCCAACCCTCCCCGTAAGTCCTCCTCCTCCCTTCCTCAAACCCATCCCCACTAACAACCCAACAGGCCCGCATGCACGGCCACGAACCCAGCAAAGGCGCCACCATAGACGCGGAAATCAAACAGGAAGAAGAAGAAGAGCTGAGGAAGAAAGGCGCGTATGGGGGTATGGATGCCAAGCATGATCCGCATGGGCATGGACATGGTCATGGGAGTGAACATAGTCATGGGAGGGGGCATGGGCGGTGAGGTGGTGGAGATGGGTTGCTGTGACTAGCCTTCTGCTTTTGCGGAGGTAGATCCTCTCTTCGGACTTTGGCCAGCTTGTTCCTCTCCATATCTTTCAATAAAAGATTTTCTTCCTTTGACACTCATGCTTCGCTCCCCCTCGATACCTTTTCTGACTATAGATTCTCTGGCTCCCTTAGCGATGATGACCTACTTGTTTTTGAGCTGCTGATTTACATCATTCCAGAACCATTCGGAAGTGCAGTAGGCTTGTCTATCCTACCTAGATGATAAGCTGGGTTTTCGAAAATGCTGTTGTAGTTGATGTTTTTATTTCCTTTGGATGCAGGGACATTTGTCTGATAGTCTTAGCTGGTGGAGACGGGGAGGAGTGTATGGGACTGTTCGAGGCCTTGCCAGGGGAATTGATAAATGGTGTAGAGCGATATGGCGCTGGCACTGCTATGTCCTGTGGATTGGCGGAGTGCACATCGGGCATCGAGCGAGGTTGCGGGTGACGGAGATATTTTACATTCTCGAAGTTTACAGGCTCAGTTGGTGGAGTTTGAAAGCCGAAAGGGGGAGAAGGGTGGCTCTTACCCAAGATTCGGAGAGCTATTTGGCGCCTCCTTGATCACCAACGAGCTGTGTAAGAGCGTCGCCCAATGGCATCAGATAACCCGCATGCACACTCAATTCCCCAACTCAATCCTTCTCTGCAAAACGTTCCTCGCATCTCCCAGCTCCAACACCTCCAAACCCAATTCCTCCAAAACCTCCCTACCCTCAACATTATCCCTAAAGATCTTCTTCTCTACTTCCCACAAGCCGAGTCCAACGTTCTCCCCAGTCTCTTCAGATCGCTCACCCTCCGCAGGCAGATTCAACAAGAGCAATGCCTCTCTCAACTTCCGCATACCAATCTCGCCCTGCCCTTCGCCTAGCCAGCGGTCTATCGTTCCACAGATGACCTCTATATCGCGTTGGAACTGCGCAATGCCGCTGGCTGAGAAAGTGTATCGCATTAGGACATAGTCCCATAGGAAGGTTTGGATGGCGAGAGCGACCTGACGTACAATTCGCCGCAGAGGCGCTTGTGCGAGGACTTTGGAGAGAAAGGACAGATATTCGTTGAGTTGTTGAACAGTTGCATCTAGCTCCGCCGTAAGGGCCAAGGAGGTGCTTGGTTCAGCCGAAGAGAGAGACGACCAAGGATTTATACGGCCGTACGGACGGATATTTTCGCGAACGCTGTGGATTAGCATCTCCTCTATGATGCTCTCTGATCGCACACGTAGGCGTTTGTAGGCACTAGCTGTCTCGTCGAAGAGAGCGCCAGTGTCTACTTCCGAGCCTACAGCGCTCGACGTCCGCTCTGCCACGTCCTCTATGCTCATAGGACCTGCAAGATTCTTCCCAGTGTTTCTCCGTGCACGATCCTGTAGTTCCTCCCACAGCTCTAGGAAGAAGATATCATCACTCCAGTCTCGCATCTTTTTCTCGAGATACTCTGCGCTGCCGTAGACACGGCAGAGGCGCTCTAGACCGCCCAAACCTCGTAGTTCTGCTTGAGACTCACGCGAGACACCTTGAACTGTGCGGGCGATAGAAGAGGTAATGGTGAGGTAGGCTTCCAATGAGTCATGGAGCCTAGAATGAAGACGATCAAAGATGGTGATCTGGATGTCGATCAGGAAACGAAGCTTTTGTGAAAACGAAGTCAAGGGCCTGTAGCGGTCCGTGATTGTTTCGAGGAGGTCATTGACCCGGATTGCAGCGTAGGTAGGTTTGGTTGCGCCTGAATCGACGCTGTCATAATCTATTTCGCCGCTTTCGGGAGCGTCGATGATATCTTGGTATCGAGACAACGCGACTGTGTACGAATTAGAAATAGTATTTGGTATGAATTGTTGCACGTACACTTCTTCTCCACTTCAAGCCATCTACTGAACCAGTCCTTCTTGACAAGCACCTCCCAGGTCAAACCTTTCCAGCCTTCGATCGCGTTACCTCCGTCGTAGTTCCATTCGTCTCTCATACTGACGTCGAAACTCATAAGTTCATGGATAAGATGGCTTAGAAGCTGCGGTTGATTGGATATGCGAGGCAGTAGTGCGAAAATTTTGCGACGGAGCATGGGCAGCAAGGAGGTTATAAGGGCAGATGTAGAGTCGATGTAGACGGATGTGAGAGCTAGATTCGATCTCCTGAAATGGTCTCGAAGTATAGGTTGCAAGTAGATAGCGAAGAACTCATCGTATGTATTCAAAAGGCCCACAACATGAGAGAGGAAGTACTCCGGCTGCTAACGTTAACACATCATACCATGGTTATGCAAAGACCCGGACTTACCTTATCAGGTCTGTTTGTCGGCCTGTCCCCTTCAAAGTGGTATTTGAAGCGTAGTTCAAGTGGTCTCACCATGACTTCCAGAGGCAGAAGTACCAATTGCTCCTCTCTGCTAGCCCTTTCGAAATCTTGATTGTCCCTTGCCTTCAGTTCTGGCTCTTGGAGTTCAAGCAGCTTCTTCACACCATCATGCCATTCCTGCTCTAGACTTCCATCAAGAGTAACATCCTTGCCAGGCCATTGCATCTTCTTCAACGTCGCTTCAAAGTCACTTGCAAAGGCGTCTTTCATCTGTTTCCAAAGTGTGCGAGCGGTCCGGTCAACGTGGTCTACGAGATGCGGAGCGGCGTCTTCGGCGGCTGGTTGGGCTTCCTTTAGAGCATTGACAAGGTTTTGGAGACGGAGGTATGGTTGAAGGGCAGCTTTGGGGGAGACCTTGAAATTGCGGCGTGCTTCTGAGCTCAAGTCCTCAACTTCTGTGAGCAGCTCCATGTATCCTTTGGCCACGTCGAGCTTTCGCAGACTCTCCATGCTAGCATCGAACTTGCGTACAGCGTCGTCACTGGTGTCTGACCGCGTTACTATCAGTAGACGGCGGTCGATGTCGGCTTCCTGGGACTTGAACTGCTTAGCTCGCTCACGAAGGTTGTTGGAGTGCATTTTCGTTGCTTCGGTGCTTTCATTAAGTTTCCCTTTTGCTTCTTGGAGCTGGTACTTATCAGTGACATCGCCGCTTCTGTCGATAATACGGAACAGTATACCTGCTTCTGGAGTAGACTCTGCTGAGCCTTCACATCTTCGAGCAGAGCATCAATGTTTGCCAAATCGGTGCTATTCTGCAACTTGTCATTCAAATAGTCTTCCACCCGTACGTCCAGCTCTTCATCGGCCACCTGGGAGCTTGAACTCTGGTATGCAAGCTCAGTCATAGCGGGAGTGGAATTAAAGAGCAATCGCTCTAAAAAGTCATGGTATATTGTAGAGCAAGTCGAGTATTGGATAATTCAATGAGAGAGCCTGTAGGCACTAGTTTAGACGCGTTTGACGCGTCTAAACCCTGCTGCATGATGACGATGTTCAACGATGGATCAAATATCAATAAGTGCACAATGCCTAGCCTTGAGAATCAACCAATCTCCTCTCATCGGTGATGTCAACGCCAACCAAGAGGCGAAAATTGAACAACCCGCAATCTTCGCCGCAAACTGTACGAAGCTTAGACTTCTTTTTCAGCAAACAAAAAGGCCAAAGCCTCAAGAAAGCGGAGGAAGACGCGTCCGTTCGAGATCACGATGACTTGGGATCGCAAGAGGAGAGTTCTAAGGAGGTTGGCACACAGGAGTTGACGGATGGGGAACTCGCAAGGAAGCTGCAAGCAGAATGGGATCAGCAAGATCGGGGCGTCGGATCGCCTGGCAAAGAGACGCGAGACGAAACAGATAGTGGAGTTCAGACGAATGGCAAAGACCGACTCACAGATGATGGTGAGCTACGCAGCCGTCAGGTTAGCTCCTTCAAGACCGAGAACGACACTAGTGGTATAGAGGACGTGGTCAATGGTCTGGGCTTAAGAGGAGCATCCAACAAAAAAGACACGTTAGCTTTGCAGTCTGCAGCCTCGGCAGAGGACGCCATATCCTCAAGCATACCTTTCGACGAGAGCCCTATGACCTTCGACCCCTCGAAATATATACCAGACTTGCAGAAGCATTGGGCTACAGAAGGTGGTAATGCTTCGTATGGACTTCTCACAAGGTGTTTTGTGTTAATCAATAGCACGCAAAGCCGTATAAAGATTGTCGACACCTTAGTCAATTTCCTGCGAACCCTCATTGAAGGTGACCCTGACAGTCTTTTGCCGGCAGTGTGGCTAGCTACCAATTCCATATCACCCCCATATATCTCACTTGAACTGGGACTTGGCGGCTCAGCTATATCAAAAGCGCTGAAGAAGACCTGTATGTTGGACAATGCCGGGTTGAAAGCGTTGTATGACAAACATGGAGATGCAGGAGACGTTGCCTTCGAAGCGAAAAAGCGGCAGAGCTTCACCCTCCGAAAGCCTAAGCCCTTGTCGATCAAGAGCGTCTTCGAAAGCCTTGTAAAAGTGGCCAACAGTAAAGGAACCGGCAGTCAGGAATTCAAGCAAAGAATCGTAGAGCGATTACTGCAAGATGCCCAAGGTGCTGAAGAAAGCAGGTATCTGGTTCGGACACTATGCCAACATCTACGCATTGGTGCTGTCAAGACCACCATGCTTATCGCGCTATCTCGAGCTTTCCTTATGTCGAGACCTCCTGAAGCAAATTTTGACATCAAGCTACAATCAGATCTGGCGAAGCTCAAGAAGGAAGCGCTGGCAGAGATCTACGGGAAAGGCGAAGAGTTGGTAAAGGCTTGCTTTGCTCGACGACCTAATTACAATGACCTTGTCCCATGCCTCCTGGAAGTTGGCATCTCAAATGAGCTTTTGCTACGGTGTGGACTTGCGTTGCATATCCCTCTACGACCTATGTTGGGAAGCATCACACGTGATCTAGGTGAGATGCTTACGAAGCTTCAAGGACGTGATTTCAGCTGCGAGTACAAGTACGACGGCCAGAGAGCACAGGTACATTGCGACGAGAAGGGCAAGGTTTCCATCTTCTCGAGACACCTGGAAGTCATGACAGACAAGTATCCTGATTTGGTCGCCCTTGTACCTCAAATACGTGGTGAGAGTGTAAGCAGCTTCATACTGGAGGGCGAAGTCGTGGCTATTGACCAAGCATCTGGCGACCTGAAAGCCTTTCAGACTTTGACCAACAGGGCTAAGAAAGATGTTGCAATAAGCTCTATCAAAGTTGACGTCTGTCTATTCTCCTTCGACTTGATGTACCTCAATGGCGAAGAGCTACTTGATCGCCCATTCCGCGAACGACGGGAACTCTTGCGGAGTCTCTTTATCGAGATTCCTTATCGCTTTACCTGGGTCAAGAACCTGGACGCCAGCTCTGCCGACTCCGAAGCGGTGCTCGAATTTTTTAAATCCGCTACGGACATCAAGTGCGAAGGCATCATGGTCAAGGTCCTTGACAATGTGTCAAACCCATCTCTTGTCACGGAAAATGGTGAAGATGGAGGAGCGCCTGAACCTCCACCTCAACCAGCCGTTAATACCTCCAAGAAATCCAAAGCGAAAGGTAAAACGATAACAGGAGAGAAGGCCGAAGAAAAGGAAAGGGGCACCCGTCGTAAGGCTCTTCTCTCGACCTACGAGCCTGACAAGCGCCTTGATTCTTGGCTCAAAGTTAAGAAAGATTACAATACGTCTGCCGACACCATCGATCTGATCCCCATTGCAGCATGGCATGGTCAAGGCCGAAAGGCAAAGTGGTGGTCACCAATCCTTCTTGCTGTCCGCAACCCAGCCACTGGGTCCCTCGAGGCGGTCACGAAATGTATTTCTGGCTTCACAGACAAATTCTACAAGGAGAACAAAGAAAGATACAACGAAGAGACTGGAGCAAACCTGATCAGCAGACCGAGCTATGTGGAATATCCATACAGCCCAGATGTGTGGTTCGAGCCACAAGAAGTCTGGGAAATGGCATTTGCCGACATTACAAAAAGCCCCACTTACCTTGCGGCACTCGGATTAGTTGACGAAGATCGTGGGCTTAGCATGAGATTCCCACGATTTTTGAAAGTTAGAGAGGATAAGAGCATCGATGAAGCAAGTACAGCCGACTTCTTAGCAGAATTGTGGTTCAAGCAGGAAGCGAAAGGTGGCAGTGGAGGTATAAAGGAAGTGCAAGAGGAAGAGGAAGAATAGACACGTATACCTCTTGGATACATACCGGTTTCCTTTGTTCTGTGAACGATGAGCAAAGGTGTTTCACTATAAATAGAAACCATACTGCTATATATTCCGAAGCTAAATGAGATCTAAATGAATTGTCTCGCTCCTGTTGAACCCGCTGTACTCCACGGTTTCCATGGCCGGATTCAGGCTTGCCTCCGTCCCTCCACCTTTCCCGTTCTCCGGAATCGCCAGCTCCGCTCTAAGGTTCAGCAGCACTGCTCAATCTCGCTCTAGCTTCGGTTCTTCTCAAGAATTCCATAACCATTTACTCCTTTGTGGTTGATTTAACACCTCATGAGTGGATGTTTGGAACGCCGGCCCTTGGGTTGGAGTGCCGAGAGCAGGTCGAATGGCAAAGCTGGCGATCAAGTCCGCTGTGCTATTCAGTGTGAGTTGATTGTGTTTGGGGTATCTGAAAACCTTGCCCGTCGCCATTTCGAAAGGGTTTTTGAGGCTCAATTTGTCTCATACGGCGGTTACCACTTCGCCGCCAGATTACGTGAGATCTACGCACATAGACCAACCATCTTATACACTGTGGCTGCTTTCCATTTTATTCCGCAATCGTCAAGCCAGACGTGGTCTTTGCTTGAGTACCCTCAATATGCTACGGGTTTCACGCACAGAATTCTGGGAGCTGGGCTTGGCTAGAGTACGGGTAAAGTCTCCAATGACTAGGCACTGGCATTCTAGGTGCACTTTGCTTGGAAGCGAAAGCTGAACGGTAACGGACAGATACCCCGAACGGAATATCGGAACAAACTTCACGGTTTCAGAAGTACATCGATTCTCAGATTGCCAGTAATCCAGCATACTAGAGTGTGGAACTGACTAAAACGCTGGTCCTTGCGCTCAGCAGGTTTTTAAGAATCTGTATTATACAGCGCCTGGACACATTGCGCAGTTCCGTGCAAGATTTCTTCGAGCCGTCAAACCGCTTGTAGGCAATGAAGCAAGATTCTGGATGGCCATTTTGGCTCAAAATTGCTAAGGGTCTAGCAGGGGGCCGCCCGAGGATGTTCAGGCGCTGTAGTCATGTCATTGCAACGTACAGTGGGTGCCAATCCCCCACAGCGCTAAGCCTGGAGGGGTGAAGTGCAGCCACCTTCGGGCTGGGCTTTGGGTAATACTCGCTTGGCGCGCTCCCTAAAACACTCTAAGCGGAAGCGAGCCTGAGCAGTGGTTGACGTTCTATGCTGCAACTTGGAACTTTTGCGTTCTCCATTAGCTTGTTTCGTCATCTCTTAACGCACTCGCATATGGCAGGTACAGTATAGGGTACTCAGAAAGCATGGAGAGATTATTGAGTCTCTGCCAGTGAAGAGAGAGTGCTTGTTCATATCGAATGGTGTACCACGATGAGCAAATCCTTCGAGCAGGAGCTACTGCACGCAATTGATCTAAAATCGGTCTAGGCTTGACCGCCTCCACCATGGCCCCAAAGCTGCGTCTCAACAAGATGTTCCCTTCCAATCATTTGGGTACACCTATACTTTCTCCAATAGTGGGGTAAATCATCCGATGTCGCTTATGAAGATAGTGGTTCTGCTATCAATATCCTGCAACCCGTCCAGAACGAATGCTGAATTGAACTACCATCTCTTTTTCAGCTGTCTTGTCAATACTTTCATAGGTTGAAACAATGGGCCTTCAATGGCTCTCGTCTCAACGGCGACCCTTATTACTAAACTTCAGGTCATCGAAATGGTTCATTGGGTCGACGGTTTTTGTTGCAGGTTTCAATGTCCGTCACCCGCTGTGTCACCTCAAACGCAGAGAATCTTGCAAGCAAAGACTGACAAAATGATCTTCAGGATGGCTTCAGCTACGGCGCTGTAGGCTACACACTCCTGACCATGCCAGAGCGTCTTCTTATATCATACCACTAGGATAGCTAACCCATCTTAGGTCATCCCTGTTCTGCCATTTTCCCTGGCAGAGAGATCTGGCGTTGCTGAGCAAGATGGTCTGTGCTACCCATACTTGGCAGCCTGTTTATCGACTGATCCCGCCACAGTTCAATTCTGGCTCTCGGCCTTGTTAGTAGCCTTCGGACTTTCATTAACTTTAGCCGCACGCACGTCGCTCCCAAGTCCTGGCAACAACGAAAGCTGACTAGGAATAGCTATCACTGCCTGGGCTTCAGACAAACTTGGCTCCCGACAGGTTCCCCTCGTCTTGGGGGGTGCACTAGCCATCTTGGGAACGGTCATAATGTGCCTTGCGAAAGAGCCATGGGTAATGATATTGGCACGGATCTGTCAAGGTTCTTCCAATAGCGCCGTGTATTCCGCTGGTCTGCCTCTTATTGCGGACACTGTAAATTCCGATGAGGTTGGCTCTTGGTAAGTTCTTCTTCTGCGCAAGGAAAGATGATATTATTTCGCTGACCGAATTTTAGGATGGGTTCGGTTTTTAGTGGCATGACTGCGGGTTTCCTGATTTCCCCAATCATTGCAGGCATCGTATACCACAATACAGGTTACTTCGAGGTGTTTATACTTGTCCTTGCAGTTCTCTCCTTCGACTTCATCCTACGAGCGACTATGATAGAGAAAAAGAGAGCTGCGAAATGGCACGAGGCCGAGAAGTTACAAGCTACGCACATTGAAGAAGGAGAGAACAATGAACACAGCGATATCTGGAGTTCCAGCAGTAGAACTGATGGCGTCGCCAAGAGCGTCGCCAAGCATGGAGAGTTAGTACGAGAAGGGTTAGATGGAGAACCCAACGAAACTTCTCCCCTAATCCGTTGCTGCTCAGCACCGCCTCAAGACAAACCGACTAAGCCCAAGTCTGGGTTTGCCAGGCTGTTCCCGAAGATGGCAATCCTACTGAGCTCGCCGCGACTCGATGTTGCGGTCTTGGGGTGCTTCACCCACATGATCATTGTCACATCCTTCGACGCATGCCTTCCACTATTTGCAAAGCGCACTTTTGGTTGGAACTCCTCCGGTGCTGGTTTAATCTTCCTGCCTCTCACCCTGCCGGCGTTGTTCGGTGCAGCTTATGGAGCACTTTCAGATAGGTATGGACCCAAGAAGGTATCCCTGTCTGGGTTTGGTATTGCAACAATATTTCTTGCGATGTTGGCACTTATTTCGGAGAACACAATCCTTCACAAAATTTTCTTATCAATCCTGCTCGTCATTGTCGGTCAGTATCTATCCCTACAACCACTTGCAATTCAAAGAACTGACGCTTAGCATAGGCATTGGCGTTAATCTCATCCTAACCCCACTGGTGGCTGACATGTTCTATGAATCGGAACTTCTTGAAAAGAAGCACAGTGAAGTCTTTGGAAAAGCGGGTGCTTATGCCCAGGTGTATTCGGTGCTCTGTGCAGCCATGGGCTTTGCTATCGCTGTGGGTCCGGCTTGGGCGGGATTCATGTATGAATTGACGAATTGGAAGACTATGACGGTGACGCTAGCTGCTATCTGCGCTTTGGGCAGTGTAGGGATCGTCTTTCATACGGGTGGACCTGTGATAAGGAAGACTGAAGGAGAGAATGTGCCTGATGGAGTCTGTTAGCATTTTCAGATGCATTTCTAGATGTTCCTTTTCCGTCGCAATTTGGATGAAATGATCGAAGACTCAGAGAGCTTTTGTTCGCAACGCCTAGAAGGATTCACGGCCCTGTGGGCCACCCGCCCCGGACAAGCCCCGCAGTCGGCTATTTATTGTAGGTGATAAAATCGATCCCTGAAACAATCCGAATTCCTTCTCTTAGGGGGTTGTTTTAGGGAGCCGGATGAACGGCTCCAGGGTCTCTTCCGGGCGGCTGGCCGATAGCGTGGTTTGGCCCACAGCGCAGTGGACCCTTCTATTCAAGCTATTCAACGCATCTGATTGGTCAATGGCTTGGTCGAACCCACTGCGTTAGAATAAGTGGTGAAAACTCTGGTGGATGAGGCCTGCTTACCTCGGCTCGCTTACTAGTCTACTAGGGCTAGGGCTTGCCAAGGCCTCCGTGCAACTTAAACAAAATCTCTGCATGCAATTCTATCTAGCAACAACAACGTCAATAGCAATAGATTGTTCACCCCCAAATCAATGACCAATCAGTCTCCAATCAGTTACTGATATTATAAAGGGTTATGGGCCCGGGTTCAGCGATCAATTGCTGCCGCCAGGTAACTTCCTTCGTATAGGTACTACTCCTTACGTCGTATTCAAGCCCGGGGGGATCAGTTTCGAGGAAATTTCGATCAGTACTACGACCCCGATAACACCGCTCCGACAGCACTTACCTTACGGTCTACGGGGATTAAAATCGACCCCAACGGATCCCTACGCGCAGGGAACAGTCAATTGATACTGCGACCCTAACTCGGACAGCTATTGTAGCTGAGTCTGTAGTTACGATACCCTACCTACTATCTACTACCGACCGCCGACTTAAAGCAGTATACGGGGCCTCAGAGGGGCTAGGAGAGGAGGATAGCAGCGAGGGCATACTACGTAGTACTCTAAACAGGGGGTATTAAACACTGTAGTATACGCCAGAGGATAGCAGCGGGAGCATACCGGTATTAGTACTGCTGCCAGCGCTAACGACGCCAACAGTTAGTAAGCCCTATACCGGCAGGCATAGTTAATATGTCTAGGGTACTCTTCCCTACTTCCCTCTACGCCAGAACGAGCGAATCAAGCGGAGGTTTCAGGGTTTAACGAGGCTTTCAGGGACACAACAAGAGATTCAAGGGGAGCGTTAGAATCTCAGCTCTCAGGCCTATTGCTTAGTCAACCGCTAGCGCGCCCCCACCTTAGAGCACATAAGTAGCCGGCAACCCCTATAGAGAATCTACAAGTTACTCTTATTATTCTAAAGCACTGACCCGTAGACATTTGGAGTAAATACTTTGAAGATTCACGTCTTCCTGCTCACAGCACCTTAATCCTCAGCAATGACATACCATACTGCCAACCTCTCTCCCAACCAACCGCCCCTCACCGACCACCTTCCCTCCACCTTCAACCTCCTCGCGCCCTCAGGGACAGACATATGGCGTAAACCCCCATCCACGTCCACATTCAATGCGCCCCTCGTCTACCGCTCCCTCCCTCTCTCCAGTTTTCGCCGAGCACGAGTCACTGTTTCTGCGGAGTGGACGACGCTCTATGACCAGGGTGGGTTATGCCTAGCGCTACCTATGCCAGAAGGCCAGAGTTCAGAGAACTTGGGGGAAAGGAGGTGGATCAAAACAGGTATTGAATTCTACAACGGTGGACCACAAGTCAGTACTGTTGCGTGCGATCGGTGGGCTGATTGGAGCTTGCTTCCGCTGCCAAATGTGAGCATGGGGGCGTCAAGTGTTACTATCGGAATGGAAAGAGATGTGCGGGATGGGGACAAGAAAAGTACACTTTGGGTGTATATCTTGGAGGGGGTGGAAAAGCGGGCTGTTAGGGAGATTACATGGGTTTTTGGGGAGGAGCAGGATATGGCGGGGGAATGCTGGGTTGGTGTCTACGTGGCGAAGCCTACGAAAGATGAGGGGAAGCCGGAGAGGGAATTGGAGGTGCAATTTGGAGGGTTGGTTGTTGAGACTTTCTAGCACGGCCTTGGAGGATATGGATGGGTTTTCAGCGTTGACTAATGACTTATGGCTCTGTATGGATAGCACTGGATCATGAACACTACGATAGCTTTATTGCTGCATGTGTTGCCTTCCATTGTTCGCAGCAGATAAGAGTAAAAGTACCGCCAGCTCAAGCTCAAAGATCCAAGAGCCCAAATAATTGAGCTGCTTAATCCTTGTGGGTAGGTGCAGCACGAGCGTACAAAGTACTGCATCCCAGCCTGCCATAAGTCCGAACTTCCAAGCGTCGATGCCCTTCCTGGAAGATGCACGGTGGTCGTTTCTCGGAGAAGCTCGCCTCATTGATACTTTACACGCGATCACGAAAGGAGAATGGAGCCCAGATTATTAGACGACAATGTTCTATTTGCGCTCATCCATCTGTAGATACCTTAGTCTTCGAACTTTGAGCTTTGACCATCTAAAGCTGAACTGACCCCGAGCCGCCAAGGATGGTAATAGTGCGGGGTATTCCGGAATAGGTTCCGCCCATGTCCTGTTAGAAAGAAAGCACTTGTCCTACTAGTATCGGAAGTAATCCCGTGCTGCCATTATTGGCTGATCAACGTCCCTTCACCAAATCTCATACTTTGGATGTCCGTCTCAACATAATACATGAAGCTAATGATAGTCGTCTCCAATTACCGCAAGCATCCAGCACATGCTCCCGACCTGCGATGTTACAGGGTCAGCAGAGGCTCTAAGCGCAGATTTACCCCATCGTACCTTATTCAAGGGTCCCATCTGCAGGATTGTGTGGGGACCCCTGATCATCTTGTATGGATGCAAGGTGCTAGATTTGGGCACCGCTACACGATCGAGGCAATCACGCAAGTTTGTGAATGGCGTCAAGGTTGTCCCTGAAAGTCTAATATATGCTTAAGTTGGACCTGCAGGTCATTTCCCGTCAATCAATGAGCATGTGGGTCCATGATAGGCTGGCTGCCATGTTGACTCGCCAGAGCTTCTGTTTGCAGCGATCTAGCAGCTTTGTTGCAAACATGGCGGGGTACGGTCCGAGTCATGCCCCGCCATATACATAGAGTGAGGTATCCGATGTTCTTCTTTGCAGTGGTGATATAAGTAATTGCGAACACTCCCAGTCTCACTATATGCGCAACGGTCATGGCGCTCTCCGCATTGACCACAACAACATGGACACCCTACTTCAATCCGAGTTTCCAATACCTTTACATTTTGTTTGCATTGTTCGCAGTCTTTGTTCTCATCGACCAACTTCTTATTGGCGCTCTTCCACTACACAAGTTTTCCAAGTGCTCCGACATGCTGACTACCTTTTGTAAATTCTTCTACGCCAGCTTCTTGAAACCACATACTGGAGATGGCGCGCTTACAGGCCAACAAGCAGCTCTGGAGAGCTTCTACAAAGCTCAAGCCGATGTCTACGATGCTAGCCGCAAATTGCTACTTCGTGGCCGTGAAGACATGCTTGGACTAGCTGCTGCCCAATTGAACTACAAAGCAGAGAAGGGAGCATTCGACAAGAAGAAACCAATATGGGTCGACATTGGCGGTGGTACGGGTTACAACATCGAGGCAATGCAGGCTTACCTAGATGTACCCACATTCTTCGCAAAGGTGTACCTCGTCGATCTTTCTCCTTCCCTTCTCGAAGTGGCCAAGAAACGATTCGACCGTCTGGGATGGGACGTCGAGATCGTTTGCCAAGATGCCCGAACATTTCGACTGGAGAACTCTGAGGCATCAAACTTTGAAAATCTCCCGATCAGCAGTCGTACCGGCCTATCCAATTCTGATAGCAAATCAAAACATCCAGGCGCGGACCTCGTGACTCTTTCTTACAGCCTCAGCATGATACCCGATTACTATAGCGTTGTAGATTCTTTACCGTCTCTGCTATCGGCAGGAGGCATCATTGGTGGTGTTGATTTTTATGTGCAAAGCATTGTCGAAGTCAGTGGGCGAACTTACACTGGTGGGTCATTCAACAGGCATGTGACTTGGCTTGGTCGAGTCTTTTGGCGAGCCTGGTTTGATGTGGACCGTGTTGGTCTGGAAGGTGCTCGGAGAGATTATCTCGAGTATAGGTTTGGTACTCTCAAATCAGTAGACGAGAGAAATTACCTGCTTGGTGGCATACCATACTACGGTAAGTCAAATCCCGTCATCATCTCGGCCGGCTCTCACACCCCGTAAAGTATTCCTAGGCACTCAACGCAACCTTGTGTGCCCCACTGCAACAAACCCAGATTATGCACAGAGCTTCATTGAAGACCTAGACGCCTCATGCACCGAGTCCCCCTACCTTTCTCCGCAAATTCACAGAGCCAAGATGCACCAGGCTGTCGAGAAAGCTGTGCCTATCGAGCTTAGGTCGAAAGCCTATGAGTGCGCCGTGATCAATCTGAGTTCAAACCTGCCGCTTCCATCAGTATTTTACCAGAACAATCAACGGAGAATCTACTACGACGACCAGCTCAGAAAGCACACCCAATTCAACAATGAGTACATCTATGCCTTCGCTTGGGAGGATCCTCGGGTCGATCACCGTCTGTTAAAGATCCGTGATAACGATGTGGTTCTCTGCGTGACATCCGCAGGCGACAATGTCTTGGACTATCTTTACAACGCCAATCCAAGACGAATCCATGCCGTCGATCTCAATCCAAACCAGAATCATCTGCTAGAATTGAAGGTTGCAGCATTTCGAAGCCTCCCATACGCTCAAGTCTGGAAGATGTTTGGAGAAGGCAGGTTGCCCGCATTCCGCGAAACGTTGATTGCTAAGCTCAGCCCTCACATGAGCTCGCAAGCCTGCCAATACTGGCT
The DNA here is from genome assembly GCA_018257865.1 of Stereocaulon alpinum. Taxonomy (NCBI): domain Eukaryota; kingdom Fungi; phylum Ascomycota; class Lecanoromycetes; order Lecanorales; family Stereocaulaceae; genus Stereocaulon; species Stereocaulon alpinum. Next base: position 1,884 of record JAEUBA010000050.1, on the reverse strand, counting down.
CAATCATGCAAGCACATTCGGATCAAGGCATGGCCTCTATGAGACTGGTGGTTCAAGGTACGTCATGAACCAATTTGGGCTTTGACTTTTGTTGATAATTGGACAGGCATGCCATAATGCTTTTCCGCTTGATCTTCAAGCTACTTGGACTTAGCTCCCAGGTCAAGAAATTGTGCAATGCGAAGACACTTAAGGAGCAACAAGAGATTTGGCCCAAGATCCGAAGCGTTCTGCTGAGCAGGCCATTGCACTGGGCGGTCGTCAGCACTGAATGGTTTGCCTGGAAAGCAGCAGGCGTTCCTCCCGCACAGCGCAAGATGATCCTCGCGGATCACCAGGAACATGGGGACACCGATCTGAACGGGGAAGCTATGTGGACTTATGTTGTAAATTCTCTGGATCCAGTCGCTAAACATACTCTAATTGGCGACGACAACTACTTCTATCTACTGTGCTTACAGGGCAAATACTCGCAAAGGTAGACCAGTTAACCCGGTCATGAACCGAAGTACTTGGCTAACTCTTGTAGTAGATGCCACCCAGACTACATGTCAGCCAGAGCACACCGCAAGTTTTCGAAACCAGGAGCATTCGATGGACTTCGCATCCATACTGATGAACTTCAAGAGGTGATTTCTCGCTTAACACCAGGCACGCTGAGTCATGCTGTGGTTAGCAACCTATGGTCATCGGATGCTTCTCAATGCTAAACTTTATAGGTAATGGACAGCATGGATTGGTTCGACCCAGGAGACAACCATGCGCAGACGCAAGTACAAGCCTTAAATCGAGCCATGAAGATTGGTGGGAAGGTGCTTCTGAGATCTGCAGGTCTCAAGCCATGGTACACTTCAGTCTTTGAACGGCATGGCTTCTCCGCTTCGAGAGTCGGAGCAAGGCTACCAGGTACCTGCATTGATAGGTAAGTTTCACACGGCTAACGGATTTTTCTCAAGACATCAGCTAACCAGTGCATCTCATAGAGTCAACATGTACGCTTCAGCCTGGATCTGCACCAAAGTAGAGGACACAACAACCCATGAACACAGAGGGCTTGCCAAGGCACCGAGTCTTTTTCGTTCAAGATCGACTAGCCCTGAGGAGATTCACCTCGAACCCTGAACTGCAAACGAAAGGTCGTAAGCTGAGTTAGGTACCATAAAAAGAAAAGATCTGTGATCGAGATTGGCTTTAGCGACTTTTTATTTCATATAGAAGAATTTCGTCAGTATTATACATATCCAATATGGTGTCGCATTTTCGGCTTCCTATATCACGTAGCGGTTTCATCTAGCAAATACTCAGTAGCTGAAGCTGGATTTCTTTTTGCATACTGTCTGGTCTGTCGCATTGAGGAGATAACGCTGACACCGGGATAACCGAGAAAAACGCAAGGTTGAAGCTGAACTACAAATGAGCAGGTTTGATCAACCACTTAAACGATGTCACTCAGCCGACGATTCATACAAAGCTAGGATATATCCTGCTACGAAAACCACTCTCTATACGAATATATCGCTTCTACTAATCTCGAATCATTCATCATCACCTCCATCATCAATACTCTCCACAACGCCCTCTCATCAACCCCAGCCGAGCCCCCTATTAAACACATATCCATAACCCTTCCTCCCTCACCCCTCCAACCTCCTCAACAACATCCACCCATCTATCCTTCTTCCCTTCCCCACCAGACCGATCAACCCCCCAATAATCACATATCCGCCACTGACACCAAGTACCGCCATAGCCAGCCAGCGTACCTACCTACTCCCTGCATTCCTCATGACCAGCACGTACGAACACCTACCCAACAAGCACGCTATACCACATCACCACCCCACCACTATCCCCCCCCCTTCCCAAAAAAAAAAAAAAAAAAAA
>JAEUBA010000049.1:0-241904 GCA_018257865.1 Stereocaulon alpinum | reverse complement strand
TTTTATAGAGTTAGCTAGCCTAATATAGAATTAGGCTAAGATACCGCTAGATAGTATATATACTAAATATATTAATAAACTTACCGCTAATATACTAAAGTTAGTAAAACTTAAAGAGTTAATTAACTTACTAGGGGAAGATTTCTATAGGCGACTAGAGAAACTAGTTATATTTACTAGCTCTCCTATTATTATATATATTCTAGCGGTAGTAAGTCTATATCTCCTCTACTATTCCGCCTTAACTATATACTAACCTTATTCTAGTAGTTTAAAAAGTATTTTCCTAGTAAATAGCTATAGTATAGCTTAACTATACCTCCTAAGAAGCGAGATAAATTATATATATAGCTATTTTAAGAAGAGGACGATAAGCGCTTCCTTATCTTTACGAAATATATCCTTAGAACTAGTATTACCCTAACCTATATATTTAGAAGTATAAATATAGATATAGACTAAATATAATTCTATAATATTTAGTATAATAGGCGGGTGGTTCGGCTATCTTAGCGAAATTTAAAGACGTATAACTACTACTTTATTACAGACGATATAGATAGAGTAGATTAGAAGGTATTATTTAAATAGAGTAGAGATAATATAATAAGGGGATAGGCGTATAAGTAAGCTAGATAATAAAGATTAGCTAGATATCTAAAAAAGGTTACTAAAAGCTAGTATAAGAATAAATTTTTACTATTATATCTTATATTCCCTATAGGGTTAGCGAACCTAAAAGAAGACTTTACAGCTCTACTAATATCTAAAGCCTATATTAAGCCTAAGTAATTTAATAGTATAAAGCCGCCTACTAAAGATCTACTGCCTCCGTTACTAGTTTTTAATCCGAAGCGGAAGCGGCCTTTAGCTTTAATAGGCGAGCTCTATTATCCTAATTAGGTCGTATCTAACTAAGGGTATTATAACTATAAACGATAGCGCTGATAGTATAGGAAGGAGGAGGCGCTATATATAAAGAACTATATAGGAGTATAGACTAGTACTAATACTATATAGGTAAGAATAGGTAATATAGATATAACTTTAGTATAAGGTTTAAAGTAATAGGAGCCTTCTAGTAAGCTTAGTCTTATAAGCGCTATATTAGCCGGTAAAGGAAAGAATAATATATACGTTAATAAAATATTATTCGTTATTAACTTAGACGCTCTAATTTAGGAGTTAGGGTCTAAATATAAGCTAAGCGTAAGCTATTTAATTTATTAAATAAAGGGGGATAGCTACTTAAAAGTTAAGTAGCTAGGCCTATACTTAATATAGATATTATATAGGGAAGAGCCTCCTATAAGTTAAATAATATAAAGTATTAGATACTATTCGAGTCGGGTAACTCTTAATATTAAGTTAAATAGTACTTGATATACTTAGCGTTTAAGTTAGATATTACTTATTATACGCTAATCCTAAGTAGGCCTAGTAGTTTAGAATTATTCTTTATATATTCTATATTACCCTTTTAATCCTTTCTAATATACCTATCTCTTACTACTAATATATTAGTTAATACTCTATCTTATATATATATACCTGCTATAGAATACTAGTATAAGGCGCTAGTTATTACTACTGCTATTTCCCCCTCCTCTTAAGCCTCTTTACCTTTTACCGAATTCTACGATAATACTAACCTTAGGAATTAGACGGTCTTAGTTATTTCGCGTAGCCTTATAGTCGAATAGGCCTACTATAAGGAGATTTAAATAGTATTAAAGAAAGAGATAGAAAGGAGATATATTATTAGTACGTCCCTAGGGATACCGGAGAACTAGGCTAAACTTAGCGAGGCCTTATAATAGCTAGAAATAGTATTCCCCTCCGTTTTTATACCTATAATCCCCTAATACTAGCTAGAGAGTTACAAATTAGGTATAGCTAGAAAGATTAATAATACCTATAATTACTATTATAATTATAGAAGGTATACTATATAGTCTTACTCTATAAATAGTGCTCTATCTATAATATATCTACTTACCTTTAGTAAAACGGGATTCTATATCCGGTTAATAGAGATAACAGCGGATACACTTTTCTTCGCCTCTAATATTATTAAGGAGAAAAAACCTCTAGCTAGTATTACCTTAGATAAGCTCGAATTTAGAATATTTAAAGAGGTCTTATATAAGGATAATATCTATAACAGCTTAACGGACCGGATTTTTTATTATATTAGTAAAAATAACGTCGAAGTTAATTACGCCCGCAAATTTAAGGCGGCTACCTTATAGATATATAATAGAGGCGAGAATCCTATCTTATTTTATATTAAGGCGTATATATAAGGTACTATATATCTCGCCCTTTACTTCGATCGCGCTCCTACTAACTATACTCTAGTAAAACGGCGGGCCCGCGTAAAATATTAAATAATAGGTATACCTTACGTCCGTTTCCGTAGTATATTAGTAAACTTAGTCGATTATAGTACGCTAATACTACTAAGTCCTATACTCTAGTATTCTTTTTCTCTCTAACTTAGTAAAGAATACTTAACTTCTTCCTCCTTTATTCGTACTATTATTATTCTTCTTATTATAGATACGTTAGAATTATCTATAATACTATCTAATATAGCTAGTCCTTTTTAGATTAACCCTTATATTAATATAACGCTAGAGCCTACGCTAACTGAGGCTAATATAGGCCTAGAGATCGGCTAGTTAGTAACTTAAGATCTAAAGCTTATAATATTCTTTCTAAGACTAACTTATAATACTTCCTATAACTAAAGGATTAACCTAGGACTACTAGAATTCTTAGATACTATATAGATAATTACTAGCTTTCTTAATAGACTAAAGGAGTTACTACTAATCCTTCTTAGATTAACTCTTAAGTTAATATAATACTAAAGCCTACGTTAACTAAGGCTAATTTCTATACACTTATTAGTAAGCTAAAGTCTAGCAGTTCGACTAAAATCCTATAGAACTTCCCTAATATCTATAGAGGCTTATAATATAGTAATAGTTTATTTAGTACCCTCCGTTAAGTGCTTAAAAACCGCCTATAGGGTACCGCTATTTAGGGCGGAAATCTTTAAGGTTTTAGCTAAGACCTTACTAAAGTCCTTAATACTATTACTACCGACTTTAATCTACCCGACTATATACTACCTTATAGAGACGAAGTAATACGTATACTTATAAGACTACTTAATAAAGTACCTAGAGTAGCTAACTAATATATTAGTAAATAACCTTTAGAGGAGTCTTATAACTCGTTTAGTTTAAAAAAGCACAGATATAATAATACCTATACTAAGTAACCTAATTATACTAGACTATTCTTCGCACTAGCTTTAATCCCAGACGATACCTACCCGCCTTATATTATCCTTAGAATTAGTTATACGCTTAATAATAAATTCTATCTTATCCTACTATAGTATATTATACGTAATACTTTACTTACTAACGCTAACTAGCTCTAAGACTAGCTTAGTTATAATACTCTAATCCAATTCCTAGTATCTAAGAAATTCTAGACCGCTGAAGATAATACCTAGGGGAGCACCCTTATCTATATAGCTAATAGGATTATAGAGATAACTATAGACGAAGATTTATAAAATATAATTTATAATATATATTCGCGTAGTCACTAGCGCTATAAGCTTTATATTATATAAGGGGTATTCCGTTAGTTATAGTATATTAATAAATAGTTAGGATATTTACTAATAGGTATAATAGTATCTATTAAGGGTAATACGGCTTATCTAAATTAACTTTACTAAGGTATATTTACCGTCTCCTACCGCTTAAAACGTTCTTCTCTTATAGTAGGACCTAAAGGGAAAACCTATAATATATAGAATCCTCTATATAAAGACTCTACTACCTCTTCCGCTAAATCCCCCGCTTTAAGGCCTTATAAATTCTCCCCCTTAATTAAGCGAGCCTGCTAGTATTCCTACCTAGCCTCTAAATAATCCTATACTTATCCGTTCTAACATAAATAACGGCGGCTATACTAGTAATTAGGAAGAGAAGGTATAAGAGGAGGAAGGGGATACTATAGAAGAGAATAAGGAAAAAGTATTAAAGATTAATAAAGCCTATAATAGTAGGGTTCTAAAGTTATATAATATTAAGATAGTTAGGGTAATAGTAGATAGAGTAGCTACTAAAGATCTAGAGATATTAGAATAGTAGGATTATAATTAGATATAAGTACTTTAATCTCTACCTTATTATTTTCCTACTACTAAATACTACCCTAGCCTTATATAATACGTCCTATACTAACTAAGTTAAACTAACCTAAATCTGAGCTGCGCGTTATATAATACGCTTATTATACTACTACCTCTTAATTAAAGGTAACTTAAAGGCGCTAGGAGGGCTAAAAAGATTAAGAAAAGCTCTACTAATACCTAAAGAGATAAGCGAGATAATATCTATCCTTATTATAAATTATAGTAGTTATTAGGCGCCTTAGGGAACTTCTTCTATTTAGTCTACTTTTTTAAAAAGATTAGGTACCCTTCTAAATAATCCTATAATATACTACCTATATAGGAACTGTATATAGCTAAGACTATTTTATAATAGTACTATATATAGAATATATAGATTATATAGCCTAATATATAAAAGATCTAACTAGAAATATACTAACAGCGAGTACTCTACTCTAGAATTATAATTTAATTCGTAGAGTAGATCTTAACTTACCTTATTCTCTCTAAAAGATTCTATAAACCTAAGATTAAAAATAACCTTAGTATAGTAATAGAATATTATTATTAGGTAATAAAATAGTATTAAGAATAGATAGTATAGCACTATCTATAGTTAGCTATTAAATATAAATTAGCTTAGGTTTACTCTCTTAGAAGCTAAAGAGGCGGAATAGTATAATCTATTATACTAAGTATCTCCTATCTTTAAAGTTAAAGGTATAGAGCGGTAATAATATATATCCCTCCGCTAATTAATAGAATTTCGGTTATCTATATATTAAGAAAATCGAGAAAAGCGTAGCCTTTAAAACTAGGGTAGCGAAGAAAGGTTTTATTCTTATTATTATACTAGCTAATAATTAGGTTTAAAGTACTAGTAGGCTCTCTAACGCTATCTATAACTACTACTTTAGAAGTATTAATCTATTATACTAAGTATCTCCTACCTTTAAAGTTAAAGGTATAGAGTAGTAATAATATATATCCCTCCGCTAATTAATAGGATATTAGTTATCTATATATTAAGAAAATTAAGAAAAGCGTAGCCTTTTAGACTAGATTAGCGAAGAAAGGGTTTATTCTAGTTATTATACCAGCTAAAGTCGTCGGGAACTAGCTAAGGGAATAGTCTAAGATAATTAATACTTAATATCTAATATTAAAGCTACGGTGTATCTATACCTATATAGGTAGAATATATAATAATATTAATACTACTAGACTTACTAATCTCTCGCTAGAGAGATTAAAGCTAAAAAGAGGGAGGATATAACTATAATAGAAGATAAGATTATATTTAAGAAAGTATAAAAAGCGGAGAATATTCGTCTTAAGAGACTTAAACTTAAGTATCTTAACTTAGGGGGTAATATTTCTAATAAGCTATAGAGTTATTATAATATATTTCTATTAGCCTATAAATAGAATATTAGTTATCCGTATATTAAGAATAGGACGCTATATACTTAAGATATCTCTAGGACTACTAATCTAGTATAACTACCTCCCTATAAGATTTATTATATTATATACCCGCCTTTATTAGTATAAAAGACAGCTCTTTACGCTAAGGACTAGAGGATCTAAGATATAGTAAAAGCTGAATATACTAAAGAATACTTAATTACTTATACTACTAGTAAGGAGATACCTACGCTAATAACTACTAACTACTTTAAACGCGTATATAGACTACGCGCTATTACTATAGTTATAAGCCTTCTAGGACTCGCTTAGCTTAATAACCTTAGTCTTACTTAGGACGAGCTTAAAGGGGGGGATTTATATTATAGTAATAAAGGTTACGCGGATTTTATAGAGTTAGCTAGTCTAATATAGAATTAGGCTAAGATACCGCTAGATAGTATTTATACTAAATATATTAATAAACTTACCGCTAATATACTGAAGTTAGTAAAACTTAAAGAGTTAATCGACTTACTAGGGGAAGATCTCTACGGGCGACTAGAGAAACTAGTTATATTTACTAGCTCTCCTATTATTATATATATTCTAGCGGTAGTAAGTCTATATCTCCTCCGCTATTCCGCCTTAACTATATACTAACCTTATTCTAGTAGTTTAAAAAGTATTTTCCTAGTAAATAGCTACGGTATAGCTTAACTATATATTCTAAAAAGCGAGATAAATTATTTATATAGATATACTAATAAGGAAACTATAATTATTTTATTCCCCCCTTACCTATACCTCTAGAAGCGTAAATATAGATACGGATTAAATATAGTACTATAGGATTTAATACTTTAGGCGGGTTAATTAATAGTAATAGTAAAGATAGAAGGTATAAATTTAAGGACTAGTTTAAATACTATAAATAGCAGACCCTGTTATTTAAATTAGAGAGTATAGAGAAACTATACTATTTAACTTAAGACTACTAATATAATATTTATATCTTAGAATTATACTATAAAGACCTAGCTAATACTACCTACTACTTTCCCTAACCTAAATTAGTTATCTCTAACAAATCTAAATACTGTTGCTACTATAGAGGATATAGTTCCGCCAGCTTAATATATATCTACTAGTAGAGATTCTCTTTATAGGATATCTTATAAACGGAAGGAGGTATCTAATTATTATTAACTAAGTCGAAGAACTAATTTAATCGGTTGAGCTAATAATATAACTCTATATCGTACCTATATAACTTAAGAGCCGGCGGTAAAGTATATATTATTAATATACTATAGCGAATCTAGTAAGTCTAGCTCTATATATATTTATTAATAGATACTTAAGTAGGTAGTATCTAAGGTCTTAAGGTCCTAAGCTAATAGGGTAGAGGTAGTGTATACTTATTAAGGATATAGATAAAATAGCGATATTCGTCTTATATAAGGGAACTATAGCTAGAGGTATAGTTATAATAGTAACTATTCGAAAAGGTAGGAAAATTTTATTTAACTCGGATAGTTTTATTTAACTTAGATAGAATTCTATCTAAGTTAGATAGAAGTTAGTCCGACTTAGCTAAGTTTCTATTTAACTTAGTTAATAGACTCTAAGCTAATTCGATATTAATTAAAATAATATAATAATAATATACTAAAGAAGCCTCCCCTTTCTAAAAAACTTCGCCTCCTTTTCTAAGGACCTTACCCGTCTAGCCACCTATAGCTAGCTATATTATTATAGATAATACTCCTTAATAACCTTATACCACCTTATTACTAGCGAAGACCCTTATATATATTAGATAGATAACAAAAATCTTCTAATAATAGCTAAGATAAAGGTAGAACGAGCGGTAGCTACTAAAAAAGCCTAGGAGACTAAAGCGAATAAGCGAAAGATACGCTTTAAACTAAGTAACTTATTCTAAGTATTAATATATTAGTAGATTAAGGCTATTAAAGAAAAGTAGCTAGGGCCTAAGAGAAGTATTAAAGAGAGTAATAGAGTAGTAGAGCTTAGGAAATATTAAAGATATAATAATAACCTTAATAAGGATACCTCTAAATAAATATATAAAGAAGAGGTCTCTTTAAAGATAACTAGCGTTAATAATATTAATATACTCTCTAATAACCTTATAACTAGCCCTATAAAGAAACTAGTACCTACTATTATTATAGGTATATAACTTTCCTCTACTCCTATATTTAGTCCGTTAGATAACTTTATATTTAGGAGATAGAAAAGATAGGCTTTTATATAATAAATCAGACCTCTATTATAAGTATAATTAGTATATAATAATAGATATAACCTATTAACCGTATAGTATAAACTAACGTAGCTGTTAATATCTAAGATTAATACTATATCGCAAAGCGATATAAGTATTACCTAAAAGAATATCGTAAGTTACCTATTAATATTACGCGTATATTTAACACGCTAATATAGAAAGAAGGAAATAATATAGAACTATACTATAAAACGAGGTCCTTAGGGGAATACTAATACTAGGAACTACTAACGCAGCTTAGTAAATAATAAATTAGAGACGCGTATTTATTAAATATAGCTAAAATAGCTAATAGTATAGGGATAACGATACCGAATATCTTTATATATAGAGTAGAATAGCTAGTGTACTAGACGATCTACCTAAATACCCTAATAAATAATAACCGATAGGTTCAAATATACTAGTAGGAAATATTAAAAATCGAGAGAGAATATAATTAGTAGACGGAAGGATAGATTAATAGTATATATACCTTAATATATAAGTCTTATACTAACTAATTATTATAGTCGGTATAATATAAGTAGCGATAGCTAACCCGTACTATACTACCTATACAGCGTAAGCGGCCGAATTCTAGTACTACGACTATAGGATAATTATCTAATCCTAACGATTAAGTTCTATTATCTAAAAGGATATAGCCTAGACTATTATCGACTTCGTTACCTATACCTATATATATATCTAATATTAAACCTAAAGATAAATATAAGGAGGCGGCTATAGAGGAGGCGGCGGGACCTATCGCTTAGGGTAGTTTTAGGCGTTATTAAGCGTAAAGATACTATTCCTTATAGGAATATTAATATATCTTCTACGTAATAAAGCCTATATTTATCTCTAAGATTATAAGCGGTAATAATACTAATAGCCTATTACTATAGCTAGAATAAGACCTAGTAGCTCTAAGTAACCTTATAATAAGAATATAGAGAGAATAGAAGGCTAAGCTCTAAAGGATAAAGGGGCCTTAAGTTATTAGTAATCTAAATACCTTTAGTAATATACTAACTCCTAAAGAAGCTTATAAGGTTAATACTCCTAAACCTCTACCTATTTATCTAATACTGCGTATTAGCTAATATTTTCGCAGCTTCTAGATAGCCTAAGCGAATTCAGAAGTTTTATAATAAGGAGAATAAGATTAACTGTTAAAATAGTAGTAGAATAGCTATACTAAATAATTAAGGACCGGAAGAATATTATATTAAACCTACTATTTAATATATAATTTACTTTTATAGATTTAGAGAAAGGTATAAGTATTCTTCTTTCCTAAATAAGAACGAAATATATAGCTAATAGATTTAAGATAAGGGTTATTTTTTAGTACTAGTAATTATAATAAGTCTATATTATATTTTCTTTTTTAGTATAATAAGCGGTATTAGACTTAGGTATAAGAGTGCGGATCTATAGAAACCTTTACCCGCTAATACTATTATTTTTGTTATAACAGCGCTTTATTATATATTCGAAGAATACGAATATAGCTCCTATAGGATTAAGAGATAGGACAGTATATTAGTTAGTAGTAAGTTAACCTAATACTTAAAGAATAACCTATAAGCTAATAAAACCTTAAGCTATATACGAATATATAAGAAACGTATAGTATAATATAGGTAATTTCAGAAGGCGGATAGTTACGGGAATACTTTATTATTAAATAATAGACTACTACTATATAAATAGGTAGGGTAAGAACCGTCGACTACTAGTTACTAATACGTTTAAGAATTCCCTAGAAGATCTAAAGAATTAACCGGACTTTTAGAGCGTTTTAGAGGAGTTAGGAATAGATAATACTAGTATAATAGGCTAAAAAGAAGAGTATAGAAGAGATAAAGAATATATAGTATATATAAGATATAATTATAGGTATATATTATCAGCTAATACTAAAATTAAGACTAAAGAACTATTTAATAATAGGTATCTTAATAAGACTAATTTAGAGTCTAGAAATAATAATAGTTTTTTAGCTTCCCTTACCTACGGTTATAACTTAACGGATATAATAGAAATCCGGGTATTTTTAATATAGGACTTTGAGCGTATACGTAAGGAGGCCGGCCTATAAGTAAGTAAGGAGCTTTAGGAAGAGAATTATATTATAGATATAGAAGAGTAGAGTAAGTTAGTAGAAAGGTAGATTATAGATAATAAAATAGTATATTTAAATATTACTCTAATAGGAGAAGAACTTAAGGAGTAGGCTACTAAGGATACTATAGAGGGGATAGAGGATAGATTAATAGAGTATAAAGCTTAGGCGAGAGGAAGCCTAATAGAATTAAGCTATCAGCAATCGAATATATAGCTATTAAATATATAATATAAAAGTAATTATCGTATAGCTTAGATAATACTACCTGCGGGTCTAATCTAAATATCCGACTTAAATATACCTACTATAGCGGAGGATATATCTAAACTATCCAACTCGAACAAACCTACTATAGCGGAGGATATATCTAAACTATTGATTGATTGATTGGTTTATACGCCTATTCTAGTATCTATATATACTAATAAGGGTGTTCTATTATATTATTTGTGAAACTAGTAGATAGTACACGTAGTGTGCCTTTCCTAGCCGTAAGAGAAACTATAGTATAGTACTTGGATAAAAACTCCCGCTTATCCTTAATAATATAATTGCTTTTGGTCTAGGGATTATACCCTAGGCCTCCTTAACACCGGTAACTCTTAACTATATTCTTTAATATTATACTAAGCGCTCTATAACATTATTTCTAATACTAACTATAATACACGCCCTTTGTACTATACTTAGCTCTTAAGGACCCTACTATATTCTTCTATATCCTTTAACTTTATTATAGCGCTGAGCGCTTTATAACTTTCTTTAACCTTTACTATATTAATACGGGGGGGGGGGAGGAGGGGGTGTATAGCTATCTTATAAGGGTTCGAGTTATTAGCGCTAATTAGTAGTGTTTATTAGTATCCGTAGTAGTACTAGATTTAGCTGTTCGGTAGTTTGCTAGTTAAGGATATAAGAAAGGGGGGAAGCTATATATACCGCCTAGGAGGCCTATACTTATATAAAGAATCGGATAGTATAATATCCCGCTGGTTATATTAGATAGTACTTACTTCTATCCTTATATACTTTACTTTAGGGGGGAGCTAACCCTTCAGCTTATAATTATAGTTATACGGCGCCGCTTATACTAAAGGCTCGCCTAGCTACTTAGATAGGGGCCGTCCTTTTCTAAAATACGCCTTCTAATTTATAACTTAGTATATCCTTCTCTTAGTCCTATATACCTATAACCCTAGCCTTCCCCTAAGATAGACTGCGCGTTAGTCTTAACTAGTAGATACGTATCGAGCGTACGTAGATATTAGATTTTTTAAATTAACAGCTGGGTAGGTGTTACCTATACTCTTTACTTATTAGGCTAAGATACTATACCTGATACTAATTCTTACTATTTAGTCTCGATTATAGGGGAGGTATAATAGTCGTAGTAGAGTTAAGGTAGGTATTATCGCGTTGCCTAAAAAACTCTGCACGGAGTTCTTAGTAACTACGCGACGTCTTAATATCGTTCAACCTGCAATATATTAGGGGAGACATCTTAGCTCTGAATAGGTATTTAGGTTCGTAGCTAGTACCGCGTACAGGTGTGTCTCTATCGCTGGCCATGTCTAAACTATCTAACTTAGACGACTTCCCTATTACTAATATTATCGATATACTAGCTGAGCGTATATAATTTATATTCTAGAAGGATTACGCGATTACTGCGTTAGTTTAGTAAAGTAACTATTAATACTAACGTTATAGATACCTAGTATAGTAATTTGAGGTTGCGGATACTACTATCATTTACCTTAAGTTACTAATTTGGCTAATTTCAGGGTCCGCAATTAATATAGGATACAGACCCTAATTTAGCTGGGGTCTACTGATAGCGCAAAACTAGCTATGAGGCTAATAACATAATCTTTTAGGAAAGCGCGATACTTTTCTAGTACTTTATATCTTTATATAGGATATTATAATCTTCTATTATTTTTCTTCTAAAAAGCGCCGCCCCCCTTCTATACTATCTTAGTAATACCCCTATAAGTGCTAGATATATAGCGCTTTATTATAGTAGCTATAGACGTCGCCGTCGATAGTTACGGAAGATATCTATTAGCCGGTATAAGTAAGCTAGATATAGAGAAGAATTTCGTTCTAAATATAATTTTTATAGAACTATTAATATATTACTTAAAACAGTACTAAAATAATCGACTACTAGAGAGTATATATTATTGATTGATTGATTGATTTATACGCCTATTCTAGTATCTATATATACTAATGAGGGTGTTCTCTTACATTATTAGGAAATCTAGGGGGGTTGAAGGCCCTCTAGACGCGAAAGAAACCTTTCTAGAGTCGCCCCTTCTAGCCAAAAACTTTCGCTTATTAGCTTACTTATCGTTCTACTCCGCCTATCCGACCTCGCCGCTAGGCTCTATAACACCGGTAACGATGATCTCCGTTGCCCTAATAGGCCCTATAACACTCCGGCAGCTCCGCCGCCTTTAGCTTCCACTTGCGCTTAGGCTTCTTTGTCTTTGGGGTTTTTGTTGCCGGTTCTACTCCGATAGGGAGTTTAGACTGGGAGAGCTGTTCCCTAGTAAGTCGATACTGCGTTAGGAATCCTAACCTAACCAGCTATCTCACAGCCGCTCTTATACCGGTGACCTCAGCTAGTATAGTCCTAATATTATAAGTCTCTACCTCTTTAATAAGTTCCCTTCAAGTGTCGCTAAGCTCTAGGCAGTGTAGGAGAATATACTTCATATCCTAATTCCTCTATCTATAACTACAGCGGGCACTGCGGACCCCTAGCACCCTCGCCTTATAAAGGAAGTGGTTAAACCTATTCTTCCCACTTCGGAGTTGGACTGCTATTAAGCTTTCTGCCTTCCTAAGCTTTAGGTGGTAGTTATACCTTTCTCCGAACAACGGTTCATTCTATACGGGTGTGCGAGAGTGCTTAGGGATAGTATCCTTATATACCTCCTACCGCTCGATCTACTTCGCCGTTGCCCAGCCTCGTATCTTCTTAGCTAGGACGCCTACGTCTTGATACTCCTCGACATCCGTTTTTGGGTTATGCTAATGTGCCTTCCTCCTTATCGCCGTTACCGCTTGATCCTAATCCTTCGCCTTAAGCTCCTGCAGGGCCTATTCTTCCTTTTCTAGTGATAGGGTTAGGCGTGTTGGGCGCGCCCTTCCTCTCCTTCCCCGCAGTCTCCTACGGATTAAGCGGTTGCCTTCGATTGTTAAGGGGTGTACTCCCCTCAGTGCCTAGTATCTCATAACTAGGGCGTCTAGATAGGTTTAGATAGGCATAATAACTGCTTCCGCTTCTAGGACCTGGACCGGTGTTGCCTTATATACTCTGAGTACTGTCCGTAGGCAGTCGTTCTGTATTATCGCGAGCGTCTTAACGTGCTTTTCCACAGCTCCCCGCCCCCCGGTAGGGGTATGCTATATCGGAGCGGCGAATGTAAGTATAGGCCTTACCGCTATACTGTATACCTTCCTGTACTTCTTAAATATAGCTCCCTAAGTTGATCCTGCTAGGCACTTAATCGCCCGGGCTTGAGTGGCGGTCTTTGCCTTCACCTACGCTATATATAGGCCCTAGCGGAGTTTGGTGTTAATGTATAGCCCTAGGACCCTAATACTCGCTTCCAGCTTAACCTCTACGTTACTAAATTGTACCGTCTCCTTTATATTAAACCTTTTAGGGGCGTGCGACAGATATACTAGTTTGTACTTCTGGGGCGCGAACGTCGCCCTGTATGTTTTCGCCTACGTTTGGCAGAGCTTGTGGGCCTGTTCTAGCCACCTGTAGTTCGTTTCCGTTGTCTTACTGTATACCAGCAGGTGCACGTTATCTACGAATCCTCCTACCTGTACTGGGATCTTTGCCTTTAAGTATACTTTAATTAGTGGCGCATTAAAGAAGAGGAATAGGATTGGTGATATTAGTAATCCTTGCGGGATCCCCGTTTCTACCGCCTTAACTAGACTGGTCCTACCCCCTAGGGTTATTGATGTCGCTCTGTCCTTAAGGAAGCTCGTAGTCCACCGGATAATCCCCTTAGGGATTCCTTTCATCCTTAAGTTATAGAGCAGCCTTTTATGGGATATATTATCAAATACTCCTACTATATCTAGTAACAGTAAACTCGCTACGTTATCCTTACCTTAGTTCTATATTATATAGATCGAGTCTATAATAGTCTCTAGGGCTGTTTCTACTAAACGTCTCTTCCTACCTCCTATCTGGTATTCTGGGAGTAGGTAATTTGCTTCAGCTATTCCGCTGAGTCGTTTTACTATTACTGTCTCTAATACTTTCCCGAGTGTGTCTAGTAGTGCGATAGGTCGATAGGCCTTAGGCTCAGAGTAATTAGTCTTCTTCAGCTTCTTTAGTATTACTGTATTCGCTTCGCGGAACTTCTTTAGGTGGTATCTACGATCTAGGCACGCTTAAAATACCCTTTGAAAGGTCTCCCCTATTTCCGTATACACCGCTCTTAGGAACCTATTCGGGATCCCTGAAATCCCTAGGGCCTTATCCGCTGCTGGGTGCCAGATCGCGTCCCTTACCTCCTTTGCGGTAATCTCGCTGTCTATTACAATAGGCTCTAGGTAATTAGCCCCCTTAATATCCGTTAGGTCCGCTAGGGGTAGGGGCGGGAAGAGGACCCTCCTTAAGGCCTCTACCTTCCCTTTAAAGTCTGTCGCTTTATTCCCGTTCCCGTCTTTAATAGCTGGGAATTATAGTAGCTCTTTAGGGCGTATACTCCTCTCCCTTCCCTACTTAGCGAGTTGCTATACTCCTCCTAGCCTTAGTAATACTCTATAGACCCCCTCTCAGAAAGCTATCGTCCTAGTCTTTCGTAGGATAGTAACCTTTTTCCTTTTAGTCTAGCGGAGAGCCTCCTCAGTCTATATATTTCTGCTGTAGCGGTAGGCCTTAAGCGCTGCCTATAACGCCTTAGTAACTCTCGTATACGCCCTATTCTAGTATAGTTTGGCTCCGGCGTAGGGTTCCTTAAATGGGATAGTATTCTCTACCACCTCCTGCAGCGCAGCTATAAGCTTATCAACATATAGGTCAATCGCTTCCTCTGAGTCTAATAAGTATCTGCCTATAACCCTATTTAGGATCCTTACGTGTTTCCGGATCTCCTCGCTGGTCGCCTCCGTCTCTATCCTTTTCTAGGCTCTCTTCTAGTGCACCCGGCGCTCGCTCTAGGTCTATTCTAGCTCCGTTACAATTAGTATATAATCCGACCCTATATTAAGGTCTTCTCTTACTCCGCACTTCGCCATCGTATTATACGCGCCTTCGGTTAGGAATATAAGGTCGATAGCGCTCTCTAAGCCCCTGCTTTACCATATAACCGACTTCTCCGGTAGTCTAAGGACTATCCCCTTCTCTCCTACTACTTCCAGCAGCCTATCTGCTATCGTATAGTATATAGCTCGTCCTAGGTTATTCTATTAGGGGTGGTATAGGTTGAAATCCCCTACTATAATGTGTTCGCCTTCGCTTTCTAAGGCCTCCTTTAGCCTTAGGATAGTCGTAGGGCTATCCACCGATATATAGCTCACCGGCGAAGGGTTATAGACGTTATACACCTACACCCTCTCTACCATCAGCTCCTTAGTGTTTTCGTCCTTAGCGTTAGCGTCATTTCGGGTTCTCTTAGTCTAGATCTATAATAAGTATAAGTCGCCCTCCTAGTACTCTACCCCCCAGTCGTTAGGATCTATCCTTTTATTTATATAGAAGCACGTTCTAGCCTCTAGGTCTCCCCCGTAGGCTAGGTGGAACCTACTTGTGCTCGTATTATACGAGGTTCTGTTCATTAGGTTGCGTGCCGGCTCTTAAATCGTTAATACGTCTATGTCTTTTATATCTTCGTTTTTAAGAAGTGGTGCTATCACCGTATCCTTCTTCCTCTGTATATTATACTGCAGTATTTTCAGGTAGGGTGTATTCCTTATTAGGTGAGGGCCGCCTAGACGTTCTCCTGTATTTGGGTGGTCTCAGCAGTCTTTGCCACTCCTAAAGTCTGCTTGAGGGTGTTCGTCGGACTGATCCTCTCTATAGATAGGGGCCGTTACCCTTATTCTGCTTTAGAGAGGGTTGTCGGTCGTCCCCTCTTCGCTGCCTCCCTAGTTCCTTTCTAGGGCTTGTCTGTTATGTCCTCTAAGGCCTTCCTCTTCCCTTTAGAGATCACTTTACGCCACCCTTCTGGGCTAGTCCTTCCTAGTATCGCCGGCGTAGGCCCTACTAGGTGTTACTTTAGGGTCTCTTTAAAGTATTTCAGCTTACGCTCGATTCTCTGCCTGGCCTTAGTGTTCTCCTTCTGTTAGATTAAGCAGGTTTTGCTCTATGCTGGGTGCTCCCCCTTATACACTACGCACTTAGGCTTGCTGCTAGCTCTTTCCACGTGATTATTAGTCGTATGGTTTTGGGCGTATATCCTACAGCGGGTAGGGTGTTTGCACGCCTTAGTAATATATCCGTACCTATAGCAGTTAAAGTACTGCTTAGGGGCGGCTTCTCTCTCCTAGCGATCGCAGAAGAGGAGGCTGTTCTCTACTACTATCCCCTCTATAATAAGCCGGTTCGCCGCCTCCGGGCTTAGGACCTCGATTATTAGTGTGGAGAATCTCTTCTCCCTCCTAAGTGCGTCTAGCTTCGACGCAAATATAGGCTATTCAGCCTTTGTTATCTCTAACTCTAGGTAGAGCTTCCTATTATCTTTCCTCAGGGTTTTAAAGATCCCCTGTTAGTCCTTTATGTCTATTGTCTTTTTTACTCTATAGATCGCTACTATTACTGTCTTCTGGAGGACTCTCGCTGACCTGTAGAGTCTCCTTACCTACCCGTCGTCCTTCTCTAACTCCTCCCTAGCCTTTACTGAGGCTGTCTGGAGAATAATATCCCCCCCTGTGGTCCTCCTTACTGCGATAATCTCCCCAGCTACTCCCCCTGCTCCCCTAAATGTTTATACTAGTTAGGGAAGAGTCGCTGTAGCTATCTGTGTCTTTTCGCTGGTGTTATCGATCCTAACCGTTACCTGCTTCGCTTTCTTAATGTCTTCTGCCCTAGGTGTAGCTGGGTAGATGGTGTTTTAGCCCCTTTAGGCCGTGCGGGCTATGTCCGCCTAGCTGTTGTTTACCCTTCCGGTCGAGTGGTCTTTACGCGTTAGTTAGCTGCGGTACTCCTTCGCAGCGTATCTTTCAGCGGTGTTCTCCTGTATATACTCCGTAATCCTTTCTACCGTATTCTAGAAGAAGCCCTATGCGGTCTCGTTCATATTTGCCTATAGCGTCCCTTAGACCTTCTCTATAAACTCTAGCAGCGCCTGTTCCGTAGCCTTTATATACCGTATTCTTTCTTTAATTCTTTCCCTGCCTTGAGGGCCCTGTAGACCTTTAGTAGGTTTCTACTATTGTCGCTGTCGCCCCGTTGTCGCGTCGGGACGCGTTCCTTATCTACCTTCACCACCAACACCTCCCTTCTCTCCTCCCCCCCCATCTCGTGTTATTTTGCTGGGTTCGTAACCCGGTGTGATCGCTCGTCTGGCCTAGTAGGCCTGCTCGCCCGTCGTGCTCGTTGTCGTCGCCATCAGATCCTTCTATTAATAAAAGGATTCCTATAGGAACGTATTATATATCTAGAGTATATATTATATTTTCCGTATTTTTAAGTTTTTAAAATAAGATTTCCCTGCGGGGTAGGCCTTATAAGATTTAATATTTTAAAGAATTCTTCTACTAATACTATAATAGTACCGTAACGGTAGATTCTCTTAATTACTCTATTCTAGGCGTCTCCTTAGCTACTTTATTACTAACGCTTACGCTACTATTAAATAGAATAACCTGAATTAGTATATTAAGTATTAGTATAAAATTCGGGTACTTAGCTATAAAGGCTTAATCGATCGACTATACGATAATCTAGATTTAGGGCTTAGCGATCTTAGTAGTAAGGTTACTATTCTACTATCTAGTATAGCCGGTAGCCCTAGAGCTATAAAGGCAGATATAGAGGACGCTTTAATAGTAGTACGATATCGAGGTAATCCTACCTTCTTTATAACTTTTATATATAACCCGAATTAGGCTAACGTCCGCCGTTCTATTCGACCTAGTTTATCGACGACGGAGGTCTATAATATATAGGTACGGGTTTTTAATATAAAGCTTTAGGAGCTTCTTAAGGATCTTTTTAAGAGATATATCTTAAGCGTCTATATTAGTTATTACTATATAGTTGAATTTTAAAAGCGAGGTCTACCGTACGCCTATATCCTTCTTATTATTCGTAAGGAGGATAAAATTAGATATATCTCCTAGATTAATAACGCCGTCTAAGCCGTTATTTCTAATAAAACGAAGGACCTAGTACTCTATAAGTTAGTAACTACTTATATAATCTATTACTATTACTCAGCCTCTAATATCTACTAGGATAAAGAGAAGAACTAGTGCTCTAAGTTCTTCCCTAAGGATATTTATAATAAGTTATCGTTCGATCCTAAGGGAGTATACCTATATTATCGACGCCCGTATATAGAGCCTACCCTAGAGGGCTATACTAACTAATAGGTTATTCCTTATAACCCCTAGCTTCTAAAGAAGTACTATACTTATCTAAATATTAAGATCTACGCCTCTATTAAGTCTGTATTTTACTTATTTAAGTATATCTATAAGGGTCTAGACTAGGCAAATATTTCGGTTACTTAATTAATAACGGTACCTTAGGGGAACCCTATACCGCTAGGGTAGTAACGGCTAGAGCCTCTATTAGTTGATAAGGTTACCGAATTCTATAAAAGTTATTAGATAGGAAGCTCCGAAGCTTGCTAGAAGATCTTTAGGTTTAGTATAGGGGGGATTAAGCCTTATATTAAATAGCTGCAGATTTATTTACCTAAGGAGTAGTAGATTAACGTTAATCTAGATAGGGATACTACTAAGACTATTCTTAATAAGGACTTATTATATAAGATATAATTAACGGAGTTCTTTAAGATAAATCGTCTTATAAAGGAAGCCTTAGAGAATGATCGGCCTCTACTATTTAGGAGAAGGAACGGGTAACTATACCTTCTAGATACGAACCCCCTTAATTACCTATATAACGAATTTCCTATACATTTTATATAGGATAAGAGGAAACGGATATAGTATATTCGCGAAAAGGGGGAGGTAATTAGACGTATATATATAATTAGTCCTAAGTAGGGTAATTTATACTATTACCGACTCCTTCTTACCTACCGTTAGGGGGTGATATTATTTAATAATCTACGGACTATTAACAGCGAGCTTCTAATATATAAAGTTACCTACGTTCGACTTAGATTAGTAGAGAATAATAAGCACTATATTAAGGTACTAGAGGAAGTAAAGACTCTTTACTTACCGGTAGTACTATAAAGTCTTTTTATAACTATTCTGTTAGAACTATACTTAGAGGACCCTTTAGTACTTTAGGAGAAATTTAAAGTAAGGTATATATCTATTTTTATTACTATAGTAATTATTTTTCTATCTAAGTTAGACTATATTCTATATCTAAGTCGGACTATATTTAACTAAGTTAAACTATATTCTCTATCTAAGCTAGCCTATATATTCTAATTATTAAAATAGTATATCGGACGACTACACCCGTATATTAAATAAGTATTTCGCCTACTATATAGATATCCTCTAGGGCTATAAGGACGAATACGTATAAGACCTAGTATTTTAGGCTAAGTAATATACTCTATATTTAATTTTAGGCTAGTTAGACTACTAGTCTACTATTAAAAGTAGCCTTAGCCTAAAGCTATTTAACCTTCTACTAGTCGTTATTCTATTCGATCTTCTATATAAATCGCGAATCTAGAACCGTCTACTCCGCGAGGAGATATCTTATAATATTATACTAGAAGATATAGAAGTTAAATAGTAGAAGTTTAATACTAACTAACGCCTAGCAGCTGAAAAGATTATAGCTGCGGTAGATAAGAATAATAATAATAAATTTAGTATAGGCGTACTATTCTTTTTAAACGGCGCTAGCGGTACTAGGAAGACTATAGTCTAAAATACTATTCTAAAGAAGCTCTATTCTTAAAAGCGTATTACTTTAGCTATAGCCTCTTTAGGTATTATTATAACCCTATTAGATAGTAGACGTACTACCTATTCGCGATTTAAGATCCTATTAGACGCTGAGAGTACGTCTAGTTATAGTATTTAGAAAGGGACTAATCTCGCAGAGTTAATTAAGCGGGCTTATATTATCTTCTAAGATAAAGTACCTATATAGAGTTGTTTTACTATTAAATACGTCAGCCGTTCTTTATAGGATATTTACGGTAATAACGGAGCTTACTTTAGTAGTAAGGTTATTTACTTTTACGGCGATTTCCGTTAGACCTTACTAGTAGTCCTAGGGGGGACTATAGGCGTTATTATTAATACCTATATTTAGAAGGCGGCGTTCTGGGATAAGGTAACTATTCTTCAGCTTACTACTAATATACGTCTAAGTAATAGAGGTCTTACTAAAGAAAGTAGGTAGCGAATAGTAGAATTTGCTGAAGCTCTCCTATATATTAGTAATAGTAAAGGTAATATAGTCGACCTAATTACTAAGGATAAGAAGTCTCCTTAGAAATATAGATACCTACTAGGGAATACTATAGACGTACTAATTAATAAAATTTACCCCGCTATTAGCAGAGATCTTCTAGACTAGCGCTATCTAACTAAACGAGCAATTCTAGCTATTATAAATAAGGATGTCTAGAAAGTTAATAACTATATTCTCGACCGTATATAGGGCGACTACTATAAATACTAGAGTTTCGATTAAGCGGTGAACCTTAAGGAAAACGAGATATTCCCTAATAAGTACTAGAATAAATTCTATAAGCCCTTACTACTACTATATAAGCTATAGTTAAAGGTAGGGACGCTAGTAATATTAATAAGGAACCTTAATACACCCCGTCTTTATAATAGGACCCGTATTTTACTTACTAAATACGGGAGACACGTCCTTAAGGGTAATATTATAGGTAGGAGTTTTAACGGCAGCGAGGTAGTCTTATATAAGATCCCTTTATAGTTTAAGGATAGTAATAAGTATATCCTTACCCTATTTACCCGTAAGTAGTTCCCTATACGCCCTGCCTTCGTAATAACTATTAATAAGTTACAGGGCTAGTTAATAAAGTATATAGGACTTAACCTACGGTCCCGTCTAACGTTTACCTATAGATAATTCTATATCAGTAACTCGCGCGTTACTATAGAGTCGAACCTGTATATAATTAGTCCGGATTCGGACGAGTATATTAGGTATAAGCTTATAAATAACCTAGTCTATAAGCAGGTATTACTATAGGTCTAGTACTCGTAGGACGGTTACAGCTAGTAGGAGTTACTTAGGGGTTAGATTTTGCTTAGTATAGAGGTCTAATATAGCTGTTACTTAGAATTAGAAGCCCGCTTAGACTATAAATAGAAAACTTTTTAAATCTACTTAGTAAATTTTGTAAATCGAGTATTAAATAAGCGAGATATAGCCCTTTTAATTATTAATCTTCTATGAAGATTACGGGCACTAACTTGTAGTTCTATAATAACTAACGCGTCTATCTAAACGTTAATATATAGCTATCTCTTAAACCCTTCCTACTTTACAGCTAGTCTATATAATAATAATATATCCTTCTATTCCTCCTACTATTCCTATATATCCTTCTATCTATCCTACTATCCCTATACGTCCTCCTCCTCTGCTGTTAAAAGGCCTGATATTAAACTATACGGCTAATATATATACGTTAGGTCCTATAGCTAAATAGTGCAGTATCTATTCTACTTTATACTAGAAGGTAGAGGCTAAGTAAGGACCTATACTATATACTACCTGCTATTTAAAGGGAGATAGATTACTGCCTCCTCTACCTAAACTACCGGAACTTCTACGCAAATTATTATAGGGTGCTATACTACGGTCTTAGTATTTCCTAAAGTATATTCGTAGTTATAATAACGCGCTGACCTTTATATCCTATAAATACTAGTAGGATACGCGTTTATAAGGCCGTATAGGAATCTAATCCTTTACTATTTATAGCGAACTTTATCACCTATAAGGGCTGCTATATACTAATATATAGGTAATACCTTCTTTTACTTAACTATACTTTTATAATCCGACTGCTGCAGCGATATCTTAGCTCTATAGTTACCCTAATCTTTAGTAGCCGCTTCTCTAAAACCTAGATAATATAATACGTTCCTATAGGAATCCTTTTATTACTATATATACTACTGCACGGGAATAAATTAAGCGAGCCTAGGCCTATATAGGCCTAATATAGATTATCCTTAATCCTCGCCTTTAATTAGTTATAGAGGCGGGATCTAATAAGAGACGGATAAATCTACCTACTATATTAGAGGTTATAGCCTTTATTCTAGATAAGTATAAAGACCGTAGCTTTTAAGATATTATTATTATAGAATAGCGCGAGGATAGTAAAGAACCCTACTTCTATACTATTAACTATAATAACGCTGCGTACTTTCCTTTATACTACGTTCTCCTTTTTCTATAAGGGAATATAGGTTAGTATTAGGCCTTACGCCTCCGTAATAATAATAATACCTATATAGTTATATATTACTTAGAGCGTATATAGTTACGCTACTATCTCTTTTCCCGTCCTAATTAGTACTCTACTATACTGCGGGCTAGTAGTTTATTTTAGTAATATTTAGTTAATTACTATATAGTTATTAATTAGTAAACCCTAGATTTCTATCGTAGATATTAGGATACTATCCGTAGCGATTTATATTAGGGCGTTTTTAATACTCTCCTAGCTAGTAATAGCTGTATAGAGGCGCTTAGGCGACGGATAATTCTACTATCTAGCTTTAGTAGAGGGGATAGATTTATAGCCTAAAATTACTAGGACTCCCTAGCGATCTAACGCTATTTCGGAAAGGCTATATTTTTTATAATAATAATAGTAAATCCGCACTAGCCTAAGCTTAAGGCTATAGCCTTTAATAATTAAACCGCTACTAATCGCGTAGACCTAATAGCGCGCGTCTTCTATACGAAATAGTCCGCTTTAATATAGGACCTTAAAGATTAGTTCGGACGATATCTTAAGATTATATAGATAATTAAGTATTAGAAATAAGGCCTACCCTATATATATATCCTCCTCTTTCTCTATTAAGATAATAACTTTCTATACTAAGGCTATATTAATAACCTAGTCTACGCAGAGCTACCTAATCCTATAATTAATTTTAATAGATTATTATAGTAAATTATCTAGGATTAAATAACCTATAGCCCTTATAGGTAGTAGAACCTAAAGTCGCCTTATATAGTTAAGTACTTAGACGGCTTTAGGTAGATCTATTCTAAAAAGTTTCTAAGGAGTTTTCAGCCTAAAATATCTATTATAGAAGATAGTTACCCTTAGTATTATTACTATAATAATAGTCGCACTTAGATTAAAAAAGTAAATAGTTAGGAGGTAGTATTAGATAACTACTAAGTAGTTCCGTATAATCCCTAGCTAACTCGCAAATCTTTCTTACTATAATAGAAAATCGGTAATTAGGACCCTGAAGATCACCCGTACTAAGCGATCCAATATATCTTAAGATAAGTCCCCCAATTTCCTATCTCGGCCTAGCACGAATATTAATATTCTACGCACTTTACGCACTTAACGTATAGCACGTATAATAAATAGTTAGGTAATTTAAAAGATACGCAAGCTCTTAAGGATTCTAATATACTAAAAACCTTTTAAATTAGCCTATATACGCAAATGTTATACTTAAATATATAGTGTATATACGCTAAAATCCTATGTCTTAGCGCCCCTACTCCCGCGTCTGTTTTATTTACTAGTGCTTTCTTCTTTTTTTTTCTCTCTATTACCTTATTTATATATAAATTATATATAATAGATAGCTTATAGATAATATCGCTCCTCCTAAGAATATACGTCTTACTATATATACTTACCGTCTTCGTAACCTTAACTATCGCTATAATTATACTGCTACCTCCTTTCGCTCCTCTACTAAACGACCAGCCCTTACGGAGCTTAACCCGAATACCGCTAGTAATAAGAGGAAGAAGACTTATAAGAGCACAGGGGTTAGGCGTAGTAGACCTAAAAATACTGCAGCAGCTGCTCAGGTAATTAATACTATAAGGGAGGATATAGTTAATACTATAGGGGAGACCGCGGTGCTTAGGTATTTACTAAGTAGGCCGTTCTAGGAGCCTTAGTATAATTCTTATATTAATAGCTATACCGTAATACAGCGTGATCATAACCCTATTAACTTATATTTATAGGTAGTGATCTCGCAAAGAGTCCCTCTACTAGCTCCTACTCTAGAAGATATTACTAGGTTAGCGCCTACTAAGTTTATAGATATTAACTTAATTACTCCCCTACCTAAACTAGTATACTCTAAGCGTACTCTACGCTACTACGCCTGCTAGGAACGAACTATAGAAGACTATAGCTTAGACTACCTTAGTCGCTAGCGTAGCCTATATTAGTTAAGGAATAGGGCTATATTCTAGTTATATAGGGACCTAGCTGCGGCTAAAGACGTAAAGCTCTTTATACTTAATAAAGGTTTCTATAATATATCTAATACCTACCCCTACTATACTACTTAGTCTTAGCCTATAGAATATAGGCCCTATAATTAGTAGCTATACTATAATAATAGGAAGAATAATTAGCTACCGCCCGATTAATTATATAAGCTAGAAGAGGTTAATTTATTACCTAATAGACTAGAAAAGGACTATAAGCTTATAGCGCGTAAAATAAATAACTTACTCTATAAAATTAAAGATATCTTAGTAGATAGGCACCCTATATACTATAGGACTACTTATAGTAAAGAGTTTATTTAAAATATTATTAGCTATAATAATAGCCTCTCCTTTACTAGTAAGGTAGCTAATAATATTAACTTTAATATAAGCCGTACTACGTTCCGAATCTAGGGGTTAGTCTACTATTATATAGGGCCTCTTATACCGGATAATAGCGAATAGGCGAAGTTTACTTAAATCTATACCCTAAATAATATATAGGAGTAACTGGATACTTAGTAGTATTATTTAGGGGGTATAGATCTAGCTACCCTTACTTAGCTATAGCGTATCCTATATATTATTAATCCGTATACTTAAGGTTTTAAGACTTACTTCGATTATATAAAGGAGGATAAGGAAAGATATCTAATTAAGATAATAAGTATACGTATTTAGCAGCTTAATCTAAAACGTTAAAATAGGGGTATATATAATCGCCTTACGTCTACTAAGGTCGCCCGTATTATAATTATACCTACTAATAGGAAAAAGGGTCGCATTAAACGTAATATCCGTATAGAAACTAAAGAGGGGGGTCTTATAATAATCCTAAAGTAGTATCCTTCTTATATAGCTCTACGGTATGTCTTACTATTCCTATTTGGCGAGCAGTTATAGTATAATTATCAGGGGCCGGCCTAGAGCGAGTTATAGGGGTATTATTAGACTAGGAGAATAAATCTAAGGAAGGAAAGCTATGTATATAGAGCGTGTGTATAATATATTAGGGACGCGGCTTAGTAGGCGCTAAGGCCAAAGGGGCCTAGCGTTAGATTAACGCTAACGTATATAAACACTAGTAAGTAATAAAGGACTAGTAAGTAACGAAAGGCTAGCCTATAATATTACCCCCCCCCTTAAGAAAGTATCGACCCTAATACGTATAAGTAGTTTCCTATTAGCTGGGACTGCTAGGCTTTCTAGGGTAGCAGCGATAGAAATCTACGACGATATTAGCTACGTTTTCGAATTTATTACTATCCGTATTATACTATTAATGGTTAGGTTTCGCTTCGCCTTTCTACTAGACGCGGAACTATAGCCGGCGGTTCTTACCTATCTATTAAGCGTCTAATATCTTATCCAGTTCCTACTCCTCTATATTATCGACGATTACCGGCCCTAGCGGTTCAGCGCGTTATCTAAGTAGGGGATCGCTCGCAGCCTTACGTAATAGGCTAGGGTAGAATATATTATAGATCCGTATACTCACTAGGAGCTTTCAAATAAGGGTCTAGGATACGGTCCTAACTATCTAATATATATTCTACCTTATAAAACAGCTTATTTAATACGAGAACTCGACGCTTAGGGTTACCTTCGGGTAGTCGTTTAAGGAATTCGAAGTTAGGGGAGTTAGGTACCTAGATATTAATTATACTATTCTAATAGTACTACTACTATTTAGTAGAAAGACGCTTACCCTCAAAAGAGAAGGCGTAGTAATAAGGATATTTATTAGTTAGATTAAAGAACTACGGTAATATAACGTACTCTAGGAGATTAATATATACTTACGGTAGCTGAGTATATAGATACGTATTAGGTAAGGTTCTACTACCCTTATCTATAGTATTACGGCGCTAATACGGTCGACGGCGACGCTACTAATATAGTATATATTCCTCGCTGTTCTCCTATACCTATAGGGCGTATCTCTATTACTAGCGGAGGTTATATCGCAGTTCTAGCGGAGGTGCTTCCTCTTTAGAAGAAGAATCTTAGTACTTAGGTAGACTTAAATCCTCTAGATTACGGGGCGGTATAACTACTTAGATAACTAGTTAGATATCTAATTAGGCAGGGCGAGGCCGTTAATAGGCGATATCTAATTAGGTAGGGCGAGGCCGTAGATAGGCGTTCTACTACTACGGTTAAATAATCAGCCTTCTCTACGTATTATAAATTTATACTTACTAACTTATAATAGTAATATTAAGGTTCCTAGCGCTCTAAGCGGTCCTAGCGCGTTTCCTCCTACCTTAACCTTATATTCTACGGTTAATAGTATTATTTAGGAGGTCTCTAAGTAGTATAGACGAATTCTACCGCTTTTAATTAACTAGACACGTAGATTACTTAGTAGATATAGGATCGATATATATATATACCTAAGGCTTTAGAGCTCGATTACTTATAATATATACCTTATTATATATACTACTAGTACTAGTAAAGACGTTTTAAGGTCGTAGGGCTATACTATAGTAAGATAGTAGAGCAGTAGTAAATATAGGAGTTACCTAAGTTTTTTTAAGAAGGGGCGCTAAGTATTAAGCTTAGTAATTACTAGCGAGCGGTGCCTATAAAATATAGTAATAACACTTCTTTTACTTATAACTATTACGTAAATAGGCCGATTCTAATAATTCTTAATACGTAAGTAATCTAATAGCTGACTTTAAAACTTATAAAGTTATCTTAATACTATATAACGTATATAGCGCGAGGTATTACTGCGAAGAAGTTACGAAGTAGATTTAACTTTTAGTAGTTAAAGGCGCTAGGCCGAAAAGCGTACTATTAGGGGGGGAGAAGTATAGGGGTAATCTAATTAGCTGTAAAGGCGGAATTACTCCGAAAGTCGCGATATTCTGTTATTATAAGAAAGATATTAGGGTTAAGATCCGTAAGAGGACGTCGCCGCTTTAGAGCCTAAAGGAAAGAATTAGTAAAGATTAATATAGGAAAGGTACTACTTTAGAATATACTTAATAATAGTAGTAAAGTCTTAGAAGAGACTAATCAGGGGCTAAAAAATTAGCGATAGGTTTAGTATAGGCGTATTTAGAATAGGTCTGCTAAGATATAAGATCGTATAGTACTATATAGAGATATATAGAGGGATATAAATAGGTAAAGAAGTTATATATAAAGGTAGTAAGGAAGGTATAAAGACGCGTATAGGTAAACATAAAAATTTAATAGTTAAGTTACGTAAGGTAATATCCTTAGCGACTAATAACAGCTAATAATTCGGTACTTAGCGATAAATAACAGCTAATCATTCGGGCAAAACCTTAAGTCGTCCAATACTATATAGAAGGTAGCCCGCACTAGTGGCTTGGCATTCGGTGGCCTAAGTACTGTGCTACCTAATACTGATCTACTCCTTCTATGAAATGGCAAGCAACCAATAATTAAAGACTCTGGGTCTATGGACTCTTGAAGTTTCCAGACTGTAGTAGTCCTTCGATTGGCCAATTTCGTCTCTCGGTATTGTTTTAGCACACTGTGGGAACCTCAGATAGGTAGCCATGTCAATCCGGCAGGCAGCAATCTTGCCACATTGAAATCATCTTAAATAGCTACTTACTCCTTCGGTTGACATCCCGTCCAATATCAAACTGTCCCATGCGCTTCGACTTTGGAGTTCCTTTCGCACAGCAAGTACATCGTCACCAACAACACTGCCAGAGTCTTCGCGTCTGCTTCTAACACCCGCACGATTCATACGCAGCACACTAGCAATTCTGGTGTTGTGCCGACTTTGGTGGATACAGCTCCCAAGACCACCAAAGCCCATCACATCACTATGGTCCTTCCACACACTACCACGATCTAATCAACGTCGTCCACAGCAGCTTACTTTTCAACAATCTACGAAAATCATTACCCTCATCGTAATCCGTCTGACTTGCACCACACTCACTTCCAAAAGGATCCTTGTTTCATCAGCGACTGTTGCCCTCAGAAACTGAGGTGCTGATAGCCAACCACTATCAGCATGGCACGATGCAAAGAGTTCATTCAGAGTGTCGTAATTCGTCGCTGCCACCGAACTGCAACCAAAGGATTTCCCTATTGCTGGCAACATTGTGAGTACGCACGCGAAGCAGCAGAGGCTCTCAACACTAGTGATGATCTCAATACCGCAATGCTCCGGTATTTGACCTGTCAAGGGAAGGAATATCGATCGCGGAAGCGTCAGATATGTACCGTACCGGCAGCTGGCGCCCTTGCGATACTGGAAAAAATACACAACAAGCCGGGGCCATCTCTTGGTGACCTGGACCTGCCATTCGAAATTGTACGAATGATCATCTCGGGATTGAGCTTCTTAGACCTCCGTAGCTTCAAAGCCACCAATTCTCGAGCGCGCGAAATGGTCATCTTCAATCCAGAGTACCGCAACATCGTGACCTACGCTCCCGAGACCGTTGCGATCCTTGATAAAACAGACCTGCTGGCTTCATTCTCAATAGATGATATCCATGATGTACTCACTCAATCAAGGTGTAAGATATGTGATCGACGTGGTGGCTTCGTATTTTTCCCGAGCTTCCAACGCTGCTGCGAGCGTTGTGCTCGGTACGATGACGCCTTCGTTCCTATCAGTCTTAGCACAGCAACCAGGGAGTTCGAGAGCTTTGGCAGTAAACTTCCAAGACACCTG
Source organism: Stereocaulon alpinum (assembly GCA_018257865.1). Lineage (NCBI taxonomy): Eukaryota > Fungi > Ascomycota > Lecanoromycetes > Lecanorales > Stereocaulaceae > Stereocaulon > Stereocaulon alpinum. The sequence goes on along the minus strand of JAEUBA010000049.1, from coordinate 212,544 downwards.
CCAAAGATGCTAGTAACGCCGCAGATTCTTCACCGAGGGTCTCCGTGGCCACAAGGCGATAGCCCTCCCCAACCGCTTCGTTTGGTCAGTCGGGCTCAGGCCATTAATAGAGCAAAGGCAAGTGTACGTGACAAGGCCTCAAAAGCTCTGTTAAATTTTAATGTGAGGACCAGCCTTGGATTCCCTTACCGGGCCTGGGCAATGACGGTATACACAATGCCTTCTCTTAACCAGAAGACCCAGACCGCGATACCAGCCTATCAGTGCAAGGGCTGTGCGAGGGCGCAATGCGAGAACAGTAGGACTCCTCGTGCTTCAACCACCAGTTCGTGTTCAGGCTGTCAATACTCACTATCGGACGGGATTGACGTCCCAAGCCGGCATGGAGAGGCTTGGCAAAGTTCCCAGGGAAAGATATCTTGCCGGGTTGTGGTCGCGCGTGGAAGACAGTACACCGAGGAAGAGATGCTCGAACATTTCGCAGAATGCGGTGAAGTACAGGCTATGATGGCAGATCTGGCGGAGGAACTGGAACGACCCATACCAACACCGGAGGAGGTGGCTCGTAAGCGGCGTGCCGCTCAGAGGGCGAAGCAGTGGAGATAGTGCTGATGATTATGGTATCTTAAACGACGCGCCTCCTACAACAATGGACAACAACCAGAGTATTCTGCCAAAGTTGAGGGAAAAGCTTTGTGTTGGAGCTCGAAAGTAGCTGGGAACCCTTTGGTGATGACAATCTGCCTAGAGCTATGAAGTATCAAGTCGACAAACTAGAGCTCTGAGGCAACTTGGGAGGCTTCATGTTAGCAGAATAGCCTCTCATGGTGTGCTTTTAGCGTGCGTATTCTAGATGAAACAGCTCGCGAATCTTCTTCGTGCTGTCCAAATACGTATCTAATGTGTTACCGGCGTTACACTCCACCCTCCAATGTGCTAGAGTCTACCCAGGCGTTGTCGACTCAGCATCGCTCAGCTTCTGCTCTGCGCTCCGGTCTATCCTCCCGCGTGTGATCTTCGACCTACCTACCCATTGCTATGTTTTATATTATGGTGATGCTCAAATGACAGCCTCTTCCAAAAACCAATTCCTAACGACATTCCTCCCTCAATCAGCGGGCGAGTCCGAGTACACCGTAGATCAAGCGTTTGTGCTGGGCTCTGTTCCAACAAGTAAGACGGAATGTATGGGCTTCAGCAGCGACGTTTTACATGGAGTTAGCGTCTGTTGCGACTGACCGTATCGTACTTACTCCTTGCCTCACTCCGCGTGGCTTAACAAATTCCATTGCGACCTTGCACATTGCTATTTATTATTCAAGTGTTTCGCGGTGTCAGAAGGCTTGGGGGACGTATAAATCCTGTCAGGCTTCTCTGCAATCCGTTTATGTTGTCTGGAGACTGGGCTACTGTTTGTTAGCAGTACATTACTGGGACCGAGTTTGATACTTGCAGGGGGAATCATGCACATCGCAATGCAGAGTGGTGTTCACTGGTCTTTGGCTACGGAAGAGTACATAGAGTTCATGTTTGTGCTGGGGGATACTATGTTGATGAGGCTTGGAGGAATTCAAAGCTTTAATCAGTCAAACCCATCAAGTTGTCAATGGGCCCTGAAGCGGGTTCTTGGGCGAGCCCTTGTAATTACCCCGGGGTAGAGCAGAGCCTTAACTCCGGGGCATGAGACAGCTTGGGTGTAAACCCTACTAGTCAAAAGCGGAAAGGCTCCGCGCGAACTGTAAACAAACAATCGCAGGTCGCGCTCGTACGATCCCACACCATTGCTGCTAATCAGTGCCGCCAGGATGAGGGTCGTGGAGATCGTTATTGATGGCTTCAAGTCATATGCTGTGCGGACGGTTATCAGTGGCTGGGACGAGAGCTTTAATTCTATCACCGGTCTCAATGGAAGTGGGAAGTCCAACATCCTGGATGCGATATGCTTTGTTCTGGGTATTACGAGTATGAGCACTGTGAGGGCTCAAAATATACAGGTTTGCGTCGTTGCCCTTGCATGATCTGCGCAAGGCCCTCTGCTAAGCTCGACTGCCAGGATCTAATCTACAAACGGGGCCAAGCGGGCGTCACCAAAGCCAGCGTCACCATTGTTTTCGACAACCGAGACAAGAAGAAGTCGCCCATTGGCTTCGAAGAATATGGCCAGATCTCGGTCACGCGCCAGATTGTCCTCGGCGGCACAAGCAAATACCTTATCAATGGCCATCGCGCGCAGCAACAGACCGTTCAAAACCTCTTCCAGTCGGTGCAGCTCAACATTAACAATCCCAATTTCCTGATCATGCAGGGGCGGATTACGAAGGTGCTGAATATGAAGCCTGTGGAAATATTAGCTATGATCGAAGAGGCGGCTGGTACGAGAATGTTCGAGGACAGGCGAGACAAGGCGTTCAAAACAATGGCGAAGAAGGAGATGAAGGTGCAGGAAATCACAGAGCTGTTGAAGGAAGAGATAGAACCGAAGTTGGATAAGCTACGGACAGAGAAGAGAGCGTTCTTGGAATTCCAGCAGACACAGAGTGACCTTGAGAGACTGACACGCCTCGTGGTTGCCCACGATTATCTGAAGAATAAAGAGAAGCTGAAGCAGTCGGCGAGTGACCTGGAAGCAAAGAAGCAGCGCGCGACGGATCTCGAAGACTCGGCCAAGAGGCTGAAAGGTGAAATTGCACACCTGGAAGAGGACGTCAAGAAGGTCAAAGCCGCGAGGGAGAAAGAGCTAAGAAAGGGCGGAAAATTTCAGGCTCTCGAGGAAGAGGTTAAGACTCATTCACACGAAGTTGTTCGACTGGCGACGCTCTATGACCTCAAACAAGCCAGCATGACTGAGGAGAAAGAGAGGAGGAAGACTTTCCAGCAGTCACTCAAGGAGCTGGAAGCACAGGTGAAAGAGAAGAGCAAACTTTACGAGAAGTTACAGTCACAGTATGATGCTGCTAAGGCTGATTTGGACAGGCAAACGGCTGAAGTAGAGGCCAAAGAAGAGCTCTTGCAAACGCTGCAGACTGGTGTTGCGTCGAAGGAAGGCCAAGAAAGTGGATACCAGGGTCAGCTACAAGATGCACGGAACCGCGTCAGCACTGCAGCCACCGAGCAGGAGCAAGCGAAGCTGAAGATATCACACATGGAGAAGCGCATCAAGGAGGATGAGCCTCGGGCGAAGAAAGCCAAGGAGCAGAACTCAGGCTTACTCAAAGATCTCGAGACATTGAAAGCGCAGGCAAAGAAGCTGGAGGCAGAGTTGAGTAAATTAGGGTATGAACCAGGCAAAGAAGATTCGCTGCATCAACAAGAAGCATCGCTGCAAAAGCAGATCCGGACTCTTCGAGCACAAGCAGATGGCTTGAAGCGCAAAGTTGCCAATATTGATTTCAGCTATAGCGACCCATTGCCTGATTTTGACAGATCAAAGGTCAAGGGCCTTGTAGCACAACTCTTTACATTGGACAAAGACAAATCTCGAGCAGGTACTGCGCTCGAGATCTGCGCTGGAGGTCGGCTTTACAATGTTGTCGTTGACTCTTCCGAGACTGGTACCCAACTCCTCCAGAACGGTAAGCTGAAGAAACGAGTTACTATCATTCCTCTCAACAAGATTGCTGCTTTTAGAGCATCCGCCGACAAGATCGGAGCGGCGCAGAATTTAGCCCCTGGAAAGGTTGACTTGGCTCTCTCATTAGTCGGTTACAATGATGAGGTCTCTGCGGCAATGGAGTACGTCTTCGGTTCAACGTTGGTTTGTGAGGACGCCGAGACAGCGAAGAAAGTCACTTTCGATCCTGCCGTTCGGATGAAGAGTGTTACGCTTGAAGGCGATGTGTACGACCCATCTGGGACCCTCTCTGGTGGAAGTTCGCCGAGTTCGAGTGGTGTTCTGGTGACTTTAGGAAAGCTTAATGAACTCAATAAGGAACTGAGCGCTCTGGAATCCGAGCTCAGCAACTTGCAGTCTTCCATGGCTAAAGAACAGAAGAAGCTGGACTCGGCTAGAAAAGCCAAACAAGAGCTAGACCTCAAGACACATGAGATCAAGCTGACCGAAGAGCAGATAGGCGGTAATTCTTCTTCATCGGTAAGAACTCAACCTATTGACGTTGACTTCGTCGCTAACATCAGCTAGATCATCCAAGCAGTTGAAGAGATGAAAGCCAGTATTGACCAACTTAAGAAGGATGCTGCAGACGCCAAAGCAAGGCAGGCAGCAGCCTCAAAAGACATCAAAAGCATTGAGAAGGACATGAAGGACTTCGATAACAACAAAGACACCAAGCTGGCGGAGTTGCAGTCCTCATTGAACACGCTGAGGAAAAGCCAGATCAAGAATTCGGTGTCTGTCAAGGCCCTGCAGAAAGAGCTTCAGTCGAGTAGGTTGGAAGCCGAGCAAGCAGGAGCTGATTCAGGCGCTGCTCAAGAACAGCTTGCAGAGCTCGATTCAACGTTGACATCGCAAGAAGCGGAAGTACTAGACTTGCAGAATGAACAAGCTCAAGCGAAGGTTAGTCTTGAGGATTCCTCCGAGAAGCTAACGGCTAACAGGATTACAGGATGCACAAGATATCGCACAAGCACGCCTTGATGACGAGCGAGCGAAGCTGACCGGGTTCGATGAAGAGCTGAAGGCTTTAGAAGACGCTTCGAGATCGAAATCAACAAGGATTACCGAAGAGGGTCTCGAAATACAAAGGCTCGCTCACCAGATTGACAAATTCCACAAGGATCAGCAAAGCGCCGGCCAGATGCTCAAGGAAATGGAAAAGGAGCACGAGTGGATTGCAGACGAGAGAGACAGCTTCGGCCGTGCCAACAGTCCGTACGACTTCAAAGGCCAGAACATTGCCGAATGTAAATCTTCGCTGCGCAACCTTACCGAGCGTTTCCAGGGCATGAAGAAGAAGATCAACCCGAAGGTCATGAACATGATCGACAGCGTCGAGAAGAAGGAAGCAGCGCTGAAGAATATGATGAAGACCGTCATTAGGGACAAGAGGAAAATCGAAGAGACAATCGTGAGTCTCGACGAGTACAAGAAGGAAGCCCTCCACAAGACTTGGACAAAGGTCAATGGCGACTTTGGCAACATCTTTGCGGAACTCTTGCCCGGCAGCTTCGCCAAGTTAGACCCGCCTGAAGGTAAGCAGATCTCAGACGGGCTAGAAGTGAAGGTCAGCTTGGGGAAGGTGTGGAAGCAGAGTCTGACAGAGCTAAGTGGTGGACAAAGGTTAGCAGTTACTATTCCTTTGGATTGGACCATGGACTGATGGTCACGATAGGTCTCTCATCGCTCTCTCGCTCATCATGGCCTTGCTCCAATTCAAGCCCGCGCCCATGTATATCCTGGACGAAGTCGACGCCGCTCTGGACCTGTCACATACGCAGAATATCGGCCGGCTGATCAAGACGAGATTTAAAGGATCACAGTTCATTGTCGTCAGTCTGAAAGACGGCATGTTTCAGAACGCGAATCGCATATTCAAGACCAGGTTTAGTGAAGGTACTAGTGTGGTGCAGGCACTTACACCTGCAGATCTGAAGTAAATGATAATTAGTTGGCTTTGTGTGCGGTTCGAGTTGAGCGCGGCGTTCTCGGGAAGCATTAAGGCATAGGCAAGGTCAACAGAGCTTATGCATTGCGCATCTGTTTAGATTAGTATGTCACGTTGATTGAAAGCACATACATGTCGGCTCAAAGAAAGCCTCTAATTGCTATGGTACTGTGATCGACGAGCTTTTATTTACGAGAGCGACTTTATGGCATATGCCCTTGTAAAGTCTTGGCATCAGCCCTAAAGAATAATCCATGGGAAAGTTGAGTGCTGCTCATGATCTTTTCGAATTGTAACTCCGGTCTGATAACACCAGGTCTCCATACCTTGTAACATACAAGCGGTGTTAAATACCCCTATCTGGCATCTGTAAAAGCTGCAGATATCCATTATTGACCCGCTCACCGTCATTCTTTCCCCGCAATCCTAGTGATACTCAAACGATGTCAGACCAACAACAGACCCTTTCAATACCCTCCCTGCTCCTCCTTGCTGCCTTCACCGCTCTAACAATACGCTACTTTTTCTTCACCAAGCCCTCCGCAACCACACCCCGCTCCAACCCCCGAGCAGCAAATCCCGCAGACGTCGAGCAGGTAGCAACGATGTTTCCCCAGATAAGCCGAAGAGATATAATATGGGACTTGCAGCGGAATGGGGGAAGTGTTGCTGCTACCACGGAAAGGATCTTGGCGAGGGGTGGATTAGATGCTGTGAGTGGGGCTCTTCTGGCCACAGACCTAGTAGGTATCACGTGCTGAGTATAAGACGTACTACAGCCGCCACCCTCGTTCCAGCCTCCTATACCTGCTTCTGCGACGCCTAGTACCGCTGGCACAAACCCGGGGCAGATAAAACCAGCACAAGTTGACTTGATTACGCGCTACAATCTCGGTTCCAAAATATCCTCGCCCCCTTCCACGCCCTTAGAAGGAACAGGAGGTCAGGGAGGCTCGCAAACACAGACGTGGAGTAATAATAAGAATGAGCGGCAGGCGCTGTTACAGAAGCGGAGGGAAGAGATGATACTGAATGCTAGGAGGAAATTGGAAGAGAAGGAGAGGCAGCGGCCATGAGAGCATGCATGACACGACACGACCTGCTTATGGGAAGACGTTTACAGCCTGTTATTTATTGTACATCACGGTGAATACCGCTCATGGATCTATGATAGGGCTTTGATCTACAGCCAAAAGATGCGAAGCGGTATGACAGGCTACCCACTCCGATTGACAGACGCTCGCAAAGTCTATTGATGCTTCCCCGCAAAAACCCAGATCTTAAAAACTATCTCGACAGATCCAAAACGTAGGTCCGGGAGCAGCATACGATTCGGAAAATATAAACCACTGTGGGAGGCTCAGAAAGTTATACGCGATCGTCCCGCGCCGTTTGATCTGTAGCTATTCTGGAACGTCTAAGCCTCGCGTCATCGCATGGGGAATTATGATTCATGCCTTTTGAGGCTACTATTGCCTAGAATCTGATACCCAATTCGAAACAGGGTCTATCATTCCCATTTATGCTATCCATAGTGAGGCAGGAAGGATTACGCGACATCAGCTTGAGGGACACTTGATCCAGGCAGGGTATAGCCTTCAGAGCCTGGGTCATGAATTGCAATCGCCCCATTCACATTGTTTCTAAGAATACGGCTGAAGTACACTATAGAAGTCCACGGTGCCCTTGTGAAACTTCCTCCACAATACTACTATCCTATATCGCAGGGTCCATTAGACGCACAGACGCCAAAAGGTGATCATGCAAACACTGCGTTCGCATGCAGAATACACCAACATCCTGCCTTCTCCCGCCATGTCTACGTTTCCAGTACATAGATGTCACAAGACTTCCCTCCTTCAGCGGCGTCTTGCCTGAGAACAAGATTTAACTGGCTTAGCAGCAAATCTGCTCAGTGTCTACGTCTCTAATATACATCACAGGAACCGCTCTTAGACCATCAGACCCTTTGCCCAGGAGAGGTATGAGACACGAAGCATGAAACCGGCTCACAACATTGCCGGTTCAGGCTCAGTAAATACAGTCCTCAATGGGCCGTTTAGACGACGTGATACCTTACAAGTTTCTTCCCTTCTTGGCTGTCCACATCAGCTATTTTCAATAACTTCGTCTCCATGTTTGTTAGATTTAGACGGGAGAGAGGTACACGTCTTCGCCAATGTGGGTGGCTGTATAAAGTGTGCTATTTGTGCTCCTGTGTTCACTTTTCAACATTCGATCCACACTCTTCTGGAAAGAGATATCTCATATCATTCTGCTCCAAGTTCGCACGTACTTAGTAATACATTTGCAACAACAACAACTATACCAACGCTATCTTGTATTCAACTCCATCCCAACATCATGAAGGCCCATTCGTTCTCCTTGCTGGCATTCCTACTCAGCGGTAGCCATGTCTACGCGCAGTCCGTAGGCTCTTGCAGCAACATCACAACCGAAGGCGGATGGCAAGGCGTTGCCAGTATCTCGGTCAGTCCAACGTCCCATCCCCCGCAGTACCCATGTCCCCTGCGACTAATATCAAAACCAGTACTACGCCTACATGGGTTCAGCCTGCAACTGCGGCCACGCCAACGAAGGCGCCGCAAATTGGCAAGGCAACACCGGCGCCGCCCTCGGCATCGGTCAGGGCTACTACTCTGGCGCCGTCAACCAGATACTCTTCAATGGCAACATGGCCAGCGGTCAGCCTAACTGCGGTACCGGGTGCGGGTCCTGCTACGAGCTCCAAACCACCGGCGTGAATGCATACAACAGCGGCACTGGTCCAGGTTCAAGTATCACGGTCATGGTAGTCGATGCATGCTACAATAATAATGGAGCCCCGAACTGGTGCACTAGTACTACTGGCGGGCCAGATGACTTCGGATGCACCGTGCATTTCGATATCGATACTGATCCCACCGCTTATAACCCTACGCCACCGGTTCCGGTGGGTAAAGATGGAACGCAGTGGGCCAATGGGGGGCAATTTGTGCAGTATAGACCGGTTGCTTGCCCGCCGGCTATGGCGAGTGCTTTCTCGAGGGATTGTGCGGGTGATTGTCCTGCCTGAAAAAACTGGGGAAGGGCGCAGAAATGAGGAGGATGGAGGACTCGTCGAGACTGGATCTCCAAGAAGTTAGCATCGTCTGGAGTGTATGTTAGTATTATGCAAAACTGCTGTTGAACGGTAGGAATACAGACAATCTACATGTCTTTCTGATGCACTTCGCCGAGCCTAGAAACCTTCTTCCATCCCTCATAATTTAGCCGCAGGCGGATCGACATTAACCTTCCCATGCTCGCAAGTCGCAACAACGACGCCATCCCTCACCCTCCTCATCGTTCCCCGAATATGAGCTACACAGCCCGTTAGCTTCTCTCCCCAAACGCCTAGTCCAAATCTCCACCATCTACTCACCTAACCGCTTCCCAATCCCCACAATCTCCCCCTCAACCTCGACGTCCTCCCCCGCCCCCACAGCCGCAAGGTAAACCACATCAAGCGTCCGACTCACACCCGTTAATTGCCAGAACCCATCTTCACTGATAAGCGCAATCGGCACCGTAGTGCAATTATCGAAGATCGTAGCCGTTGCGCCGCCATGCAGATTGCCCATTGAGTTGCATAAGGAGGGTGTGATTGTTAGGCGCGTTGTTACACGGGGCGTGGGTGTGAAGGAGGCGGATGTGCATGTGAGAGAGCGGAGGAGGGCGGCGTCGTGGCCGGCGTAGGAGGGGTTGGCGGTGAGGACGGAGACGAAGTTTTCGGCTATGGCCACGGCTTTGGGGTCGGAGGGGGACATTGGGGAGTGTGCGTGGTTTGGTCGGGTGATGAGGGTGTTGGGGAGATAAGGCGCATGGGGGAGGCAGTGTCTTATTTGTTGTTCCGCTTACACAGGACGCTTGGATGGAGACATTGGCGGTGTGATGGTCCATAATCTTCAGGACCAAGCGAGCGATGCTGACGTTGATTGGTATGCCCACATCAGAGATTTGGATCTGGTAAAGCCACCTCGGATGTCGTCTGATCATGCTCTACGGTTGGAGAATCTCTCCCATGCAAGTCACCGAGCGTGTCCGCATGCCTTACAGTAGTAGCTGCCTGGGCTCTACTGCTGATCTCGCCTGGAGCTTGTCGAAACTACGCCTGGACTGTCCAATCATCTATGACTCCTGCCGAGAATTCGACCTGCACCGTCCCCCGCAGTGCACTAGTGAGGCCATGGCTGATAACGATATCTGGCGTCACGTATGGCGCGATTGGTGGGGGCGCTGATATCAGATAAATGTGCTATCGGACCATGGGTCGTTTGGAAGCTTTTGCGTCATAAAGCTTCGGTACCTCGACAGTGTGTATATATTTACTTCAACACTTGGAGCCGTCGAGCCCTTTACTCACTACTCACGACTACAATGATGGAAGACTTGAAGGATTCTAAGGATGTGGATGTCCACTCACGACCGAGCCTGACCAATGAACTACCAAATGAGGAGGAGTTGATGGATACACCACTGAAGGGCGCAGGGATCGATCCAGTATATGAAGGGAAAGCACGGGTCTTGAATAATGCAATACAAGATATCGGCATGGGACGGTATCAATGGCAGCTGTTCATCGTCGTTGGAGCTTTCGGTTGGGCTAGTGACAACCTCTGGCCTATCGTTACTTCGTTAATCCTACCTGCAATTACGAAAGAGTTCAATCCCTCGAAACCGCCGCTGCTTTCATTGTCGCAGAACATTGGGCTTCTCGTGGGTGCTATGTTCTGGGGGTTTGGATGTATGCTACGCCTCTAACGACCTGTATGTTGAAGCGAGACTGACGTTGGGCAGGTGACCTATTCGGCCGGCGGTTGGCTTTCAATCTCACCATTGGCATCACCTCCCTTTTCGGGCTTATTGCAGCAGGCTCCCCCAACTTCGCAGCAATTGGCTGCTTCGCTGCGCTCTGGAGTGTCGGCGTTGGTGGTAATCTGCCCGTTGACTCTGCCATCTTCCTCGAATTTCTTCCCGGTTCACACCAGTACCTGCTTACGGTTCTCTCGGTATTCTGGGCTTTTGCCCAACTGATAGCAACCCTTGTCGCCTGGCCACTACTCGGATACCACACATGCCAAGTGACTGCAACGACATGTACGAGATCGGAGAACTTTGGATGGAGATGGTTCATGATTGCTATGGGACTGATGGCGATGGCCATGTTCTGCTGCCGCTTCCTTCTATTCACGCTATACGAGTCGCCGAAATTCCTCATGGGCAGAGGTAAGGATGAGGAAGCCGTTCGAGTGGTCCATGAAGTGGCCAGGCGTAACGGCAAGACCTCTAATCTCACGCTCGCGGACCTTGAGGTGTTTAACCAGGTTGGTCAACAAGGCACAGATGCCAGCGCGGCGCTCAAGCGGAAGCTTGAGAAGGTGAACTTTACACACGTCCGAGCACTATTCGCAAGCCCGAAATTGGCGTGGTCAACGTCATTGATCATGCTCATATGGGCCTTCATCGGACTCGGCTTTCCTCTCTATAACGCCTTTCTACCGTATATCCAGGAAACGCGAGGAGCGAAGTTTAGAGACGGCTCGACATACATCACTTACCGCAATTCCGTTATCATTGCAGTACTTGGTATACCTGGAGCCTTGATCGGTGGAGCTCTCGTCGAGATCCCCAGGTTTGGTCGAAAAGGGGCTTTGGCCATCTCGACGGCCTTGACTGGTGTCTTCCTCTTCGCCTCGACAACAGCACTTACGTCTAATGCCTTGCTAGGCTGGAATTGTGCTTACAGTTTCATGACTAACGTCATGTACGCCGTGCTTTACGCCTACACCCCTGAGATATTCGTCACCAAGGATCGTGGTACCGGAAACGCTATGACGGCGACGGCGAATAGAGTGTTTGGGATCATGGCACCGATTGTTGCCATATACGCTAACCTCAAGACTGCAGCGCCTGTGTATGTCAGTGGTGCACTGTTCATTGCTGCTGGGTTGTTGACTCTGCTGTTGCCTTTCGAGCCTCAAGGCAAGGCCAGTCTATAACTGCACGATTGGTCATAGTTTTGCGATTATGTGTATCTTATTGTCTTAATTATACCCATTCTGGCGAAGCTCCTGCCGTTAAAGAGTGTCCAAGGGAGAAGCGTTCCACTATCTACGTTTTCGGGTGGCTGCCGCTTCACAAGTTACAACGAGAGACTGCTGCGCCTAGTCAGGCATGGCTGCTAAATTGCTGATCACCTAGCGAGGCCCCAGCATTCAATGGGCTCTATAATTAGCAAAGGCTGGCAAGGCAAAGCAAACCGCATTACAAAATACGAGAATAACTGGACCCTGCATGGAGGACCTACGTCTCCCAGCCCTGCCCAGAATTTATCCTGTCAATAAATCCTACAGCACAGCAAGTTCATATTGCTTTTCGTGTTAACTTTGAGCAACGCAAATGGCCCTATCCTCTAGAATCTCGGAATTAGTCCTGCTTCTCGGACATTACCTTGCTTCAAGCCTTGCGCAAGCAGGAGCCCACTCAAGCGGCTGGGCACTTCGCGCAAACGGGAGCTGTCTGTCTAACGAGTCCAGCTGCGGTGTCACTGTTGCTCCCTTCTTTGCTTGCTGTCCAGGATCCTCATCTTGCAGTCCTCAGTACAACAGTGCCTGCTGCCCTACAAGTGGTTAGCTGCCAACCTCCCTCTCAACTGGCAAGAGAGATGATAGCTTACGATCACGACTCCTACAGGAGACAATTGCACGCAAACCCTCATAGATAACGGACCACGATGTGCCGACCCTTCATGGACTTTGTGCGAGACTTACTTCTGTTGCTTACCTGGGTATACCTGCTATTCGCGGGCCTATGGCAAATATGATGGCTGTGGTGAACCTGGCTATGTGTTGGGTGTTGGGGAGACAGTGTTGTCAACAATCATGCAGGTCAACCAACTGACCTCTACTACCAGCGCCGCATCCCAAAATTTGCCAATAACGCAAGCTTCTGAAAGTAGTAGCGGATGGCCTTTGACTTCGGCAACACCGTCCACGTCGTCCATAGCACAATCATGGACATCAACATCTACGAGGCCAGCAAGCACTGACAACCCCTCATCCGGGCTTTCGACTGACGGCAAGACTGCTCTTGGCATTGGTGTTCCTGTGGGCATAGCCACGATAGTGGCCGCCTACTACACTGCCAGGGGTTATCATCGAAGGCACCGTGTATCATTGTCCGAGCATCTGCTCGAAACGTTGAGAAAAACATCAAGCTCGGAACTTAAAGATCAGCCAAGCCAAGCAAATATAGTATGATTGTTTCAACCTGGCAAGTCTCCTCTCCACAAGCCTCATTCTAGACGAAGCGCTCAATAGTCTCGCAAACAAACTTAGCAGGTACTGCCGATGGAGGTCAAAAGGTGCAGGCAGAGTCTTCACATAAGCAAGTCAACTGTCCTTGCATAGCTGCTCACGTCATATCATGCCTGTCACGTGTTGCTTTCAATGCCACTTTTCTTTTCATTTCGCTGAAAATTGAAACGCCGAAATTATGCATGACGTCCAATCGAAACCCTTGACTTTGTGTTGTGCTGTCTCGCTGATTTCTGCATGTCATAGATATTCATCCATGCCTACTGACCCTACTCTCTACCATTACCAGTCCTGCTATTGTAAGTGTGACTGTCAAACCACTTATTGTTATTACAAATGCTGCGGTCTATTCATTCACCCCTCCACGAGCAACATTGTGGCTGGTGAAAGGGTCACCATTCGAAGTGCTACGCTCACGGACTACTACGTACTCCCCAGCTTTCGAGTGTCTAGTCAGCTCAAGTTCATGCACCCGGCCTATCTTTTGCCCCGTCTCGAACACACTCATCAGCTTTCAAGCTGTCTTGACTCCTGACTCTGCTTAGCCCCGCCAATTTGTTCTCAACATAACTGTGCTTATACACATGGAAAACCTCGATTCCTGGCATCAATTAAGCATCCTTACAAGCGAGCGCTATTCCGTATATGGGTATAAGACGCCGTTGAATCAGTAGACCTGTTCGGCGTTTCACAATGGCCCATTACGTTGATGAAATGCCTCACATTCGGCGTGTTAGATACATTCTTGATGAGCATGCTTCGATGTCAACATCACGTACACGATACTTCGAGGCTTTTCGCCGCCGAGACACCCCGTGCTAAGACAGCCAGGGATAGGGAGGGCTGAGAAGGAGGTGCAGGGATTGGGCTCGCTGATAAAATCATCAAGACGTAAGAAAAAGGTAATTTAAGGGACAAAACGCGCTATGGGTAGCTGTCAGAGAATAGTCCTCTGCTTGACTGTGCATGGATTGGGTGGACTGCTGTAGCGACTCACTCAGGACAAAGCGTATCTTCAGAGAGCCCGTCCGAGGTTGAATCTCTCTTTGCGCACGTGCCTTAACGCTCTACGGATGTACCTCCGTGGCGTGTTTCAACGGATTGTCTCGGAAGCTCGTCGCATGGAGCGGAAATTTCTCGACCTGTCGCCTGGGCGGCACCTGCAGCATACGTGTATGAAGCTGCCCATCATATATGGACGTGATTTCAGTCTGTGGGAGGAACCACAGATTCGATCTCAAGCCTTGTACCGACCTGAGCCATGCTGTTAATCTCCATTCTTGGAATGCTATGCCTACTTACTGACTCAGTCTCCGTTGACGGTCAGACATTGCAAACCCCCACTAAAAAATTTACTAGTGTGGATACCTTTCCAAACGGACGCCCGCCGTCTAACAGATCTCTTATCCTACTTAATGGACTCCCCAAAGGAGATCCCGAGATCAGATGCCATGGCACGCAGTATGGATTCAACCCGAACATAGATGATTGCTGGAACGCAATACATTATGTTCAGCGAAGCCAAAGTGAAGTCACATTTGCGGAACGCGACACCAGTCCGGGTCCGAGGATCTTTCGCCTACCATTTAGACTCATGGGCGGTAATTCATCTTAGGGCTTCGCCAATACCTCTGCTCACACATCATTGCTTATACAACGTTAGACCAAGCTCAATGTTATTTCCAGCCCGTCTTAAGAGTAGGAGAGCGGACTGGTAGTGCAAGTTTCAATGAGATTCGCACTGCTGCGGCCGCTCTCATATCCCAGTGTGGGATGGGAGCACGACAAGGCGGAATCGCTAGTCACATAGGTATGTCTGAGAGAGTAACCATGGGATGTCCCAAGCAGAATCAGAGAGTCAATTATAAGGACATGCGTCAATACAAGCTTACAATAGGCAGGCGGCGATGACCACCTCGCCCTCGTCATGGGCACTTACCAACCAAACATAAAATGCAGTGGTACCTTAACGAGTTGGCCTTCTTGCAGAGACGTTCTTTTCGGAATGCCTGCAACGCCAGATCATGTAACTCTGGGTCCAAGCACAGCCCCTGGCTCTCAAATTACCCTCCCTAAAACTCTTTCGTCTGGTAAGCTTCGATTGTGCAACATTGTCCGGTCAATCTGGAATGTGCTGATTATCTGCTCTCACACTTGCAGAGGATAACAAATGTCATATGAAGATTTGGGCCAGCGATGGCTTGTGGGACTCGACCACTTGGTATAAGATGTGGGAGGCAGTTACGGCTGTGTACTCTGTATGTGCAAGGCATATCCAAGGAGGGTCTTTTTCGCTATTTGGTGAGTGAATGGCTCAGTAGTGAACTCCTTTAAGCAGCTAAACCAGATACCCTCTCTAGGTGATGCTGGCAGGCTTTCTATTACGCTCTCTGGTTCCCTGACGGCCGAAGAAGCGTAGCGCCATAAAGAGTTTAATCAAGAAGCACATAGGCAGATGAATGCCAGGACGAGAGTACATATGGGATATCGACATTAGTTGTGAGCACATTGCAAGATCGAAAGCACACTATAGAGTACACGGAAGTTGCACGCCCGCGATGAGTAAACATAGTTCTGAATAATATGAAAGAAACAATAGCCAAAAGCTCTAGGGGCCATGAGCTGTTGATATGGCTCTTCTATTTCAAGGTCTGTCTCTTACAATGGGCTGTGCATGATGATGATATGTCTTGACGAATAGGTGGAACTTACTCAGCCGGGAACGTGCCTTCAGTAACAAACTTAGCTCCTGGAAACGAGTTAAGTAGTATGAAGCATACAACCCGGAACGGTAGCTTGTCAATGGCCAATGACCTTAGCCCAGCTGCAATCTCGCGGACCACAACCGAAGGAATTGAGTGCCATGCGGAAAGAGCACAGAGGATTGCAAAGTCAGGTCAACGAGCGTGCTGCATATATAATACATGTATCAAAGATGAGTCTAGAACTCATCGACCGCATCACTTGGCAATCTAGCACCTAGTCATTGCTTTATCTAGTCTCGGTTTCTGTCTGCAGAGTCGACTCTATCCCACTAACCAGGGACCGACCCCTTTTATCTAGACGCCTCACTCTTTCGGGATCCTGGCAAGGGGGATGCCGAAGGCGCCTTAATTCTTGCAGCGGGTGGGTAGTGAACCCTCTGCAGCTTCTGAGGTGCACGTCTTATTGGTCATAAGTGTGCCAAATGCAACCCGTGTCCAAGTGCTGCAGCTAAAGCGTCTAGCTAGAAAGGCTGCCTAGACGCTGTTTGACTCAACCGATGTTGCCCACATGCTATTCTATGGATGTAGAACCAAGAGGGATTTCGAACACAAGCCATCCTCGCTTGGCTCCCAGCGGCTAGTTGTCCCTTACGATGATCTATAAACTCGCGTCACCCTTGATCCATCTAGTAAGGCATCATGCTGGGCGTCAACTCTGTACGGAAATTACCGCAGAAAATATCATGACCTCTGCTACTGAAGACATACATTACATCAAATTTCTCGTCGCAGATCTGAACTCCGCCGTCAATGGTCCCGATGATCTGGACCACTCAGATCGAGCGCGAGCGCTACAAGGGGTAAAGGCATTGATAGGTGCCCTGGAAACACCTCAGAATGCTATCGCTCAGCAGCGGCATATGGTAACTACATCTGGGGAAACATTCCCTGATTGTCCACTGGCTCGCTCCGTGCCGAAAGTCCAAGAAATTAATGTCTTTCCCGGGCTCAGATACCACCACAGCTTTTGCGAACGTCATTCTAGCAGGGAACATTAAGATGATAACTAACACCACGCGCAGTCATCTAGTCGAGGGGATAGAAACAGTCATCTCCACGGCATTCGCAGATGCAATTTCACGAACCGGCCTTTACCATACACTCATGACAAAGTCACTCTTTGCAAATATAGGACAATCATACTGTTGGGAGGAGCCAAATACGCATCTACCTTCTGTCCATGGCCCCTTTAAGACTCTCTGCATACGCCTTTGCCCATTCACGGGCACTTGAACAGTGAGTTTTTCTACTGGGGTTCGAGGACTGATGAGCTATGCTGAAAGGCGGTCGTGATGCAGGAGGTGCCTTCCAAGCGTCACGGGCAACAGATTATCCCGCCATCACCGCTTTAGCCATTCATATAATTGTTGCAATCGTCCACATTCTGTGTTTGCTCTTGGCGCGATTGAGCTCAGAATGCTGGGATACTCTGGAAATGCTTCTAGCCATAGCGCTGACCTCCAAGACTGATACGAGAATTCCGAAGAATACATGCGCTGGGATTTCGCGCACCGCAAAGGGTAAAGTGAGTCTTTAGCCGCGTTGTTCGTCCATGAGAGCAGTGATACAAAACGACATTGATAGCAGTCCGCTACATTTTTCTTGGTCTCGGGCCTCTTCCGTCTTTCAAAACATCAAGAGCAATCTTCTTTCGCTGCCAATATACGCATGCACTCACAGTGCAATATGCACCATTTGCCGACCCCTTGCAACCCTCCGAAACGTGCTTGAAAAAGCGCAAGCAGCCATGGAGGCGACGTAGCTATATGCGAACGACAAGGTCAGGAACCCGATTGTCACGGTCGCAATGACAGCTGCGCAAAGTTCTTCCCTGTCATGAAAGTGTACATCGCCCACATTCACAGCTCAGCATTTTCAGCTGAAAGGTTCTTCCGTCTTTGCTCTTGAAGAAACGTAATGCTGTATTTCCACCACATCGCGGTTCTGGTCCAAATGTGCAGTTCGGCTCTTGGAATTTCTCCTCCTGTAAAGCCCTCTCTATCACTTGTCGACGCTGCGAAGAGCAATGGCACAAATCTTTCCTGTATTACAGTGCCAGAGTCCGCAAAGTTAGTTCGATCTCGCCCAACACACTAGAACTCCCTGACAGCACGCAGTCCACTTCCCCCAAAACCCATGGTCACCTACAAGGTCCCCATGTCCCCCGTCGACATAACATTCTACAATTACCGCCATACAGTTTCCTCCGTTGATATGGGTACCTGCATCCTAGCGGCAACACAAGACTGCCTAGAAAGAATGCCCGATTGGGATCGACCCCTAGGCCCAGATGGCAAGGTATACGGGTCCGGCTCTGTACAACTCTTGCTATATCCTTACGAGAACATGACGTGGGCGGATTGGAGTGATGGCGTCAGGGGGCTCTTCTGGTTCCTGACCGAATATGAGGCTATAGACCTGTCGTTCCGCATCACGGTTGAGGGCAAGGGGACCGCAGGCATCGGGCACGTTACGTCCCTGGACACAAACGCCACGCTTCCTTCCAACGCGACATTACCAAGTCTGTTAAAGTAAGTCACTCTTTCTTCAAGCCAGAACGAATCTCAGCGCTCATATCACGCAGTAATCTCCCTTCGGATCCATATACCCACTCTGCCTCCTCCCGCCTGCAAATCACCTTCAAACACTACAGGCGACCGATCTCCAAGGTCGCCGCTCACATCATGGCCGAGGTCGCTATCAACGACGCCCAAACTGAATCCGCAACGGAACCTGCAAAGACGATCGGACGCAAACAGTGGTACCAATGCGGGCCTGTGTATCTGGTGCTATTTCCGACACCAGAAATGCTTTGGTCTGATTGGACGACGGCGGCGCGGGTGATTGATTGGTTTGTGACTCAGTATGAGGCTGTGGATATGGATTTCGAGGTTCTTGTTTTGGGGCGGAAAGTTGGGAGTGGGACTCTTGACGATATGAATGGTAGTGTAACATAGGCGTAGCTTTTCCGCTTTGACTTTTTCTCCTTCATGATGGATCTGGAAGGTTCACGAGAAAGATTTCGACGTTTTCCTGATTAGCTGGGGGCACACCCTCCATTGACGATAGTGCTGTTCCTCTACGCTCAAGATGTTTTTCTGGAGGAACCTCTTTCTATATCTACCTGACAAACTCCAGCTTATTTTTCCAATAATCAGCACTTTCTGACGTTTCGACGTGATGAAGCGCGGATGGCGTTTGGTGCATGCAGGGTATCTGCAGGTGCTTAACATCAATTACACTATGTCACCTTTGACAACTCTCTTACCCTACTCTCAGATGGAAGACAAGATTTATACAACAGTTGCTGTCTGTGTTTGTTTGTTTCCAGTGCTGAATATGCTGTAAGGACTTTGGCTGCGAGGGAAGGGGGGGAAGGGGGGGAAGGGACAGTACTGATGATGCAATATGTAGTTAGGAGCATTGGACCGTAGCTGTGTAAGCGCTGGACTATCTAGTTAGGGAACGGGAGGCTATGGAGTTGTTTTTTGAGGTTAGTGTGGAGGGGTGTGGATTCTCTTGGGGCGGGGTATGTGGGCATGATGATCTCGTTCCACGTGATAGAGAGGGTTTGGAAAAGGCGGCAAGGGAGAGATTCGTAGATAAATTCCTATGCTTGATGCATGTCAAGCCATGCTGAGCCTTGCCAACGCCTCGCTTGCTAGAATGTCGAAGATACCAAATACTGATGCAAAAAAGCACCGTCACTTCTCGACCGGTCCGCCGTCTTTGCTCTGTTTGATTTGGGAGTCAGTAAACTTGTTATAAGGTGGTTCTGGGGTGGATAGAAGTGTCTCAAGGACCGAGAAAAGATTCCCGGCCGCCTAGATGACCTTGAAGTGGGAGTAATAGCCCGGAGAACGTGACTTACCCATCCTTTACTCCGCATGCTTTCTTCTACCCGATCCCATATCCCCTCTACTACTTCTCTATCCCTCCACCTCCCACTGATACCCTGCTGTGGGTTCCACTTCTCGATTTGTGCACTCGTTACGCCTCTTCCCCACCCCTTGACGGTTGCGGGTACATCTTCACCTCTCCAACCCACGTAGATACCTAAAGCATTCTTGAATAAGTCCGGCGCGTTTTGCCATTTGTAGCTCTTGAATTGCCATGTTTGACCTGTCGTGAAGACGGCCACAACACGATTCCAGTAATCAGGCTTGAATTGCTCAGGTGTATCGACAAGGATGAAGCGGAAAGACCTCTGACCATCTATTGACGGAAGGGTTCGTGAGACGTGAAGGATGTTAGCGGTAGCAGATGAGCCAGCAAGATTGGAGTCGGCGGGAATGTATGTGCCCGATTCGAGAAAGGATTTGATATTACTCATGCGGAGGAGGGAAGATGCCGAAGGTGAAAGAAGAATGATGGGATCGGGGCGGCGGCCAGGCTTCTTATCTCGAGAGGCGAGGGAGGTAGTGGTGGTTGTGGAGGGAGCGGTACTTGTATGGGAGGACTTCTTGCGATCTTTGAAGAACGTTTCAGAGTATTTGCGGACATGAGAGAAGTCCTATATACATTACTGTCAGTAACCTTCGATAGGCGATGATAATGGAATTGATCTTACTGTAGGTTTGATGCCCCGCAGGATGCTGTTCCTGTCTCCCATCTTCCTTTCCAGATTGTATATTTGCTGCAATCTGGGATCTATTTGCTTGCCAGACCTTGCACCAGCAACACCACTAGGCACCGTAGACACTCCCCCAGCAACACCCGAAGCCACTTGTGCCAATTTCGCCGCCGATTTGTCTGACTCTAGCCCCTTGATATACTCGCTCTCATCAGACGCGCCCTCCAACCAAGTGATCAAGTCCAACCTCTCCACGAACACCAAATTTTGCACTGTACTCGCAGCACCAGCTCCATCTGTGCCTCCTAGCTCATCATTCAGTGCCTGCGCTGAAGCAATGTAGTCGGGAATGTTAACATCTTTTTTCTGCCACGCGAAATATATGCTGCGGAGGTCCACCGGTTGATCTGAGGAGATGAAGCGTGTCGGTGTGTCGAGAGCGATGGTGTGAGGTTCTGGATCGGTGAAGTGGAGGTGTGTGGCCACGCCTAGATTCTCTGTTGCGAGCTCTGGGGCTGACCCATCTGGGGAGGTTGTAGGAGCTGGGGGACTGTTCGAGGCAATGGAACGGCGAAGACTGATGAGAGGGTCATGGGTGGCGGACGTCGCCATCTTGGTCAACCAGAGCTGACCAGTCCCTATGAAGCGTTCTGGGTATTGCGAGACATGTGGGACAAGCTGTTAGCGATATTACAATTCAATCCATAACGGTGTTGGAAAGACCGGTACTGTGCCAAGATTCTGTCGGCGCGTTTGCAGCGCCAAGCCCGAAGGAATCCCTGCTGAGCCTCGCTCGTCAGGGACTCAGGGACACAGAATGGTCCACGCGACCCCAGAAGACGGGCCCCCGCGTCGCCCAGTGATCCTCTGCAAATTAGCGCTGATCACGTTTGAAAGGCTCGCTTAGGGGGCTCGCTTGGGGGCCTATCCGCCCGGAAAAACATGAACTTTTCCATGTCCCTGACGAGCCTCGTTAATGTCGGGAAAGGATCATGTATTTGCGGGTAGGGGCTCTCTTGAGCGAGCTCGCAAAGCGTGATTAGTAAGGTACCTAATTAAGGGAGTTTCGGAGAGCTCAGAGGCCTGTGATCAAAGGCGTGTGCTCAGAGGTAGCACGATTGTCTTCGTTCCTCGACCTGAGTGTTCACGGGACTGAGATTGATGATTCGGTAATCATACAATGTAATTACTATTGGACATGGTCAAAGGGCCATTGTATTACATTGGTTGTCTAACACATGCAGGTGACCATCATGAGTATACAATCATCAAGATAGACGTACCAACAGCTCCATTCCTCCGTGCTTTCTGACCGCACTCTATTATTGGAAACAGACTATGGCATTCGGGACTAGAAGAAGAGTGCCAGGTCAAGAAGGCACGCCATCATAGAGGTGCATCTTCCGGTAGGCGACCTTTGAATTTGGGGAACTTTTAGGCTACCATGTGAGTGCATGATACGTGTGAATGGAACAACAATAGTATCATGCTATCTCTCGTGCTACAATCACCACCAATTCTGAGACATGGAGCTATCATCATCCCCTGGAGTAGGAGTCTTAATCTCTGGAGGTGATGCCTTGTTTTGGCCATGATAGGGACAAATACCCGCTCCCCTCGATTTATGCTTTGGATGCTTGGGACATAAGGGGCTGCTGGGAAGATGATCTGGAACACTTGCAACATATTCTTCCCAGGAATTAGTCTCTGCATCGACGGTATCTAGTTTCCTCCTATACCATTCCATGTCTGACACGCTTCCTGTCCTCCCGCTTGTCCCTGCGCGAGTCGTGTGGTGCCGAGGTGACTCCTCTGTCATCGGTGCGTTGTAATCGAAGAAAAAGCCCCGATGCTTCCTTTTACCAGGAGAGCCGTCTGGTAGTGGCGGCGTGTGGATTCTGCGTGCTTCGGAAGGTAGAAAGCTGGGATTGTCTGACTCGCCCAGTGCCACAGTGACGTGTTTCTGGGGGGTTGCAACAGTATACATCTCTTCTGGATCCGGCGTAGCAAGGGGTGGCTTCCCCATCATCATCTCACGGATAGAACTTGTAGTCGAATATATCGAAGCAGGTCGGAAACGGTGCCGACGAGGGGCGGCTATGGATAAGTCGCTGACGCTAGTATTGGCACTAGACGCCATGATTCTTTTCATTGCCACATCCTTGAGCGTGCTGGAGACCCGATCGAGAACATGGCCCGTTAGGCTCCGTGACCTGTGCTCTATATCGACAAGACTATTGGAGTCACGTTTGAGACCCAGCGCACGCTTTGTACGACAATAGAGTCCTTCTTTTGGGGTAGAGACGGTGCTGCCGAAGTTCTCGAAAGATTCCTCGAGCAGTGGCTGACCACTACCTGCGTTCGATTGATGATGGTCACCCGCGGTCTGTAATCTTGTCATTATCTGAGTCGAAGGGATACCCATAGTAGTAGCGTGGCTCAAGTTCGGTATTATTTCGTCGGAAACGGTCCTCGACTGTTCATCTGCTCGTCGTCCAACTCGAATCTCAAGCCAGCCTCCCAAAAAGCCTCGTTGCCATGCGAAACCATTTCTAGGTTCATGGGGTGGCGCTTCATCGTTGGACGCCCCGGGCCCTACGTGGGTATCTGAAATACCCAAAACCTTTCTTGCTTTAGCGCTGAGCGCGGAGCATGAGCGGTGTCTCAATGCGAACGGCTCTTCCTCGTCAGCCTCAGGAGGAGGTCCTGCAGAAGATAGAATCTCTCGAGCATTCCCCAACCTATCACTTATCTCTGAATTATAGCTTCGCCGTTCTGGTGGATGTGACTGTCGCTGCGCGGTAATGATTACTGGGGATGCCAACGGGGATGATGGATTCGAATTGGCAAATTCTGAAGTACGGTTGAACGTTCTTCGCCTTCGAGGACGCGCACCTAGGTAGTTTGTCGAAAAGGTCAAGGGAGAAGGCGGTGTGTTAGGACTAGCGCTATCTGAAGCACGCAGTGCGCGAGGTCTGGAGAACAAATTCCCAAAATCAGAGCTTGGAAGGCGTTCGGGGGCATTAGGGCGATTGAGTGACGGCATGCTGTATGACCTAGCGGTAGTAACACTGATGCTTCATATTTACATACTGGGGTTATAGTATTCGTAGGATCAAGGGAGATAGGAGACGCTGTGACAGACAAGATTCGAGAGTTTGAGCTACGTTGATCACAATTGCCAAAGGAAAGAGCAAGAATACAAAGATCAGAAAAGCTCGCATCTCATGGTAAACATTGGCAGGAGCGAGGAGTATAGCTTCCATCGGATATGAGACAGTCTTCATTGTGAGATTGTACAGAGAATTCCAAGGCCAGACAACCCTCAATTGAAGTTAGTAGATGTTTTTTTGGGCTCTTACCGTAGCGAACGGCAATTGAACATCATAATCAAATACCCTTCGGCGTGTAGAATATGAACACTGTGCGGGAAAACTGATCAAATTGCAGGAAACCCTCCTCTCTTTGCGATATTATTACAGGGACGGCTGCAAGCGAAATCGTTGGGCAACATGACTGGGTGAGCATTTGCGATGCTTGTCCGTCAAGGGCGGGCGAACATGTGCCAAGCTCCCAAATAAACGTCCAGATTGCTAGTCCGCAGCTTGGACAGTCATCAACAACGGGTACATCCGGCTTTTGATTTCATGAGAAGCAAAAGTGAAGTGTATGCCCGAGGAGATGGTGTGGCAGGCTATCCGTCAGAAAAACTGGCAGTGTTAGGCGCTGGTAAGGCCAATGTTCCGTGTACAAGGATGGTAACAAGCCCAGCGATTTGAATCTCAAATGCAGCACTGGACCCCTGAGTTTTCTCCTCATCATAGTTGTGACTTCTTGTGACGCCTACCTAGGTGGCGCACGCTGGTGGTGGCGGAGAGCTGCAGCGTCGGCAAAGGAAGAACAATTGGCCGTAGCGCACCTGTCCTCGGTCATCATCATGATATTGAGTTTTGGATTTGCAAGACATTGATACTCTTAATCGCCACTTCATTTCCTCGGGAGACTGTTCTTACGCTGGCAGGTGTTCTGATAATTTAACTCATTCTGTATACCTAGTCTCAGAGGAGCTGACTACGACTCATCGACCATACGATATCCCCCGTCACAGAGAGTATGGTCAGTGGTCAAATGCTGCCATGGAGGACTGCTCTTCGAAGTACGCGCAATAGTGCTCTCAGATACCGCATAGTTTCTGCCACGTACTCTACGAGTGTACTGCAGCCTTCTTACCGCCACCGAACACTCTCAAACTTCGACCAATCTACGTACTATTCGGTCCAAATCCGCCCCTTCACCTCATCACTGCAATGGAGAAAAGAGCGTGCAGCTAACGATGTTCCCGAACCTATACCCGTCAAGGATGATCCAGAACATCAGACGGATGAGCGGAAGGACGCAGAGAAAGAGGAGGGCAATGTTGAGGTATCACTAGAAGCCAAGCGAGCATCAGACTCAACAGCGGCACCGGGCACAACAGCGGGCGATATCAAAGGCAGCAGCAGTTCAGGAAGTGGTGGCGAATCTGGCTCTGGTAGCGGGGATGGCGGCCGAAAAGGAGGCAAGAAGACCTCTACTGAGAAGGCAATACAGAAACCCGTTGTGCCGGAAGTCTACCCCCAGGTCATGGCCATTCCTATCGCTAAGCGACCACTGTTCCCTGGCTTCTACAAGGCCATTACTGTCCGCGACAAACATGTCATAGCCGCCATTCAGGAAATGATGCGACGTGGCCAGCCCTACGTTGGAGCTTTCCTCTTCAAGGATGAGAACGCGGACAAGGACATCATAGAAAGCCCGGACGATGTGCATGAAGTTGGGGTATTTGCGCAAATCACGAGTGCTTTCCCTGTCAGTGGCGAACCCGACAGCATTACGGTCGTACTGTACCCACATCGAAGGATTAAGATATCTAAACTAATCCCGCCAAAACCCGCGAGCAGTCAGAATGCTCCTGTCACCATTGATGTCACTGAACCAGAGCAAGAGCTACCCAGAGACCAAGGTGCGACAGAGAAGTCGGGTGATGTGGTAGCAAGCTTCGAAGAATCCAGCACTTCTCCCACAGGCGTTCAACCCTACGAGCCAACTGCCTTCCTCCGCGATTATCCCATCAGCTTGGTTGACGTTGATAATCTAATTGAAGAAAAGTATGATAAAAAGAGCCCCGTTATAAGAGCTGTCACAAGCGAAATCGTCAGTGTCTTTAGAGAGGTGGCGCAACTCAACCATCTTTTTAGAGATCAAATCTCAACTTTTACGTTGACTCAGTCGGCCGGTAACGTTCATGAGGAACCAGCGAAACTGGCAGATTTTGCAGCGGCGGTGTCGACTGGTGAGATCAGAGAGTTACAAGATGTGCTAGAGACCATGAATATAGAGGAGCGACTGACAAAGGCGTTGATGGTTTTGAAGAAAGAGTTGATGAACGCGCAATTGCAAAGCAAGATATCGAAAGATGTCGAAAATAAAATCCAAAAGCGGCAAAGGGAGTACTGGCTAATGGAACAGATGAAAGGCATCCGCAGAGAGCTGGGCATCGAGTCTGACGGAAAAGATAAGCTGGTCGAAAAGTTCAGGGAGAAAGCCAACAAGTTGGCGATGCCAGAAGCCGTCAAAAAGACGTTTGAGGAAGAGTTGAGTAAACTAGCCCATCTTGAACCTGCGGCCTCGGAGTTCAACGTCACAAGGAACTATCTAGATTGGCTTACACAGATACCATGGGGCCAGCAGAGTGCTGAAAACTTTGGGATCCAAAATGCGATGACAGTGCTAGACGAAGACCACCACGGTTTAAAGGACGTCAAGGATCGCATCCTGGAATTTATTGCAGTTGGAAAGCTAAGAGGTACCGTTGAAGGTAAGATTCTATGCTTCGTGGGACCTCCTGGTGTTGGAAAAACCAGTATAGGGAAATCTATCGCCCGAGCGCTGAATCGGCAGTACTACCGGTTCAGCGTGGGAGGGTTGACGGACGTGGCTGAGATCAAGGGTCACCGGCGGACGTATGTCGGAGCACTCCCGGGACGCATCATTCAAGCACTCAAGAAATGCCAGACGGAGAATCCTCTCATCCTGATCGACGAGGTTGACAAAATAGGAAGAGGCCACCAGGGCGACCCTTCCTCAGCCTTGCTAGAGTTGCTGGACCCGGAACAGAACAACTCATTCCTCGATCATTATATGGATGTACCCGTCGATCTTTCCAAAGTCCTCTTCGTGTGTACCGCCAACATGACTGACACGATACCGCGGCCTTTGCTCGACCGGATGGAGCTGATACAGCTTTCCGGTTATGTGGCCGATGAGAAGATGGCGATCGCTGAAAGGTTCCTGGCACCTGCTGCTAAAGAAATGAGTGGTCTCAAGGATGTGGATGTGGCTTTGAACAAAGATGCAATTGAGGAACTCATCAATAAGTATTGTCGCGAGAGCGGAGTTCGGAACTTGAAAAAGCAGATTGAGAAGGTCTATCGCAAGTCTGCCTTGAACATCATTCGGGACCTTGGAGAGGAGGTGTTCTCCGAGGACAAAGCACTGACGGTGGAAGGTAAAGCCGCTCAGGAAGAATCGAGGAAGAATGAATTGGATGTCAAGGAGACACCAGAGGCCATCGAGAAGGAAACGACGGCTACACCGCGACACGGTTTGAAGGTGCCTGACGGCGTACACGTTAGCATTGACTGCAACAACCTCAAAGACTATGTCGGGCCCCCAGTTTTCACTTCAGATCGCTTGTACGAGACAACACCTCCCGGTGTAGCAATGGGCCTTGCGTGGACTAGCATGGGCGGTGCTGCCCTATATGTTGAGTCCATCTTAGAGAACGCGCTCAACCACCTATCTCGGCCTGGTCTGGAAAGGACGGGAAATCTGAAGAATGTAATGAGAGAATCGGCGTGGATAGCTTATTCTTTTGCTAAATCAGTCGTGGCGAGGTTGTTCCCAGAGAACCAATTCTTTGAAAAAGCTAGGGTACATCTTCACTGTCCAGAAGGTGCTGTTCAAAAGGACGGCCCATCAGCTGGCATTACGATGGCGACATCGCTACTATCGCTTGCTTTGGACAAGCCTTTAGATCCTACTATAGCGATGACTGGAGAGTTAACTGTTACGGGCAAAGTTTTACGAATCGGTGGATTGAGAGAAAAGACTGTGGCTGCTCGGCGTGCTGGCGCAAAAACGATTATTTTTCCGGCTGATAACACCTCGGACTGGCTGGAGTTGCCTGAAGTGAGTTCAAGCTCCTTACTCGTCTGTTCTTGTGGGGGCAAGCGCTAACACCCACTCTCAGAATATTAAAGAGGGTATCGATGGGCACGCGGCCAGCTGGTATTCCGATGTCTTCGATCTCGTCTTCCCTAACATCGACGCCGAACACGCTAATAACATATGGAAAGCCCAATTAAAGAAGCCTGATCATTGGCCACCCCAATCAATGAAGCATGATAAGCAAGCTGAAGAGCACGAAGCGGACTAATGGGTATAGAGTGTGTGCGAGCATTGTCATCGGAGTCTTTCAAGAATCGTACTTTGCAGTTTCATTGGCATTGAATTGGTGTTGGGCAGCATCTGCATTGGGTAAACATCGGTAGACCCGGGTTAGGAGTGGTGGGAGTGTGGGGTTCGGGAGCATTGGAGTGAGGCATTCGTCACTCCACTCCTGGCATTGATGTACATAAATAGATGGCCATGATACAAGCGACACGAGCCTTGTATGACCCTGGCGGAGCCTTGGGCCAGCTTCATCTTTACCAACCTTATTCGTTCAGGCGTGACTGTGTCTCGGTTATCGATTACGAGGCTCTTCGGTCTATTGGCGACTACACTGCAGCATGGCTCATTGCGCCGAAACCGGCCTCCGATAACGACCTAGCCCTTACTGAACAGACTAATAGGTACATCGGCTTCCAATGGATACATAGGCTTCATAATGGAGGAATGACATGTGCTGTCCCATAATGTCAGTAGCACCACCAAGCTGAAACCGCGTTGGGTATCAACACAGTATTTGCAACAAAACTAGTATTAAGAGCATGGGATTCTGTCAAACCCAACATAGGCACCACCATGGCTGCTTACTGTATGAAGGTAAAGTTCACTGGCACAGTGACACAGAACTCCTGTAATCCTGTCAACCGTAGCACGGCTTCCCAATGATTGATGGATGTGCAGCCACTCGGCACGCGTAGATCCAGAGTTCGTGATGTAAGAACCATGCAGCGGGAAAGCTCAAGAGTGCAGCTACCGACGTTTATCAGAATGCGGATGTCATAGGTCATCGAGAACTTGTTCCCGCTCGCTTCACCGTTGCCATTTATTATTACCCGGTTTCTCTCTCGACAGTCTCTCCATAAGCCCTACTAGACTTTGCCGACATCGTCATGGTGATAGCCTGACGAATCCCTGGGACCAGCCCAACGTGATTGAGTCAATCCACGAGTGTCGTCGCTGCAAGACTGGCAGCGGGCCGCCAAGTCAGCACGGCTCATAGCACATGGGACGAAGCATGTTAAAGGGTGAATGGGACGCTCGTGACTCGATCCCAAACAAAGGCGAGGTGCAAACAGTGACAGAAGTAACAGTGGAGCAACCAATTGGGAGTGTTAGGGTTTAAGTATTGACACGTCACACAATAAAGTCAATCAATGGCATCCTCTAGTGGCATGCAGGATGGTGATAGCGGCGCCCCAAATATAGCTTCGACTCTGTATGCCCAACCTGGGATCAGATTGACCAGTGGGGCTATAATGTGGCAACAGCGTGAATGCAGCAAGATATTTTGAGATCTCTGATGAGATCACGCATGGAGAGAAGAGCATGTCTCGGATTTGTGAGGAAAGTTTGCCGCTTCGAAGTGCTCTAAGAGCGATTTCTGGTGTCAATTGCGCGCAGACTAGGACTACGATAGGGTTACAGTAGATGACACGACGCTCGGGCTGACTCAAGTTGATTTGATCCGAAGCGGTGTGAAGAGTGAGACCGATGCCGGAGCTGTGCTTGAGATGAAAGTGAAGAAAAGAAAAGGGATGAATGCCTTCGACTGTTGAAAGAAGAATCAATATTGTAAATCTGTAGGTAAAGTTGTTTAAAGGTAGTTCTAAGGTATCTCGGTTGTGAAGCAAGTGCCTAATCAGTGCCTCGCCTAAGTTCCAAGTTAACGTCCACCTCAGTCAGGAGCCTTTCGTTTCGCGCGGCGGGTATACCTTCCGGTGCAAGGGTGCAATAATACGGGCGGGTTCGGGCAGCTCTGCATTTTTAGGCTTTAAACTGCTTTGACCTCACCGGACCATTACCAGGAATCCTTTCGGACAGCCTTGCTCTTCAGCCCCTTATCATTTATGCACGCATCCTTCTCGCGCTAGGAACAACAAACCCACAACGTCAAGGCTCCCAATTGGCATCTACGCGTTACAACTACAGCTTCCTTAAACCCATTCATGCCTCTCTACCGCTTCACGCTCACTCAATGATTCTACCGAGGCCGTCCCAACCAAAACCAAAGATACATATGTGGAGCTCGCAGCCGTCCCAATCGACTTCGGTTGGCGACCTAATACTTTCATCCTCCATCTATTCCTCATGCCCATCGCCGTGCCAATGGCAGAGCTCTCCTCACCTGCCGCGTCCTTCGATGCCGAGAACGAAACCCAACTCGAAAAGAGCGAGCAGAAGAGGAGGTTGAGAGATCTCTTTGGCTTCAGTAGGTGGCGGAAAAGTGAGGAACAGACACCATGTCCAGATCCCAAAAAGGCACAGACTCCTCCGCAAACGCCTGTCAAGTCGGAGAGACCAGGCCTCGGTCTAGGTCGACGACTCTCGCGGAAAGGCCTGGTCGGGATACCGCGGTCACAGACATTCAGAAGACAAGAGGACGAGCAAAGGAAAAACCTCCAACCTGTCGAAACAGAACGCAGATCTCTCTCAAAGGTCCGCCAAAGGGCATTGAGTGCCGCGCCAGAGCCACCACGTTTCAAGTACAGGGACACCTCAGTACCTCCAGACTTCCAACATGCATATCAATCGATTGACGGACGCATTGACCAGACCGCGGTGAGAGAGCTTACAACAACACAAAAGGATCAAGAGCAGATACCACCTCCACCTCCTCCTCATCCTCCGCCTCAAGATCCCGATTCCCACCCAGACGGCGATACCGCGATATCGGAAGGTTCCTTGGACGACGACGCCCTTGATGAAGAATTGATGGAAGAGCTGAAGAAGAAATGGATATTGAATCTCAGCATGCACTTTCGGGACAAATCCCCGCGAGAGAAATTCTTCCTTACCTACGCTGAAACGCCCGATCGTTGGAGACGCGTAACAGTTTCCTGTGACTATCGCAACGCCCCACTTCACTCTCTAGAGTTCGATCTGCAAAATCTAAACTACCAAAAGGATAAAAGTGCTCGGATCTACGAGTCGATACGCATGTCGTTACCGGATATCCAATTTTATGATACGGTCACCAATTTGAAGCTAGAGACGAAAGATGACAGATTACATGTCCACGTCACCGAAGATGTAAATGAGATCATACCCTACCCGCCCAAACATCTAGTGAGCCATCTCAGCCACGTCCCTAGGTATAAAGAAAAAGAGCTACACTTCGATGAGCATATGTCAGGTTTTGTCTACAGGGTCAATGTCGGCGGCCACACATGGATAAAAAAAGAGATACCTGGACCTGACAGCGTCGACGAATTCTTGTACGAAGTTAATGCGCTCAGCGAGCTCATAGGCTCCAAGAACGTGATACAACTTAAAGGACTTGTGATTGACAATGAAGAGAATTTGATCAAGGGACTTCTACTCGGCTATGCAGAGCATGGCGCTCTTGTTGACATCCTCTATGACAGTAAAGAGGGTCACATACCGCCGGTGCCATGGGCAAGGAGAGAACGATGGGCCAAGCAGATAATTCAGGGACTTTCTAACCTACACGAGGGTGGCTTTGTACAAGGAGACTTTACATTGTCTAACATCGTAGTTGACGAGAATGACCAAGCACAGATCATTGACATTAATCGCAGAGGCTGCCCAGTTGGATGGGAATCGCCTGAAATGGTACCCCTTGTTGAAAGCGGCCAACGACTCTCGATGTATATCGGCGTGAAATCCGACCTGTATCAATTAGGGATGGTTTTGTGGGCCCTGGCAATGGAGCAAGATGAGCCAGAGCGAGCGAAACGGCCCTTGAGATTAGACCAGGCGGATACTGAAATCCCGCAGTATTTTCGACATCTGACGGGTATATGCCTTAGTGAGAAGCCAAAGCAAAGGTTCGCAGCCAAAGATCTTCTCGCCATGTTCAGTGCACCAGCTTTGTTTTCCGACCTCCGACGCCAGGATATGTCTCCTTTGTCAGCCAATGAGAACCCCGGGAGCCCTGATCTTGATCAACGCGACAAGATTAGATCCGAAGACGCCGATCTCATAGGCACAATATCTCAAGACAGACAAAAGCGGTACCATCCTACAAACGGGGCGCATCTTGTCCCTCTCGCAGATTACGAAGCACGCAACAGCCGCCAAGGGAGGAGTCAAGACACTGACGAGGAAGGGTTCCGTGGGAGGCGATACTCACCTGTCAGATCGGGCACTCTAGGGTTCCCCCAAGATGGATCTCCTGCTTTGCGCATCAGTCGAAGTGGAATATTACCTCCTATGAAGCAATTGTCCTTTTCAAATCGCTCTGCGGAATTCATTCCACGTCGTGATGATGACAACGACGACGCAGATGAGGATGAAGCGCAGGTCATTCCAATATCACCGACTGGCGATGGTGGATGGCAAGAAATCAACATGGATGGTAATCCTTACCTCATCCACAGGGATACTCTTGAGTCCTTTAACGACTTCCCTAATGTTCCCCACGCGCGTAGAGGGAAGAATGTTGAACAGTGGAGACAAGAGGTCGAACATGTCGACTCAGGACTCGCGGATATGGACCCTGACGACTTAGACAAGTCCGAGAGTCATCATCCTCTTTTGGCGGGCATTGGTGGGCACGAGGCTTTGGAAATTGGCCAGCAGTTCGGCGGCGGCGGCGGCGGCAGTCCACCTCAACGTATCACAGATGATTTAGATGTTGAGCACCAAGATGAAAAGAACGCTTCTCAGTCCTTACTGGAGGACTTGCGGACTGAGTATGATGACGGCAACAACACTTCGCAACGCGTAATAGAAATCCCAGAGAGCGAGCATAAAGGCCCAGAGGCAGTTTCCCAATGCGAAACACAGCCCCTGGGCGAAGAATATAGACCTGAACAGCAAAGTGTGGAGGGTACCACAAATGCACCTTCCACTGAGCATCCTACACAGGAAAAAACAACGGCAGAACAGCAAAGTCCTGAGGGTATCACAGGTGAACCTTGGACGGCGTGATCTGCAAAGGGACATCAGCACCTCAGGGTAAAACAGTACCTGAGGTATGAACATGATGATATACATGTACAAACGGGGAAAGGACGCCGTGAGAGACATACATGGGCTGGCTTCAGTCTTCTAGCATCAGCGAGTTAGTTACTATTTTCGACGACATCGAGACCTCTTCTCAGATGTCCGGGTTCATGATAGCGATAGCATTGGCGGGCCTATGTTTTCGTTTGCATGGCGATTGAAGCCCACTTTAGCATATGGTTTCTCAGTGCTTGGAGATCGGTGGAGCACGTTGAATATGACTGACAAAGAAGTTTCAATGCATACAGGGCGCAGCGGGCTCAAGGAGACACATGGGAATGCTCGCTTTATCCTTCAGCACTGGCGGCTCTTAAGTATTTCTCACAATGGCAATTCCTTGCTCGGGTCTTTGGGCGGTCACTTTCACGTTTTGCGGCCCTTTCGCAGCGGGCATCAACGTTGGGTAGGGTGATCAAGTGCCTTTTACGTGCCATGGACGATGAATTGAGATGCGATTATGGCTAATGATAATGGAGTTTGCGGTTTCGGTTTCATATAGGTACTGCTTTACATGTATTTTACATTGTGTGGATTTCAGTTTTGTTCGGACTTCTGGGTCCTAGGTATCAACTGTTACGGTCCACAAAATATAGCCAAAGTGATGAGAAGAAGGCCTCAAATTTTGCTTTCGCAATGAACAAGCAGAATTTCATGTGAGAGATGGAAGGTACCCACTGTCCGATTGCATTCAAGTAGCCTTCTCAACCACAGCAGATTGTGGATTCGAGCAGGGATCCAGCGCACCCCTCTGTCGTCATCGCGATGACCGCATACCAGAGAACACTCCCAAACACTGCAACAGCAAGTCAGCAACGGAGTTCAATCAAACAGCCCATCAACACATAGAAAATACCAACAGAACAATGAAACATCTCACGATCGACCCGAGCACCTCGGTACCGCCGACAAGGGACCTTCCAAGCGGCAAAAAGCTCCCAGAGAGTCTACCAGATGCCAGGGAGACGAAACTCCACCCCAGCAACGCAGGTGGAGAAAATGCAAGCTTGTTGTTTGTTGGGACTGCTACTACCATACTGTAGGCTGCTTACTCAATATTGGGAGGATACTGTTGTACAAGGGCATGTTGACATTTGAGTAGGGAATGGGAAGGTATCCGACTGATGACTGATCCGGTAAGTCCACCCACCATCCTTGATTCTCTACCTCCACTTGATAGGTTCTCATCTAAGAGCATACTTTAGAACTTCCTACATGCGGGCGATCATGTGCATCTTGGACCTGGGGTACGAGTCTTCAATGTTTCCTTCCCTTTGGGAACATGCCTGTGCTAAAGGAAATTACCCAAGGTAACCGGCACCCGCCTCACAAACCCAGCCATAGACCTCCACGACCTCCCACGTATCGATCTAATTTGTCTGTCCCACTACCACGCGTGCGTCTTCCCTACCGTATCTGCTCAAATCCTTCCCGCTGATCCCCCCATCTACTACGGCTTTCATTATTTTTCTCCAGCGTGATGCTAGCACCATCCATTACCATTGGAACACGTAGCTAAGTCTTCACGTATATTCATCTCACGCAGCGACCATTTCGACCAAAAAGTCGAAGCATCCCTCCGCCGCGACCTCCCCATAATAACAACCCCCCACGCAAAACAACATCTCGCCTCCACCACCTCCAAAGAAGCATCCGAAGCATTCACAGCAGTGCACGATCTCGATTTCTACGCCGACATACTCGTAGACATCAAGACGGAAAAAGAAGGCAAAAAACCAGCAATCAAAATAACAGCCATGCCAGGAAAACATGTACCGCCCGGCCCAGGCAACATGGTGGGCAAGATGAATGATTTGCTCGCTGCCGTGCGTCTTCCCCCCTTCCCGAAAAAAACAGATCGCTTGATGTGCTTTCATAGGTCCCGCCCACAAACGGCTGGATGCTCGAACTAGGCTACCACGCCTCAGACACCACTGAAACCTTCCAACCTGGATACCGGTACCTCCCGCTCCCCTCCCCTCCCCTCCCCTTTTCCCCCCTGCTAACCCCCCCTCCCAACAGTATCTACATATCAGGCGACACCCTCCTAATCCCCGAGCTGCACACGATCCCCCAGCGGTACCCACACGTCGACCTAATGCTCATCCACCTCGGCGGAACAACGATACCGAGTCCCAGTTTACCGCTCTTGATGGTGACCATGGATGCAGAGATGGGGGTGAAGCTTGTAGAGATTGTGGGGGCGGAGATTGTTATCCCTGTGCATTTTGAGTGAGTTTTTTTTCGATTCCCGTCTTGAGTTGTGGAGTATATGATTGGTGTTTGTGGGCGGGGTGAAGGGAGCAGGAAGGGGGTGATGTTGGAGGGCCGGCTAATGTGCTTGTCTAGCGACTACGACGTCTTCCTCTCGCCGCTTTCGGATTTCAAAAAGGCTATGGATGAGGCTGGGCTGGGGGATAAGGTCGTCTACTTGGATCGAAAGGACGCGTATCGCTTCAAGGTGAAAGGCTGAGCGGAGGGAATATCAAACATGAAAGGGTCTGATGTAGTAAAGTGTCTGTGCTCGGGCTAGGAGTATCCCATATGCCAACAGCTATGTTCAGCTACGAATAGCACACATAACCCGCCTAGGAATACAAGTGAGTTATCGCATGATACAAGCCAAGCATGAGCATGAGCATAAGCATGCCCTTTTGAGGTCCCCGCGTGATAGCACTAGTCTATCCGTTATCCCATAGTAATTCTCCTAGAACACCTTCGCTGAACCGATGACTGAATCGATTACTGTCCGTTTGGACGCACTGTCGAAACGGGTGCCAATTGGCTGTAATGAAGGTCGAAATTCGAGAGCTTCGTATCATATCAGCATTCCAATACCGAGTCTGGACTTGATATGCTTACGGGCATCTTCTC
The DNA here is from genome assembly GCA_018257865.1 of Stereocaulon alpinum. Taxonomy (NCBI): domain Eukaryota; kingdom Fungi; phylum Ascomycota; class Lecanoromycetes; order Lecanorales; family Stereocaulaceae; genus Stereocaulon; species Stereocaulon alpinum. The sequence goes on along the minus strand of JAEUBA010000049.1, from coordinate 176,957 downwards.
CCATGCGTTGTGGTTGAAGAAGACATAACTACCATTTTCCTTCTCTGGACCCATATTGATTGGTTCCCCTAGACTTGGGTTCTTCGTAAGCCACATTTGATGCTCTTTGTGGAAGCGCCAGTTGCGGACGGTCCTCATTCTGTTGTCAGTAAAGTTTGAACATTCTCTCGAAACCGTCGCACTCACAACTCGGACGCAGCGAATTCTTGAAGGATGTCTTGCGGTTGCGTGTAGAAGATCCAGAACAATGTCTCGTCCGAGAAGCCAGCGATCTTGTCCTTGAGTCGATTCACATTGTCGACGGTATAGCACTCTGGTAGTGTGAAGTCCGGTTGCAGAGGTCTTGACCCCGGTTCTGCGAATGGCCCTGCGAAAGTGGGCCAAAGAGGTCTAATAAATGGGTTAGTTTTGCAAAGTGAATACCCTCACACATGATGCGGAACACACTCGGGTGAATTGAGATTGAGGCCAAGAGAAGTCAAGTCTTGTCCTCGTGCAAGACCAGCTACATCTGGGTTGGCGCTCCTTATTGTTGCCAACAAGCCGGGCAAACCAAATTCCTCCATTGCACTCATCTGCGGCCTATCAGGAGTATGCGCCGACCCGGGATCGCCTGTCCTACCCCCATATTCTTGTTGAGTGTGTGAAGACTGGCTTCCTTGTTGCTGTGATGGAAATTGTGAATCAAAATTAGTCAATAGAGCATTCAAAGTATGCTCGTGCCTTTGATTGGCTTGAGTTACGGACACGTGCTGTTTCGATCGTTAGAGACGTAGATCAAAGCAAATACCTGTTTGCATTGCTCACATTTCTATCGTGATCTTGTACTCCAGAAATGCCTTGACGATTGGGTTCTGTAGGTGAACGTCCACTGAGTTGAGCTAGTCGGAAAATCAGTGATGCATACTTGGACGGTAATTCATCTGGTGATAGATACCTCCAAATCCTATGCCATTTGGCGACGTGATTCTGTCCATCGCAGAAGGCGATCGCGTATTGTTTGCCTGACTACTTGAAGCGCTTGGCAATGCATTACGAGACTGTGGCTGGTCTTGCGGCAAGGAGAAGGCATTCACGTTTGTAAAGGCACCGAATCCTGCGTTTTGCATTATATTGCCTCTCCGATCCTCAATTTCATCAGTACCATGCCGACCGAGTGGAGGAAAATCGTCGACGCTAGTTGTTGGAGGCTGACGAGCTGCTGGTATTTGACCTAGTGTGTTGTGATAGCGATCGTCATCAACTCCACTATGCAAATGCGATGTTGAAGAGTAAACGTTTTCATTAACTCGTTGAGGCTGATCTTGGGCGTGGTGGGCTTGTTGACGCTGTTGAGAGACTTGTGAGCTAATGGCATGCTGTTGCTGCTGTTGAGGGCGTTGGACTGGCGTTTGCTGGGCCGCTCGTTGGTTTGCCCAGATACTTTGGCTTGTGTTTTGATACTGTGATTGCGAAGTGGGACCTAAAGATGGGAAATCTCTGTAGTATTAACGCAAGGCTGTCAGCTGAAGCAAGCACTCCCGTCCCACCAATGAGTCCACTAGTCATCAGACACCCATGTTCAATGTAGCAAACCGATTTGGGGAACAAACTCACGTAATGTCCAGCGATGCAGCTGGTTGAGATCCGCCAATTGTCTGTGCAAAACTAGTAGATCCTACGCCAGTTGGCCTTGGTTGTGTGCTTGGTAAAGCTCCGTTCGCCGGCGCTCCAAAGCCCCAAGCCGTTCCATTTCCTGGCAAAGATTAGTCAGGATAACATGGTGACAAGGCATAGCAGCCACTTATGAAACCGCACGCACCTAATTTATTGCTGCTGTTTTGTAGCCTTGCAGTCCCTAAAGGCGTGTTTCGAGTTTGAGGCGCTGGCTGGCCAGGATACGCTCCATAGCGCAGATTCTGCTGTGTTGGTCGGATGTTTTCTGTTGGAGAATCGTTAGCATGCCCCTCGTCATTGATATCATTTCGCCCGGTGGTGATGCCAGCGGACAGCGCGGAAAGGTGGCCAGACATAGAGCCATGCGTGGAGGCTATTCCAATGTCCCCACGGAGGCGGGGAAAGGAGCGTTTAGATATCGGAAGTCGGACTCGGCGTGAGATAGTAGAAGTGTCTCGCGCAGTACAGCCACTACCCACAGGGATCCCGTTTTGAGAGGCGCCTGACCCAGACCCGAGTGCTGCAATGCCAGGTACCACTTTGTGATCGCTCACAGAGTCTGATCGCGATCTCGGCAGGCCCACAGACATCACACCCATTTGTGTCTCGCTTTCCTGCCTGTCTAAAGAGCCTGCCCGATTCGGCTTAAGAGATCCGACGATTCCCTGCACCGCGTCTCCGACTTTGCCAATAGGCACTTCGTCGGGGCTACATACATTGGACCTAGAGCCACGAAGTCCTTCGGCTTTCGCACTCTCGACACGCTCTATCCCTGACTCGCACATATAATCAAATGATGAGTATCTGTTCCTCTTCTTCTTTGAGGTTCGAGGCCCCCCTGCGCGCGTGTCTTGCTCTTCTCCACTGGCTGAAACGGGAACTGCTAGCTCACGAAACCCTTTCCGCTCCAGACTTGGAGCTTTCTCTTTGGGCAAGCTGGAGTCTTCTGTGCAATTTGATAAGATCCTTTGCTCTCCATGGCTCTCGTGTCCAGAGCCCAATTGTTGGTAAGTGTTGTTTGCGACAGCCGTGGGCTGCAACGTGGGGCTAGAGCGAGCGATCGGAGCTTCCCCGTCACTGGAGACATTGTCCTCTCCTAGCTTTCGTCGTGGGACCTTCCTATGACTAGTTTGATGATAAGGTACAGAGTCCCGGATGACCTCATTCTGTTTGGCTGAAGTGCTGGAAACATTTTCACGCCTCGATTGTCTGGGCCTGACGTTGCTCAGAAGATCCGGCTCGCCCGTATACTCCTCGAAGGATGTGTACTTTGTTCGCCTCTTGCTTTTCGGTGTCCTTGCTAGGCCAGCTGAACTGGGTGGTAGGCCATCCTCTCCAGGTACTTTGGACATGCTCTGAATGCCAGGTAGGCTCCGTGTAATGTGATACTGCTGTGGGCGGCTCCCTAATGGCTGGGAAAAATACAAAAAGGAGATGATACTGCTTACCTGAGCGATTCATGGTGATCGAAATTATTTGTAGATGTCGGTACTTGTTCCTGCCTTGTGAGAGCCCGGACGTGCTGAAGGTGGGCTGCAATGACACAAAAGTTCTGCGGCTAAAATATAAGGCACGCGCTTGCCGCGTCTGGGGATTGATACGCCCACTCTCAAATCCCATATAATCAGGAGGTCTTTGAGCGCAGGTGCGAGATTTTCTAGTACAGAATGGCCAACTCTCTAGGACTACGCTCGTTATGTTCGCGATTGCGAACCAGAGAGCTTCCTCCCGACTTTCTTGCACCTGCGTTGGCATCTACTCCAGCTCCCAAGAATCAACAGCATGGTTTCTCGACAACAGCTGCCGTCAATGCGCGACGTACGGTCAGAATTCCAGTCAGACAGAGAAAGGACAACAATCGTCATAGAGGTGAATCAGCTTTGCGAAGGACAGGTCCAAAGTATCTGTTGGCTATGATGAAAGAACCATTACCGAAGCCCGTACTGGACCCAGCCCGGCGAAGTAAGGTTCAAGTCGATCCGAAGCACGCTCTGTGGGGGTTTTTCAACAGCCAAAAGCAGCCATTGAGTACTCCAGTGGAAGACTACGCACACGGTACAATTCTCCCACAGCATCGAGAGTCTACGGAAGCTGATTATCTCGTTTAGGTCGCGCTTGGAAAGTTGGTGAGCTATCGCAAAAGTCTTGGGAAGATCTACACTCTTTGTGGTGGATATGTTGCAAAGAACGGAATCGGTTGGCCACAGAGGCTCATGAACGGAAACGGCTCCGTTTAGATTCTGGAAATTTTGAATCTCACAAGCGAGATCTGGCGGTACGTTTTTACAGCGAACGGGCCAATTCAAAGCATAACATGAGGGAGGCGACCTGCGAATCCACAGCTGATCTCCATCACTAGGTACGAAAGACACAAAAAGCTATAAAGCAGGCGCTTACAGAGCGATGGTATTCATGGGAGGAAGCCTGGAAAGTGGCAGAGAGTGATCCTGAAGTTGACCTGAGGGCCGAGCCAGACACACCGGCTTACAAGCCAAACATCCACGAGGTATGTAATGCTATGGAGCTACTTGGAAATTTCTATGCTGATCTATGTAAAAGGATGCCCAGGACGAAGAGCCCCGTCAAGCCGCATCTGCAGCGGGATAGACGAAAAAGGAGTAGCAAATCCAGGACCATTGCACTAAAGAGGTTAATACATGATTGACTGTATCCGGGGTGTGCCTAGATGTATCCCTAGAAAGCATTGAGAACTTGGATTCGTTCAGTACAACATATGGCGTCCCTATAACAGAATGTTTGGGGTTACTGTATCACCCTCAGAATGTAGTCTCCTGCCGCTTGAGATATAGAGTGGACTTATTGTATCACTGGTGGAGCTAGAAGATCGTAATATAGGAAGGACCTGGCATGAACGGGACGCTGAAAGGGTTCATCAAGTCACTGGCCAAACCCCCTGAAGGGCCAGTTTTGGGCGGTCAAATTCCCTAAAGGATCTCTGTTCTATAATTCCGGGGTCTAACGCCGGGCTTACTTAGATACCAGATTAGCGACAGATATATTTCGCGAAAGAGGTATGTAGTGGCAAAACCTCTGGTGTAAATATTCTCAAGTATTACAAGCGCTATTAAATCTGTACGCAAAAGTAAACAATCAAACTTTCTACGTAAAGAGTCAGAGGTAGTGGCTAATTAGAGGATTTAGCCAGCTACCGGTGAACCCTTCTAACCTAGGGGCGCGTGAGGGGCTCGCTTAGGCGTGATACTTGGGATGGCTTGGTCTGGGGTCAATTAGGAAACCTTTGTTGTCCTGGACGAGCCTTGCGGTGGAGAACCATGTCGGGCTTGGCGCTGGCAAGCTCCGACAAAGCGATATGTCCACCGCCTCTCGAATCCCGATACCCAGTGGGCATTGTCCAACCAAAACAACCTTGTACCTAAGCTACTACCGTCCGGCTCATTGCTTTGCGACCCTACCTTCTCTTGAGTAATCCCTATCCCTCCGAAGCCCTTTCTGCACAAACATGGATGAGATTGCTCCCGAGTATGACGTTGTCGTGCTTGGAACTGGTGAACATTACCCACATTTGTACTCCAGGGAGCGTGAAGCTGATAATCGGGCAGGTTTAACGGAATGTGTCTTGTCTGGGTATGCTCGAGAAGCCGCACTAACAAAGAACAACAGCTGATTATGGGTGAAGTGTTCTAAGCGTTAAAGGAAAGAAAGTCCTGCATATCGATCGAAATGACCACTACGGAGGGTTCGTTAGACCTTCGTACTCTTGTCTTACAAGTACTGATCATGAATAGCGAGGCCGCCTCCGTGAACATCGAAGCTGTGAGTAGGCAAAGCGAGTCTATGAACCCTCATGACTAAGGCGCAACAGCTCTTCAAAAAATACGGCAACTACAACAAAGGCGAAGAGCCATGGAAGAAATATGGGCGCGTCAACGATTGGAACGTTGACTTGGTACCGAAGCTACTAATGTCTAATGGCGAATTGACGAACATCCTAGTCTCTACCGATGTTACGCGCTATCTCGAATTCAAGCAGATTGCGGGGAGCTATGTACAGCAAGGAAGTGGACCGAAAGCAACGGTGGCGAAAGTACCCTCGGATGCGAACGAGGCGCTGCGATCGCCTCTGATGGGCCTGTGGGAGAAGAGGAGGGCAAAGAAGTTCCTGGAATGGGTTGGAGCGTTTAAAGAGGATGACCCAGCGACATATGGAGGTAGAGAAAGCCGTTTAGAGCAATTGCTATCATTCTGACTTGAGAATGCAGGTCTCGACCTGAATAAATGTACTATGAGGGAAGTCTACGACAAGTTCGGCCTCGAGCCCACGACCAGAGATTTCATTGGACATTCAATGGCCCTTTATCAGACCGACGATTACATCAATGAAAAGGGCGCCGCTAAAGAGACCGTCCAAAGGATAAGACTATACGCCAACTCGATGGCACGGTATGGAAAATCACCATATATCTACCCCCTTTACGGCCTTGGTGAATTACCACAAGGCTTCGCACGTCTTTCAGCTATTTACGGCGGCACATACATGCTCAATACAAATATTGGCGAGATTGAGATGGAAGGTGGAAAGGTATCAGGCATCAAAGCTACAATGAAAGAAAGGAGTGATGACAGCGAGGGCATGAAGTTCTCTACGAAGACCAAGAAAATCATTGGAGACCCCTCATATTTTCCCGGAAAGGTGCAAGTCGTCGGGCATCTGCTCAAGGCCATCTGCATCCTCACACACCCAGTGGCAAATACGGATAACAGCGATTCTGCACAGCTTATCATTCCCCAATCGCAAGTTGGACGGAAACATGGTAAGCTTTCCTCATGAACGTCGAGCTCTATCGGTCATTGGCTAATAGTATAGACATTTACATTGCCATTGTCTCGTCGGCGCACAACGTCTGCCCTAAAGGATATTACATCGCTATCGTCTCTACAATCGCTGAAGGTTCGAGTAACCATCATCTCGAGCTGCAACCCGGTTTGGACCGGCTAGGCAAGATCGAAGAGAAGTTCATGGGTCCGCCAATACCACTTTATGAACCTCTGGAAAGCGGCCGGAATGACAACATTTTCATCTCGAAGAGCTATGACGCGACAAGCCACTTTGAGACTACGACAGGTACGTAAATATTGGTCCACTCGAGAACACGGCTTGCTAAACAAGCTTGCAGATGATGTGAGGGATCTTTACCGCCGGGCGGAGCAAGAAGAGCTTGTTGTGGAAGGACTACGCGAGGGAGAAAACCTAGTTGGCCAGGAGTGAGAGAGCCACCACCAGATAAGAAGACGTGCACATAAATCGCCATGGGATGTTCTTGCAGTAGCACAATAGCGTTCTGGAGTAGGTCTGTTCTTAATAAAGTCCGTCTAGCATTTCGTGGGTCTTCTTGGCAATTGTGAAGTTGGCTGCTTTGGTTTAAATTCGACTGTGAAGACGTTGTATTCACTTGCAATACAGCTCCTCCTTTGACACTGTAGCCACTACTCACCTCGATTCTTCCTCCTTTTGACTCGATCAATAAGCATCAACTCGCATCGCATGTTGGTCATTCACTTCGCCAAATCTTCGTTCCATCGAGACCAGTGAGCTCCTTATCCTTGCTCAATTGTCACCCTGATTATGCTCAGTGGTTCATGTACATTACTTTCCTCGATTCCAATCCTCACCTTCGCGACCTCAACAGCAGTATTTGGCACAGCATCTACGCCAACATAGCACAAAAGCACACCTCCATAGAAGGTAAGCACCACCATGATGCCGCTCATTCAGTCTGAGTATCACAACGAGGACTCTGACAGGTAAGAGCTTGATGTGAGCTCTGAAAGATCCGCGACTGACATGACCGGTAGCACCCCGACATCTTTTCCCCTTTAGAAGATTGGCTTCACAGCGGGACTTTGGCCGACTTATTCCAAGACCACGAAAAGGGGAAGCCAAAGAGCCACTACGCCAGTACCTCGAGATTCACTTCTGAGCAACAAAATGGGTCGTTCAAGACCTCGAGAACCACATGATGGACAACATCCGCTCACGCCACACCTATGAGGACGGCTACTTCCCGCGCTCCTTCACGAAATCTGTCTACGAGAATACAGAGCCAGGCTCAGTTCTTCGTGGGTATGTTGTGGATAGTCTCTCATACAAGTCCGTGCCGTGGGATAAAGAAGTGCATCACTCGTTGATCAAGAAGCGCCTTGACTGTGGCAACACCGACTTTGTTTATGACATCAACGTGGCCTTTGACGATATAGAGGATCTTTCGGACAATATGGATCCGAACCGAGAAATGGAATGTGGTTACCATAACCATCTGGAGGGGAAGGAATGCAATATTTGAGCTGGAAGTAGCTTTCTTCAATGCCGATACTGTCATGATTACTGCAGTGGTCGGTGCGCTTAGCCCCTTTACGGAGGAGCATGCGATGGTACATTCAGACGAACCGGAACAAGATTCACACAATAGCTGCTCCACATATCACTTCACTGCTAGTATCTATAATGCAGAGTAGCTGAAACCAGCATGCAACTAAATTCATCCGTCCAGATTTCCCATATATGCATGCTCTTCGGAAAAGTAAACATCGCAATTGGAAACCTTCTTTGATTTCTCCCTATCGTTTGACCAGAGCGATTTCCCAAATGATCGCAAATATTCAGCTTCATTTTTCTCACAAGCAAACATATCCATATACGCTCGTTAAGGCACAACACATCGTGTCCGAACGCTCCCTTCCAATTCCCTCTGCGGTCTCTTATTCAACAGGCCGAAAATGGCCAAAGATAGTGATGGCACTCGGCTTCGGTAGTGAAATATCTCTTGCTGGATCTGCGAAAAATTCTTTCAATTGAAAATCTCTTTGTATCTCTTGATGTAATTCTTGCTAGAGGGAGTTGAAGGAATAGTGTATATCCAGCTTCCTTGAAAAGAATACCGCTCTATCTCCGCTCATCAAAAAACACACAACCGCACCGGGAGACTCACCTCTAATCTTAGTGGTGCTTGACTTCCGCATTCAACACCAAATGACCAAACCACACTTAAGCCCCAGAAGCGATCAAAAGGCGAGTCAGACCGCTCGTTGAGGCGTCGATACAAAATCAACACGATTAGCACCCATTGATGAGGATATCTGATCAAAGGGCTTCGCAAACAGTCTAGTATCTCTAACTTTACCTGAGCGGCGAGATACTATTGAATGAAGACAGTCGAGCAGGAGCCCGATGGGCTTCTACTTTTTGCCAACTAGAGAGTGCAACTCAATGAGAGTCGCTTACCTCTGTCTAGAGCATCATAACCTTCACGTCATAGCATACTTCTCATAGTCTCTCTGGTAACCTTCCACAACTCAATATTCAATCCACGCTCGTCTTTCCTCATCCACAGAAACAGACAACAATAGGCCTTCAGCCTCAGCTTCGACAGAGTGAACGTGTAAACCGCCATGACCCCCACTGTCATACACCGAAAGATGCTCCATGTACTGCTCGATCGCCGAAGCTCTGATTCCTATTGAAACTCTATTGGAGCTGTTGTTGGTTTCACAGGAGAGGTCTCGGGCGTATATGTTAGTAGCGTTGAGTCAAGTAAACCTGTAGTAATTGATATCTAGCTGAGTGGGTGAAATTCTGCTGAATGACAGAGGAGTACGTATCTGGCGCCATCGAAGGCACGGTGAGCGTAGGATCTATAAGTTGTTGGTTATGTTGGGTTCTCAACAGCTGGTACTCATTCCTGGCCATGGAGGATTTCGGTTTGGATGTTACAAGTACTTTGTATCCAATCCTTGTCTATCTATCTTGATGCTATGGTATATATCGATCGTCGTATCCTTATCAACACGGCCCTGCTTATGCCAGTATCATATCATGGCATGGGGGTATCATCCGTAACGCTATGCTATGCTATGGTGTACATGATGACTAGGAAAAAGTCTTATGCAACAACGAGAATCCTCTTCGGGGTCTTTCTCAGCAGCAGCGAGACAAGTTTTGTGAAATGGTGTGATGTGGGATCAAGCGTCCTCGGTATCCTTCTCAATAGCAGTGAGAACAGTATTCCGAATTGAACTCAAGGCGCCTCAGCGTCTTCCTCACCAGCGGCCTCCTCCACAGTGTCAGATGCCGCCTCAGATTTCTCATCATTGCCATTCGCAGGGATGACTGTCACTAGTGATTCTGCTTCAGAAGTCTCAGATTTGGCATCATCATGACCGTCCTCGTCCTTCGGCTCGCTTTTCTCCGTGCTGGGAAGTATCGCTTCTTCAGGTAGCGCCTCCGCTGTCTTGCTCGCAGCTGATACCGGCAGTTCCTCCCTCTTCTCCGCAGTCTTCGAAATCTGCGCAAGTGGTGCCTCTTTCATCATGGAGCTCGAGAGTGTGTCCGAAGGTCCGCTGGAATTGTCCTCTTTGGAAGATGCGTTAGCATGGTCGTCTTCTTCATCACCTTCCTGGATAGGAAGAACGCTTGAGCCAACCGATGGTGTATGCTTGTGACGACGGGTAGTCGCACCGGTAGAGATTGTAGTCGTAGTGTCCTCGGTCGTCGTAGCTGCTTCGTCTTCCTGCTGTGGCTTCTTCAACACAGCCTTACCGTCCTCTTGCTCTTCCTCTTTGGCTGGGAGACCCTCAGCTTCACCCGGGATAGTGTAATTTTCATCTGGGATCAGGGTGTAGATCTCGCAGATGGTCTTGAACAGTATGTAGAGGCCCTCGTGTCCTTCCACTTGCCAGAATACCGAGCGATGCTGGAACCACGCGTGGGCGAAGATGCGGTACACCCTCCTCATGATGTTCGTCAAAGTCTTCGAAGCGCCTTGGCTGCCTCCACTGGCCTCGTTACCTAGTGTCAAGCGACTTGGGAAGTTCTTTTGAGATGTAAGCGTATTGGCGGCCCAATCGAGGGTATGACAGCAGTAGTCAATGGCACAGCAGGGTTTTGGCGGCTCGTGGACTGCACACAGGTATTGCCATTCCGAGGCCCGCATCTCTGGGCATGTGGTGGCAGAACAGGCTGGTTTGTCTTCGAAGAACTTGACGATAAGGGTATTGCCCTTTAGAACGCTGAATCGAGTCAGCTCGTAGAGCCAGAGCAACCTGTCAACGCCCTCGGGTGAAGTCGCAATCAACAGAGCAGTGTCGCGCGTAATGGGACGGGTGATACGAGGGGAGGTAGAGGATTGCGTATAGTGACTGAATAAAGCTTTGAGATGTTCCTGGAGCTGGAAGGGAGAGTCGAGCTATGATCAAGTTAGCTACCTCCGCGTCCGAAGACCAGTGAGCTCACTTGAGCTGTTCAGAGCAGTCACCTTAGCCAATGGAATAAGAGGGAGACCAACTGCCATGTCGGCTGCCTTCGTACCTGGGCGAATTCGCCTTGTCGCGTGCTGGTCATAACGTGCAGCATTTTCTGCTTCTGTAGATGGAACACTGGGACCCATACCAGGTGACTTGGGGCCAATTTGGACTTCTGGAAAAGGTGGGGGGCTGGGGAGACGTTGCGAGGGGGATGCAGGGGCGTCCATGTCACTATCAGGAGCGATACCCTATTGGTAGATGTTTGTTGTCTTGTGTACGTCCTAGCTCCAGGAAACGAAGTTGGCTTCCTGGGTGATTGGCTGTGGAAGGTAGAACGTGCGTCGTGTGGGGGGCGAGCTGCAGCCTCTTGGTAATCCTCTGGCTGCGAGTCGTTACAATCGTGTCTTGTCGGATATCGAGGGCTGATTATAACGCCAGTACTTCCTCTGCCGGGACCTGTATCGTGGTGAATGTCGTGGGCAAAGTACAATTCGATTGTCGGTTTTGGGGGTGGGAGAAGTTGAATGCGAATACTCTGATAGAAGGGTTCACCCCCTAACTGGCCACTACCTCTAAGTCCATATGCAGAAGCTTCGATATACTACTTTCGCGTATACATTTGTAGCGCTTATGATACTGAAGTACTTCTATGCTAGATATGTAGACACTGTAAGTCTATATCGCAAATTATAAACATTACTGGTTTGGTATTGAAGAGAGCCCGGAGTTGGACCCCGGAGTTATGAAACAGCTGCTCTAGGGGTTTTAGCCGCCTGAAACTGGCCAGTCAGGGAGTTTGGCCAGTCAGGGGGCGAAGAGCGGTAAGTGGCAGGATAGCCGCACCGATGATTAGCCGGTAAGCGCTGTCAGGCCTGTCATTAGACTCAGGACTAGCGATACGCGCTCCGTCATATTACTTGCAAGTGGATTGTCATTCTATAATAGCCACTATACCAAGGCTGTTGTTATTGATGAAAGCAATGGAGATTGATGAGGAAGAAATACCAAGCTTGGTGAATGTGGGCGAATCTAAGCGAGCTGTCAGCCCTATGAGCTCGCAGCTACAAGATCTCAGTTTGTCAAGAGTCCCGCTGACAATTGTCACTGGTACGTCTAATTCTACTGCTTACAATGCAGTGTGTGCTAATCAGGATACTATAGGATATTTGGGTGCAGGAAAAACCACATTGGTGAATTACATCCTCAGAGAACAGCATGGGAAGAAGATAGCAGTAATATTAAACGGCTTGTATACACCATGAGCTCGCTTCTCTACATACACATTTGCTAATATCTCACAGAATTTGGTGATTGTATAAGCTCCCTCGCTCTTAAGTTCCAGGGCTATACTGACCTACGATGCTTCCTCAGCTGCGGACATCGAGAAAGCCCTCACAGTAACCAAAGACGGACAAGAATCGCAAGAATGGCTCGAACTAGGCAATGGCTGTCTCTGCTGTTCAATAAAAGACTCCGGCGTCAATGCGATCGAGTCACTTATGGAGCGGAGAGGGAGCTTCGACTACGTCATACTTGAAACGTCAGGCCTTGCTGATCCTGGGAATCTAGCGCCACTGTTCTGGGTCGACGATGGATTGGGAAGTTCGATATACCTCGATGGCATAGTCACACTCGTCGATGCGAAGAACATTACCCTCAGTCTCGATGAGGAGCCCGCTGAGTCAGAAGAGCACGAGGAGACCCATGTAGGAGGACCGCATCTTACAACGGCCCATCTACAAATTTCGCACGCCGACGTCATCGTCATCAACAAGTGCGACAGCGTCTCCCCTCACGAGCTAGCGAACGTAGAAGCACGAATACGCTCGATCAACGGCCTAGCCAAGATCCACAAAACGCAATATAGCCAAATCCCCCAGCTCGAGAGCTTCCTACTCGACCTTCACGCCTATGACGGTATCGACAATCTCGACACAGCAAGCCAAGGACACAGCCATCTAGATCCAGTAAGTAAGACCCTACCATAATTCCCATCCCATTCCACTCCCCTCCCAAATACATGACAACCCATTGATTGCGCCATTCTCGCTAACATCTCCCTCTCCTCCACAGTCAATCTCAACAACAACCTTCCCCCTTCCCATCCTCTCTCCTCAAGGCCTCACAGTCCTCGAAACCTGGCTCCGCTCCCTCCTCTGGGAAAATACTATCCCCAGCCCCCCATCTCCATCCCCTTCCTCTTATCCCTCACCCCCATCCACAACCACAACAACCACCAAACCCCCCACACTCCAAATTCACCGCCTCAAAGGCCTAGCCTACACGCCATCCGGCGTACGATTCATGATCCAAGGCGTACGCGAAGTTTTTGAGATAGTTCCCTTGGACCAAGACGGTGGCAGTGCGACAAAGTATCCGAGGAATGGAAGTGGGGATGGGATGGGAAAATTAGTCTTCATTGGACGAGGGATAGATGCTGAGGCGTTGCGGAGGAGTTTGAGTGGGGCTTTGGCGGGGTCGGGAGGGTTGGGAGAATGATCGAGGGGGGTTTTAGTTGGAGGTGGTGGGCTTCTATTTAGAAAGGTAGCTAGCTGCTATGAAAGGAAAGTCTGAAATGTACGTAGTTCAAATTGCATGTGCAGGGTTCACACTCAAGCAAGGTAAAACCTCTCTGTTAATCATCGCATTTAGATTTGCACAAGGAGATGTGAAACTGTTATTCATATCTTTCATTGTCCACAGCTATCTATCCTCTAACTATCCCGCTGAAGAATGAAGCCAATAATCTATGTCGCCAACAATGCTCAGGCGATGACCGCTGATAGGTCGTATCGGTCTATGGTCTATGTACGAGGAACCAGTAGCATCCCATTATGAACAACCTTCTCCCGTAAACCCCTCAATCGGAGTTGAACCACCGATCCCGTCCCATCCCATGCCGCCCGGTCGAGCTCCAGAACGCCTTGCAGAAGTGAATATTTGTGTTGGTATGTGAGTCATCAACATCGTAGCTATGGTCGCATGTCCAAGAAGCAAAGTGGAAGATCAAGCTGCACCAGCAGTAGCAACAGGTTCTGAAATTTTGGTGACCTGGTTGCCAGCGCGGATAATCTTCTGGCCTTGGCCGTCCTTGTCGAATTGGACGTCCTTGTTCTCCTGTTGAGCGCGTTTCCAGATTTCGACCTCACATCCACCGCGGATGACGCCGACCCTCATGGTGGAAAGGAGGTTGTGGGCGGCGTTTGAGTGCAGGTAGACACCACCGTTGAACATTGAGGTAGCGTCTTTGCCTATTCCTGAGGTGATCATAGCTTTGCCTCCAGGATGTTCTTTGATGAACTCAGAAACATCATGGACCACACCGGCGACAGCGATGAGGCTGCGGCCATTCTTGGCTTGGTCTTGAAAGTCGTCCCATTCCATGACAGGAAGAGATTCGAGAGGAACACCCCAGTCCAACTTCGCACGTTTCTGATCGAGCTTCTTCTGCATCTGCTGGACACGACCCTTCTCAATCTCATTCTGCTTGAATTGCTTGAGGTCGAAGGCAAGGCCGAGCTGCTTCCACATCCATATTGACCATTTGGTTGGATCGTATTGCCAGAAATCAATGGCGTTGCGGTAGTCGCTGGGGAATTCATGGTGGAAGTTATGATATCCCTCTCCTAGAGTTACTAAGGCAGTGAAAACGTGGTCGCGTGGAGAATTTCGGTCGTCGAAGGGTTGATCGCCTAGCCAATGTGCAAGCGAGTTGACACAGAAGGTAGCCTGTTGGACGAAGAAGATTCTCAAGATACCAGCGTAGATGAAGCCGCCCAGGAGATCGCCCCATGCAAGGCCACAGACCAAGCTTGGGAAGATGAGTCCCATGAAGAGGACGACCTTGAGGTAATGGCGGTGCTGCCAGACAACTACTGGGTCTTGGTTGAGGTCGGAGATGTCGGTTCGCCCAATTCGCTTGGGGTTCTGCTTCATCAACATCCAGCCGAAGTGAGAGTACAACAGGCCCTTGCGGACGCTATAGGGATCCTTGTCGGTGTCGGTGTATCTGTGATGGGCTCTATGATCTCTTGCCCACCATCTGACTGAGCCCTCAACGGCGCCTCCACCCACTGCTGCCAAAAAGATCCGAAGAGGAAGTGTAGCGGAATACGAAGTATGCGCCCACAGTCTGTGATAGCCCGCAGTGATCCCCAAGCCTGTTGCGAAATAATAGGCAATGGCGAAGACAGCGGTCTGCCAGTACAGAGGAGTCCAGAAAGCTGCAATACAGCCAAGTAATGGTACGCCGACAATCAAGGTGACGTTGAGCCAGTTGACATGGCGGTACCAGTTGTCGTAAGTTATGCGGGTGTCGGCGATATGAGGCTTCTTTGGATCGTAGGATTTGTTTCGGTTCGGCTCGCTCTTTTTGGCTGCCGACGAGGGCTGACTCGAGAGGTATTCTGGCTTGACAGCGGCATGGCCGGCTGCTGGCTGACTAGACGGCATGCTGGGTTGATGTCCTCAGTGAGGAATGGTGGAGTGAAAGAAAAACCAGAAGGCCGTAGATGTTCAAGATGAGTAAATACAAAGAAGGTATGTGTCGCAGAGGAGGTGTCGACAGGGTGATTGTGTGAGGAAAGAGCAAGGAGCGTTGGGAAGACAAGTGTTATTATAAAGTGGTGGGATAGATTCGGTGAGTTTGGGGGTTGTAAGGGTCTAGAAGCAAACTCGGTACTGACGATATCTGCAGGGGCATTGAACCTGAATTGCCCATTGGTGGCGGAAAGTTAGGCTGCAGGATCTGAGGTATGAGGGATGGTGAGTGGAGATGATTGGAGGCGATTCAGTTTGTGGGATTAGAGCCTCATCATCGCGGAGCTTACTGCCCCAGCGTTCGAAAATGCGTTGGGGAGCTCAACATTTTTTAAGATCCAGCCCTACCGACAGGTACCGCGCGCATACCATCACGTCATCCCGCTTATACTTTTCAGGGTCCGTCTCCGACAACCAGATCTGTCTCCGAACTTTCACGGTAGATTGATACTTGTGTATTTGTGGTAGTAGCGTTACTGTTCGCAAGACTCGAACGGAATGAAACGTTTCTCATGCTTTTTATCGACCTCTGACGACTACATGAGTTCCAACCTTTCGCAAGATAGATGCCTAAGGTAGACTCTCCCGCGGAATTTGGAGCTAGTCCCAACCACATTGTCACAGGGTCCCCCATGTCCCACCAATATGAACGCATCACCCATCGAGGTCACCGCTGCCCTGAATAAGGCTTCATTGGCACAGCAAAGGCTTACGAATATACGTAACGTTTTCTGTGGAATACATTATCAGACGTGCTCTGTGACGGCTCCCCTGCACCAACCTGCCCAACGGACTTTGACAAAGTATGGATGCCGGCAAATAACCCCAATGGTATTGCGACAGGATATATTGCCCTGCTTGACAACGATAGTCTAATATCGGCAGCTCGCGGCATGAAATAGGCGGTATTCTGTGCATGTAACACACCGTCAAAATCGAGCTGTTTGATGATCTCCAGTGCATTCCCCAACAGAAACCTTCGATGCATGAGTATCACACCATCGTTGACCCCCAATGTTCACCTTAACATGCACGAATGTTCGGGTGGTAACGGCATGATGAATACCCGGGTCAACAAGACTAACGGCTAGGATTCAATCCTATTTGAACTGAAGCTGGCTTGGTGAATCCTACCCGACACCTGGTTCCTTCCGCGCGTAGAGCGGCTGCATAGTGTTTGTGGATTTTGATGAGAACCCTTTCATCCGTGTAGGAATCTGAGATTGTTGGGAGGGCGCAACTCGAGCCCCTCAAGCAGGTTAGTGTGCCCAGTACCCATGTCATGGTTCACTTGGCCACTTTCCCACCATTACAGTACGGCCTGTAGACCACTCGTGGTATCATCCACCGGATTCCTTGCCTGCAACCGAGACCGTTCTCACATACAATTCCTGCGGTCAGGCATTTAGGGGGTCCGTCTGGAACACAAACGTTTCACCACACAATTATTCGTTATGGTCGCACAAGTATTCGTACCATCCACCATAGAGATCAGCAGTCGGAGATTCAAGCCAAGCTTTAGCATCTCCTGTCTCACCAAGGTTTGACACCTCGGACAAAGCCAAAGGGGGATGCGAAGCTTTACCGAAATTTCAGAACGAAGTCGCCGAGTATCTCTGGTGATCTTATGCCAGGTGACGTACCCCAGGTGCTATCGAACGCTCAACAGCGGCGCTCAGACAAAGCTCATCAGGGAGGCATGACAAGTCACAAGTGGGACAAGGCGCCCTCCAAAGTTACGGTTGATCCTTTGAACGGTGGTAGACGCAGTCGATGTCTACGAGTTCTCGTCCTCTGAATTAGTGAGACAAAGCGGCCCGTAGGTCGGCTTCGCTATGTTGATCCCCACCAGATCGATCATAGAATAAAGGTTGAGAATTGAAGAACAAGTCGAGGTAAAGGTAGATGCGCCAGAGCAAAGCTGCCAATTGTTGGGTAATCTCTGGGCGTCTGAGGTCATACTCGCTCCAGGTAACGATGAAGCTCAGACGCGGCCTTTGGCAATATATTCGAATCGTCGACCTCATATCGAACCCTATCCGCAGTCTTACAGGATTGAACTTTGTTGATCGCTTCCTATGCTCGCATTATTGTGGTGCAAATGTGCACTCCGTGCCGGAGAAAAAGCATTAGTCCAAGGTCTTATATTAAATGAGCTAACGTGAATGGCGAGCAAAGATGGTTGGTCATTAAAGTGGGCGTTCCAAGAAACCCCGCAGGGGTTTACCATGTAGACTCTAGTGTCGTCGCTGGCAAATGAGAAGTATGGGGCCGAGGATATTCTGATATCGGAAAGCCATGCTCCAAGTTCCGATGACACCTACTGAAATGGCCTCAGGACGAGCTTCAAAGAGCAGTAGTTTTGGTTGAGAATTGGCTTTCACGAAAGCGTACAGGTCCGGTACGCCATCAAGTGGAGCACATTATTTGCTCAAGGAGTTCATTAGGGAGATCCCAAACTATCCTTTGCTTGCGTGTGCGGCGCTCGTAGTGGTTTCCATGGTTGGTCGGTCTTTTTACAATCGTTTCTTCGCCAGGAGAGCGAATTTGTTACAAAATCCAGCGCACTGTTCCGAAGGTTGAATCTGTGACGCAATATCTAGCGGAAGGAGAAGTTTATGGCACAACACCGACCTCTGTTATTCAGAACCCTAGATACATATCGGCTTCGATCGTTGTTCAAAAGAAATCTATAGGCTTTCTCTGAGGGAAGTTGAGGTGTCTCGAGCAACCCCAAGGTAAAACAAGGTACCGTAAGCAATGATGAGTGCGCTAGCCTTGAACGTCCTAGCATCTGCGGGGTCTTTCCGTGTCTGCAATCACAACACCAACCATCTAGAAGGAAAGTAAATCTCACAAGCAAAGTATCTACGAGCAGAAGAACAAGAACTCTTGGTGTCAAAAATCAAAGACACCTAAATAATCTCTAGGAATTCATGGGTCCTCGCTTGAAGTGTTAACGTCTGGTGTAAGTTAAGATAGGCGTGAAGCAGCGAGTGGAACGTGGCTGTTGTGGCTGGCAGGAACCTACCTTAACAACAATGACTTGTCGACGGACCACAACACAAGCAGTCTGCCGAACGTGTGCAAGTTCCTGGGTCCAAGCAACAGAGTGGAACCCTTTAGACTTCCTCATACGAAAAGCAAAATCCATGATACAGTACACTGAGGTATCCCTGCCGCAAGACTCCTATCTAAGATACACACAACACAATAAGCCACAGATAAACTTCCCAATCAATCCAACCCCTTGGCAACCTCCAGAATATCTTCTCCGAACTCATGATGCAGCCCCTTCTGCTCCGGATACATAGCCTCAATCATCATATCCAGCATACCCGGCGTATCATCCAAAATCAGCATTTTCGCATAGCTAGCGCGCCCCTTAGCTTCCTTCCAAGGTTTGTTTTCGCCCCTAGAGAGGTTCTCAAGCGTGGGGTTGACCATGTAGAGGTGGCTCTATTGAACGCGTTTAATTAGCGGGGTCCAGTATAGGGTTTACTCTACTCTATACTACGCTGTTATCCTTCTTTCTTGTTTTTTTTGCGACTTACGAGAGTCCACCCGATGAATTGCCACATGTAAAAGATGTTGGTTCTGGAGTTGGCGAGCCTCGAGTATGTTTGCTGTAGGTTGTCTGCCATGGCGGGGTGGTGTGTTAGTTTATCGAGGAGAGTCTTTAGTGGTTCGGAGAGCTTCGCCCATTCGGGGGCTGCGTTGGAGGGGGTGGGTTGGGTGGTTAGGTGGGTTGAGAATTGTGCGCTGGTGTGTACACAAGGATCCATGGTGGCTTCTAGGTAAGTTGCGTGTTATAGCTGTGTTTCTTTGGAAGGTACAGACGGGGGCTTGGAGGAGGATAGGTCTGGTTTGTGATATAGAGAGAGTAGCTCTCGTACTTGAGGGGAGCATCCTTGTTGCACCCTTGTGGAATTTTGTCACTCTTCGCGCTGTCACGTGCGCAGAGTGTCTCGGCCGATCTGGTTTCACCAGCCCTATTTTTGGTCGTTTGACGTGTCACAGGCTCAGGAGAGGGTTTCTGCCCTGAACAGGGTGAACGCCCCTCTATCGTCGCGAAACGTGGGTACTCATTGCACGACTTGGGTAGAATTGTATTGAAGAAGTCCATGTTGGGTTCTTTCATTCTTTCAGAAACTGGACTTGAGCTCCTGCCGAACTGCTGGTACAGCAGAAGCCCGAGATATGGGATAGCTCCCCTCTCCGCTGAGCCGTTTGGATGAAGCTGTTCCATTCATATAGCTGTGTGTTAAGTTCTAGCTCTACGAGCATCCTTGATAAGATGTGCGATGTATGGGAGCTCGAGCAACAGAAGGGAATAAGCATATTCCTAAAGTTCTACCGGCCCAGTGTCCTACCTTAAGTGTCTTTGCTCGGTCTATATCTCTTAAATTTTCTATCTCTACCTTCTATATCTTTCGGGTAAAGAGCTCATTGCCACAAAGCTTGGAATTGGACGACAACAATGGCGTACTTCTACATTCAGCTTTCATCTTACATGCTTCGCAGGGGATTATAAGCAGCGGATACAAGACCATTTATTTTCCCATCTCCGATCCCATTTGATAAATCCCGCGCCACATAAATATCCGCATATAGGTCCGCAACTCCTACAAATAGCTTCAAGGCACCTGCCTTCTTCTTATTCCCTCCGCGTCCACTCCCTCCTGCACTATCTTCCAATTCCCTCAAGAGCTTCTTTAACGCCCCTTCAGCGCACCCGCGTTCATATTCCACCAACACGAGCAAGTCTTGTCTGACTCTCCCCTCACGCGCTACCACTGCCTCACCATCAGAAACGACAAAGTCGTGATGGAATTCAAGAAAGTTGATACTATTGATATTGGCCTCTACACGATCTCGCTGTACCGAGTCAAAGTCATTATACAACCTACTCATAACGGCCAGATGCGCGCAAAGTTCTTGAGCGAAATATTTCTGACGCACGGAGCCGAAACAGTCATCAGCAGGCTTCTGCGATTGTCTGTGCGCCGGTACAGAAGGTGCACCAAGCAGGCACGTGAAGAAGGCGAATGGAAAAGGGCACGAGAAGCTGTCGGCACCTATTGTGTGGGCCCAGGTGTAGAATGACGTTCGGGGGGTTTGGAAGATTGGGATGGTTGATGGAGTCTTATGTGGTTGAGTGGCGAAGCGTGAATTATCTGCTATTGGGGCGATGTGGGAGAGGAGGAAGGAGTGGAGTAGGGAGCGGAAATGGTTCTGGTCGGTGGGTGAAGCGGCGAGGATGCGTGGGTAGGTGAGCATTACGCGCGTGTAGTGGCCGATTACGGCGCGGAAATTGATGAGTGGGGATACTGAGTATCGACCGTTCGTTTCGGTCATGACTCTGTCGATTTCGTTCGCTCCGTTACCATTTTGAAATCGCTCGGCTCCGTTGGTGCGTTCCTCAATCATGGCAGGATGATGCTGGTCTCTATTGGTAGATTCCATCGAGTGCTCCCACTGCGTCTTTCTTGATCGAGGCTCGTCAGGTTCTCCGGCGTTGCACAGATCACGAATTGTAGACTTGATCAATTCAAGATCGTCATCGGAGAGCTTGGCTATCTCGGTTTCTATGTATTCATCTATTCGGAAATTGCACATTGTAAGTACCATCATATCCCATATAAGGTTCACTTCCAGAAAAAGGCTAAGATGATTATTTGAAATAACCCACGTGAGTGGTATGTAGGCAAGGTATTCATTCTTCGCCTCTTTCTGGCATGGTAGGATATCCATACGAGCCGACTTCAGCTGTGGAAGGAACGTATAGCCCTCTATCGCAGAAGCTTTCACTTTCCAAAGAAGCTCGCTCTGGAAATCGTGCAGAGTAGTGAGAATTTGTACAAAGTCTTAAAACAGGCTTCTCAGGCATGTCGATGAGGCCTTTCGCCCGATCAGACCACGTATAGGCAGCTCGAGACGCGTTCATGGCAGCAAGACAATAACATTCTGATAGCGCAGCAGAGCCGTAGGTGACCTTTTCTATCCAGAGATAAGAGGGGGTTGCCCACTTGTGTTGGTGTTGGTCTAAGAAGTGCTGTCCTGATTCTATGCTGGTAACTGCGTTGTCTAGGAGAAGCATGTGCCATGGCAGCGAGCAAACGGACTTGAAGGTTAGGATACCGTAGGCTGTATTCTCGATGAAGTCCTCTGTACCCCAGGTGCCACTTGCGCTCTGGGTTAATAACGTCTTGTTGAGAATTTGGGTCATTACTACTGGTATGCTGTCGCTCAGTAATGTGTCTGGTAGCGCCTTTAGCTTGTCGTTATCCCAGAGATGAAGTAGGCGTGTCAAGGCCTTCGCTAGGAGCATCATCGAATACTGGAGGGATTTGTTCTTGGCGTGGTCAGTTTTGAATTTAAGTTGAAAAGTAAAGGGCAAGACGTTCTAGCTTACCCATTTGCCCTTGACGTTTCCGCTCCACCAGGAATCGCACAGTAATGTCGTAGTATTTTTGGTGTGGACAGCATAGGATTCCACGTCCGGAGTGTACAGCAATGCCAGTAATGCATTGCAATTAGCGCTGAAGCTAGCATCTCTCTCGTTGAGATACGTTCGAAAGTTGCCTTTTTCTGATATAACGTGATCAATCATACGGTTTGGCCTTAACTCCTTTGCCGAGCAGAATGAGCGTGTATATCGTTTTCGCGGTATCGGCCGCGTCAGGAAGTATAGAGGGCGCTAACGGCTCTTTGTCAGTTCAGTATCCAGTGTGGAATTTGATAGAGACCAACCAAAGCCAAGGAGTCCCCCTTGATCTTGGAGATGCTTCTCGAGGTAGATTGTGACTCTGTCTAAATTTGCTTTCCCCAAGGTTTCAACTGTAAAGCCGCTTTCAAGGAGAGTAGAGAGGATCTGGAGAAGATTAGACTGTTGAAAGGTCGATGTTATACGCCTTGTCATACCCATGTAGTCTCGAAAGATTGGGATGGGAAACACACTGGGGACACTGCCATTGCCATTGCCTCCACCTTCTTGTATGACCTTTCGAAGGTAAGTGTCAAAATATAGGGTAGAATACTTGCTTGTTAGATACTAAGTGCTACATGTCAAATCCATCAACTCTGTTTGCCTGGACTAGGCAGCATTAATTCACTCGTCTGCGCCCAGCTGTCCGCCTACCGCCTACGGCTGGATAAGTCATCACCGTGATGTTCGTAACTAATTATTGCCTCAGTCCTTCAGACGTGCGAAGCTACCCCCCAGCAACAAGGTACACAAATTCGCCTTCCGCCGAACTGCAGGAAGAGGCGTCCGGGGACATTTATGCCGCAGGGTTTAATGCTGTGAGGCATTGCTCGGAATCAAGCGGGTCTTCTAGGAAACATCCATCCCGCAAAATAGGGTCTCAATGCTGGTTCTTCTCCAGCAGCTTGCGGATCTTCTTCGTCTTTCGAACACGAGCATTCGGTCCAGTAAAATCGCTGCTACCGTGTAGGTACACTGATTACCTTGGTGCTTGCGCTTTCGTCATTGTTGAGATGGTACTTCCGATAGACATTGATATATTAAGGGTCGACAATCGAACAGACCTAAGGTCACTGTCTGGCATTGGCGGGGTCAATCAGCCTTATGGGAAGCGAATGATTAGAAGCTTCCCCACTTTGAGGGTCAATGCAGTAAACATATAGAGGGCTGATAGTCTTCCGATGAAGAGATTGGCATGCACAATTCCAAGTCTGGTTCGTCGCAAGTACACCATGCTTCCCACGAAAGATACCGACGCAGTACCTGCGACTCATGAGTCACCGACCAATGATCCTAGTTCAAATAACAGACCACAACTTCAAAGGCTAGAGAGTGTTCACTCTCGGTTTTTTAGCCGTGAAACGTACGTCCGATCTGTATGCTTTGTGCCCACGGCAGAGCCTCCCTTGGTCTCATCTTCTCACCATTCTTCGATAGATATCAAGGATCACTGATCTTCAATTTCTTTACTTTTGCTCTTCCGGCGCTGTACGGGACACTCAGCAAGCTATGGATCGCAAAAATAGATCCCAGCCAGGTGGTCACGACTGACGTCTATACTTACATTGGCGTCGTGACACAGGTCCTCAATGACGGCCTTCCGAGAGCAGCATGGCTTATCATTGGGGACAGAACAACTCGGACCGTGGCCTCTCGCCTTAGCCTTTCATATACTCTGGTCCTCATCCAAACCGTACTCGGAGCCATCATGACTGTGGTCTTCATTGCCGCCTCCCACCAACTTGCGGCAGCGTTCGTCCCCTCCCATGTCAGGGAAGCTTCTATAACATACGTCCAAATCTCTTCGGTTTCAGCTATATCCTCTGCAATGCAAGTGGCTGTATCTGACTGTACCCGGGCATTGGATAATCCTGACGTGCCTCTGTTGATCAGTTCGACCAGTTTCATCATCAACATCATACTCGATCTGCTGATTATTTCAAAGTTTCATGTTGGATCATGGACCCCGACAATCAATGATCAAGCCCTCATTAGGCTTGCTTGTGATATGACTTCTGCAATTGCCGGGCTCCTGTATTTTATCTACATCGCAAGGAAAATGCAAAGACAGTCCAGAAGCATGGGAGACCCAGCCAGGCCCGGGATCAAAGCTTTCAAGGTTCTTGCACGTCCGTCAGCTTATACATTCACGGAGTCCGCCATTAGGAACTCACTTTATCTGTGGCTTGTCAGCAGGATCATTTCCCTTGGTCAAAATTACGGGACAGCGTGGGGTGTTTTCAATACAATCCGTTGGGGTCTGGTCATGGTGCCTGTTCAGGCTTTGGAAGCATCTACATTGACATTTGTTGGCCATAATTGGGGCCGATGGCGAGCACGTGTTGGTGTTAATATGCGAAAGCCTAAAGCTTCTAGACGCGACTTGACCGGTAATGTTCTTCCACTCATACACCGCATCGCATACTGACTGACTCCTCGCCAAAGAAATTGTTCATCCCGCATTTATCTCTTGTATAATTGCCCTCATAGTTGAAGTCCCAATTTGTATTTGCCTCTCCCTATGGGGCATGGAATCCTTTGCCTACTATCTTTCTGGATCTACCGAAGTGGCGCTGATAACGAAGAAGATGTGGAAGGTTAGCTTTTGATGCTTGAATTCTTTGAAGCCCTGGACCGCTGACAATCATGTAGAACATAGATTGGTGTTACATCTTTTACGCCCTCCAATATCAGCTTGCAGCTATACTACTGGCGACTAATCCTCGCTGGTACCTTTATCAAGCGCTGGGATCGAACTTCTTCTGGATTCTCCCCTGGGCCATTGTGGTAACTAAAATCAGAATGTCCGAAGAACGTGCGTGGACGTTCTATTCTATCATATTTGGCGGCGCCTTGGTTTTTGACTTCTTCGACGTGGGCATCGTCGCCTTATTCTGGGCGTGGAGATTGAAAAGGGGTGAAATGACCCTCCGGCGTATTCACAGCACCCTTTGAGTTCGTTGTTAGTTTACATGACCCGTAAAGGTCTTTCTTAATCTCAGCTTCACCATGAATTCTATACCGCGGAATTCTTGGACGCGTTCTGTTAGGAAATAGGGGCGTATGAATCCGTATGCCCCATGTGATTCAATGGATGACACATTATAGAAACGTCCATGAGAAGTAATCCTCATCATGTAGATGGATCATGCAGTAGAATGATGTGGCATGTCGAAGCCTGGACGCCCCAAACTTTGCGTAGGTCAAACAAAATCAACTTGCTTTCATCCGGTTTCTCTTCTACGTATGCTACCCCTCTTGCTTTATTTCGATGCTGTACATAAAAGAGACAAGCTTGACCGGTTGAGGGAACGCGACAACTTTCCAACGGGATTTCGTAAGGGCGTTGATTGTCCGTCGTGGCTTAAACCAAGTCTGTCGAATTTCGGTGCAATGCGGGACGGATAACTTGGACGCGAGGGCGGCCCACCAATAGTCTGTTGATTGAGGGTAATAGCTAGTACACCGGGAATGCGTCCCTCTGAGTAACTATTGTAGGTGTGGGGCCCGCTCCAGTAGAAGGCTAAAGCACTCCTAAGCTTATGACTCGTTTCTTGTTAGATAAGTGTAATAGATCTTATGCTAGCATTGATAATCCTATATACACTCCGTTGTTCCGGCTAGATACTTTGGGGATGAAGTTGATTCTATGGATTGCAGACGTAGCATTGATGAGATGATATATTGCGTCGATGTTTTATATAGAAGGACGGTCATGGTACGTAGTCAATGTAAGTTCATGATGGAGATGTGATTCGTGGACTTAGAGATAGGAGCAGTGTTTGGGAGCCAGCTTCTCCCAGACATCATGTGCATTTTGACTTGGTAACGACATCAACAATGTGGCGGCTAATTGCTCCACGGCAAGAAAATTGGTTGTCTAAGAAGAGACCGCCTCTCGTCAAGAACAGAAAAAAGTTCTTGGTACCCCAGAATCGTGCCGGAACCCGGGCCCCAACGTCGCCCTAGGAAACCGCTTTATGCGGCACTAACGCGCTGTAATGGCTCGCTTGGTGCCTCATTTTAGGGGCACCCCGCCCGGAAGATCATGAACTTTTTTTTTGTTCTTGACGAGCGCCTCTAGCAGTACATTTCGAGACGCGAAGTAGGCGGCGGCAAGGACGGGTAGCTACATACTAGCGCCGGAGATAGAGACAAGCCTCCGACAGCGGTGAGGATGAGCGGATCACCACTGTAGATATATTTCCATGTATCCTTGTGCTGCGCTAAGATTGTTACTACTGTAGGCAGGACCAGCATTGCGAATCAATCATGTGAGTATGTCAAAGCAATATTTCCGGGTGGAATGGCATCTCTCAAAGACCTTCGCATTACGGGTGATTATGACGGCGCCAAGCAAACAATGGATCTCTTCGACCTCCCAAATGAGGTAGGATCTTATTAAGCCTATCGCCGCGATGCTGCTGATGATCGAAAGGTCCTAATTCACGTCCTAGCCTGCTTAGATACCCTCGCGCTGCTGCAAGTCAGAGCTGTCGCCCATCGCTTCCAGAACTTGATCATCCGAATCGTACATGCTCGTCTGTTGCGAGCTGCGTCGCTCAAAGACCGCAAGCTTATCCTCGAATGCTATCATCCATCGGCGCAGTATACAGAACCATACCTTCACTGTGACTATCTCGGCACCCCTGGATTGAGTGGTGACACTGCAGGACAGGGTTCCATATATGAGATCGCAGAGGATCATGCAAGTGAGGGCACGCTTCGGAAGCTGTACTCGCGATTTCGCCCAACACGAAATGACCCGCAACAAACACTTTTTCGCTCCCATCCAGCAGGTGACATACCGGGGTCAAGGACAATGGAACGAGCGGCGGCAAGGATGATCCCGCAAGCCGAAGTGGTCAGCCAGAACGTGAACTTGGAAGCGCATGAGCTTTTTACACAGCTAAGGTTGTTAGCCAGCTTGGTGCAGGTCGGACCAAGGCGTGGCTTCTTCATCAGCATCCAGAATATTGTCGAAAAAAAGACTGCTCGTATATTCAGAACGTGGCTTGCAGAGATGGCTGAACGTAGAGAGCATGCCGATGCGGCCAGTGGCTCAGCAAGTATCAGCCCCGATGATGAGTCCATAGTCTGGGTGGACCATAACAAAATTGCTGGATTGAGAGTGCGGGTTAATGAAAGGAGGTGGCGGAGGGATGCACCCATACTGCTACACAGAGATGAAGATCAGGCCGTTAGTTACTCTTTAGAGCTTCAAGGTGCGTTGCTATTTGCCGTGCGCGTTAATGACAGCTAATTCGTTGCCATCATGACTCCAACTGACACTTTCTAGAATTGCTCATTAGCACGACACATTTGATGCTGGCCGTGGAGAAGTCGCTACTCGATACAGAGACGGACTCTGGTAGGGCTATGGTCTTCGGCTCCTTTGCGACAGCGAACACATAGCAAAGTCCAGGCAACGCTGCCGGCTAAGGGGCAAGAAAATTCTAGACGTTGTATATAGCGACAGTCAATGTCACACATTAGATCTCGTGCGCAACGTCAGAGGTTGCACTTCAAGGAGCCACATGTGTCCGCATACGTTACTAAGCATGTCTTATCACACTTGGTACATTGATATATGTACAGCAGCAGAGCTGGCGATCGATTGTGAACGATTGCCGGTCATGTCCAAGAGCAATGAACCGGTGATATTGTACGCACTGTTAACCTCGTGGAGACGTAAGCTGTTGCAAATTTCGGCTCCACAGTAGTGATTTTTTAAATCGATGCTTCCCCGATAGCCTCTCGTATCAATTGTTACTGATGAGTGGAGTATGGAATCCTTTGAGCTTGAAACGAGCTCAAATCATGCCATTAACCAGCCTAGAAACATCTTTCATGTCGACCGATTGACTGTCCAAGCCTCCACCTTCAGCCACAAGAGCCTTCATGACGCTGCCAAGTCGAACATCTTTGCCCTCCGTCCTCATTCGGCCAATGACGTCTTGAATCATTGTGGTAAGATCTTCCTCGCTCAGACTTTTACTAGGCAGATATTCTTGCAGCACGCCAATTTGTGTGACCTCTCGCGCTTTCAAATCATCACGTTTCGCATTTTCGAATTCCTCAGTAGCTGCCTCAGAGCTCTTGACGCGTCTCCGTATCATGTTGACCATTTGTGAGTCTGTTACAATGGGCTTAGATGTCTTGGCGGCGTTTGTCACTTCTGAGATGAGGCCTCGTAAAACATCTAGTCTATAGACGTACGTGTTAGTGAATCGAAAGCTTGAAATGAATGTAGTTGTTCATAGGACAATGAATGCGAAAAAGTGTCTATCGTGGGACAGTATGGAGGTGTACTTACCGAGAGCTATCTTTTGCCTTCATGGCCGCTTTCAGATCATTGCGAATTTTGACCAACAAAGGAGCAGTAGCTGGTGCTGGAGTAGTTGATGAAGATGTGCACCGAGAAAGTAGCCTGCCAGGCTTGTACCTGCATCGAGCTACCAACATCGTCGCAAAAATAGGGACAAGGCTATCCCCACAGCTTGCGGAATAATGCTTAGTGGACAAACAATGGTATGTTGGCGTTGCACAAGGCAATAAACGGTACCTGGCTAGTTTAGCGCTCCCGCCCCCCGGTTTTCGAGGCTGTTCCAGCCCTACGCTAAATTTCTCAGTTTCGAGACAATAGTCTCAATAGTGTTCGACATCTCATTGACTGACGCGTTTTATGGCCCCTTTTCTTTCTTTTGATCTTTAATGATGTTGAAAAGACCTGGTAGATGACGCATCACGATATTTCAGAGCTGCGCGAACCTTCTTCTGCTTGCGAGCACTTGGGCACTTCAGGATGTCATATGCAGTCCCTCAAACACCGCAGAGACCATTACCAGGCGCATACGTTCAAACGCCTGCTCCAAGCTTCAACTATCAATCCAGACTTAGCAATCCGCCAAGTTTTCAATCGAGCGCAGTTACAACGCATCAGCAACATGGTGCGCAAGGTCAAGACCAGGCGCTCACACAGCAGAGGCAGCAGGTTGGGCAGCAGTCGGGAAGACCGCAGCCAGAGGAGCTGAGACCTATTGAACGGGCGTCAAGAACAATCAATCAGACTTTGAAGCAAGAGTTGAACTACCCAAGCCTCGATGAATATGTCATCCGTAAATTTCCATGTCCGGCCAAAGATAATGTTCTAACATTTCTACAGAAGGTCCTTCTTCCGACTATGACATCTCTTCGCAGCCTGCCTGGGCACCGTTCCAGAAAGTCAAATCTTACAACATACCGGAGGCGATCTTTACCCAATACAATAACGCTCAGATGTCCACCTTGATGGGCTTGTTTGCGGATTTGAACCATGCTTGGGTGGCTATCGATAACGCCTTCTACCTTTGGGACTATACACATCCACATCCAGACTTGATTGGATTCGAAGAACAGCCGAACAACATTACAGCAGTGCGGCTAGTGACCCCTCGACCAGGAGTATTCTTACCTTCTATTAACCGACTTTTGGTTGTCGCTACTACACTGGACATAATACTCGTTGGCGTGGCCTCACAAGCCGCTCCAGGAGGCGGGCAGTCTGTTACTCTCTTCTCAACTCGCTTGTCAATACCGATAAAAGGACTCCACGTTGATGTTATCGAGGGGTCAGCCACGGGCAGAATTTTCTTCACAGAGACCGGAAACGATGATGTGTACGAACTTACATACCAGCAAGAGGAGAGATGGTTTCAAAGTCGATGCGCAAAAATCAACCATACAAGCAAGGGATTGACGGCTTTTAACCCGGGACCTATGCTTGGCTTCGGCCAAAAGCCTCAGCCGGAACGCGTTATCCAAATGGCCATGGACGATACAAGAGGACTTCTCTACACCCTATCGTCTCGATCGACCATAAGAGTGTTCTCTTTGAGATCAAATGGATTTGCGCTTACGGTCACCAAAACAGCGCACAGCATTACAACAGACCTTCAACACACCCAAATCAATAACACCGAGCTACTGTCCCCGAACCTGTCGATAATCTCAATTACTCCTATCACATCCCAAGAGTCATCGAAACTACATCTCATCGTAACTACAACGACCGGATGCAGAATGTTCATGAGTGCAGCAGCCAGTACATTTTATTCCATCGGGCCTAACAGCATGGTAGTGCAGCACATAAAGTTTCCGCCCATCGATCCTTCAAGGCCACCCAGTGGACAGCAAAGCTCGACACAAATGGTATCTTATGGGAACAACCCGGCTTTAAACATTACATCTAAAGCTCTGGTCCCAACGCGCAGAGCTATCAGATACCCACCTGGGTACTTCTTCTGCTTAGTGCGCAAAGACGAAGGTAACGATTTGCTCTTTGTGTCTGCGCCAGACACCGGCCGCATTGCGCGAGGACGAGAGAACCCAAGCCTCCCAAAGTATCCTGAACTTGGCTTGTGGCCCAATCTAGGAAGTCGTGCCGAAGATATCGGATTGGTGTCGCCAGCATTCGAAGCATCCAAAACGCCAGCAGGATTTGGCAATGAGCTTGCAGTGCAGTACGACAGTCCCACATCGGAGGTTGCAATATTGACTAACACCGGTGTTCATACTTACCGACGAAGAAGGCTTGTAGACATGTTTGCGTCAGCCATTAAGGTTGGAGGTGGCGACGAGGGGCTTGAAGGCGAGATCAAAAGGTTCATCCGATTCTATGGTCCTAGTGAGACAGCCTCAACAGCATTGGCTGTTGCATGCGGTCAAGGTCTGGACGTAACCTCCGACTCTCGAGTCGCTAGGATCACAGATCCTATTGTCCTCGAATTCGCTCGAAAGGCTTTTATCGAACACGGTGGAAAACCACACTTCAATGAGAATCAGATGATGGATCAGTCAGTACCGACGATTGACGCTGTACGGCCTTCGCCACGCCATGAAGGTCTAGCATTGTACATTGCTAGGTTAATCCGTTCAATCTGGTCGAGGGCTGTTGTACAAGAGAGCATGTCACCCGTGACCGGCCTGGTGGTGAACCCTACCGTGAGCATGGCCAAGTTGCAATCCATCTCACAGGATCTGCTTTCATTAAAGGAGTTCCTGGAATCGAACAAAAGCTTCATCGACGGCTTGGCAGGACCTGATGCTTTGGGTCGTGCATCAACCAAGCAGGACGAGATCTCACTCCAAGCTGAGCACCGAGCTTTGCATTCCTTGGTCGTATTAGTGGAGAACATCATTGAGGGCATTGCATTTGTCCAGGTTCTATTCGAAGAGCAGATTACTGAGATCATGTCATCCTTATCTAACGAGACCAGACAGCAAGTCCGAAACTTAACCTATGAAGGTCTGTTCAGTACTGCGAATGGGAAAGATATGGCGAAAGAATTGGTCAAGGCTATAGTGAACAGGAATATTGCCAACGGATCGAATGTCGAGACTGTTGCGGAAGCTCTGCGTCGGCGATGCGGCACCTTCTGCAGTGCGGAGGATGTCATTATATTCAAAGCCCAGGAACTGTTGAAACGGTCGTCTGAAGCTGGCAGCGAGTCAGAGTCAGGACGCAATCTGTTGAACGAGAGCTTGAGACTTTTCAAGCAAGTGGCGGGAAGCTTGACCATGGAACAATTGCAATGGGCCGTTCGGAATTTCACGAATATGCAATTCTATGCCGGCGCTATACAATTGGCCCTTGATGTCGCCAAAGAATCAGATCGAGGAAATCGAGCACTGGCTTGGATACAGGAAGGCCGACCGGCTCAGGTACGTTTGTATGTCGCAAAGCTACAAGACCTTGCTCATCAGACACAGGATCCACGAGCAATGGCGTTTGATTCCCGAAAGAGATGTTATAATCTGATCCATGAAGTTATCACGAACCTTGACCAAGCCTCAAGCCAGGCTCCCAGCATGATCGACGGTCAATATACCGTGACGGCAAGACGAAGAACAGAAGCATACGACGTGATTGAGACCTCTGAAGACGAGGCTTTCCAGACCGATCTTTATGATTGGTATCTTTCACAGGGACGAACAGACCGCCTACTTGAAATTCATTCCCCGTACATCGTAACATATTTACAGCGCAAGGCCCAGGACGACATAGCCAACGCTGACCTCCTCTGGAAATACCACAGCCAGAATGGTCAACATCATGAAGCAGCACGCGTGCAACTAGACCTGGCCCAGAGTGGTTTTCCTCTGACTCTGGATCAGCGAATTGAATACTTGGGTCGTGCAAAGGCCAACGCTTCAACGAGCACGCTGGGTGTTGCAAGACAGACACGATACCAACTGCTACGGAGTATCTCAGACCTCTTGGACGTCGCCAATATTCAAAGCGACGTGCTTCAAAGACTGAGGGTAGACCCCAGAATATCAGCCGAGCGACGCCCTCAAATCGAAAAGGAACTGAATGGCACTATGCTCCCTTTCAACGTGGTAAGACTTCTCTCCGAGAATCGTCATCTTCTTTGCTAGGCTAACACACAAAGTTATACAATCAATACGCAGATCAAGCAGGCTTCTTCGATCTCTGCCTCCTCATCTACCAAGTAGCCGATCACCGCAACCCCACGGATATAAAGAATACGTGGCAAAACCTCCTCGATCGTAAACACGACGATACGGTCGAGCGCGGAGAGCCACAACCATTCGAGGCTGTGAGCGAGGCAGTACGCAGCATGGGCATCCGTCTCAACCTCTCAGAGACAATGTTCCCTATTAATGACCTCGTTCCCATCCTCAAGCGCTACTCTGTCGAGTTTCAAAACGGTATTGGGCCTGAGACGTGGGTCATGGACACTATGGTTGACATAGGCGTTCCGTTCGAATCACTATACTCAGTCCTGGAAGGCATGTTCTACAACGACGAAGCGCCGTTCCAGGGCAAGAACCGGCGATACATCGCTAAAGACATATTATACGTTGTGCAGAAATGGTTTCAAGACAGCAGTCGAGGGACAGGGAAAATACTGGGCGGAGAGAGCAATGCGGCTGCAATATCGGCCACACTGCAGATGGTGCAGCCGACATTGGATGCACGAAGGGCGGAAGAATGTCAGATGCTAAGGATGAGGATCGAGCATGTGCTGAGATGATGGCTTGTTGTGTCTTGCATTGGGGGTGAGTTTAGCGATATACCACATGCGGCGTTGTTTTGGGTAATATGAAAAGCGGAGATATGGGGCGGAAATGCAAGGAGATGTGTGGCCGATGGAGGAGCGTGAATTGATCAGGGACTCGTTCTTGATATAAGTGATGTAGGTTCGAATCCTGCGTCCGGCGCCGCCGCCTTGTAGCCGTAGATAGGAAACCACAAGCCTCAAACCTTGGCCACTAGACCACTGAATGCTTTGAACCTGTGCTAAGACAAGAACCCACTCGGAAAGTTGCGAATCTCAGCCTCCTGTCAGCTTGGCTGCCCGAATCCTACAACCCACCCGTATGTACCTCACCTCTCCATCCACGTCCTCTACCCCTCCTTATACCACCCACGCACTGGAGTGAGTCCAACATGCCATCATCAACATGGCTCGCCTGGCAACGTAGACTAGACATGCTATACCTAACATTCTTCCTAATCCACATACCCATAATGCTCAGTAAGTTCCTCCCAAAAAAGCAATGAAGTCACATATTAGCCACTCCCCCTCTCACCCAACCCCCCCCCCCCTCTCTCTCTCTCTCTCCACAAAAACCCTAACACCACTAACACCACCCCCCAGTAATAGACCTCTACCCCCTCTACCCCACCTCCCTCATCCCAACCCTGCTCACAGACATCCGAAAATGGTATATAGCGACCTACAGCGACCGCTTCTTTACAAATCCGCCGCGATGGTTTACGCTCTTCACGGTTATGGAAGCTGTGTACCATATCCCAGTTGCGGTGACTTCTATGGGGCCGCTTTGGTGGGGGAGAGGTATGTTGAGTTTAGTCTTTTTTTTAGTGTCTCTATGTATTTGTTTTTACATGTCTATTGGGAATGTATGCATGTGTGTGCACTTCCAACGTATTTCGTCCCCTCGGAAGCGTTCATAACCCCGTAGCCCAAACCAGCCTTCCCCTCCTTCCCCATATCAACGCCCTTTCACCCATTCCAAGCCCACAATCTTTCCTCCCGTCAAGTTCCCATTACTAAAGGCCATATTCAACAGCATCCCCAACCCTGCACCTGAACCTCCTCCTCTTCGCCTTCCAAACAGCTCTCACGACGCTGGTGTGTATATTCGAATACCAAGGCTGGTCTGGCGAGACATCTCAGCTTAATGGCTTGTATTATCCGTACTTGTTTTTCGGTGAGTTTTGTGATCTTAGTTTTGATGAGTTCAAGTTGACGGTTGTGTAGCGGTGTTTATGTGCGTTGATATGTATGAGCGTGTTAGGGGGAGGTTGGAGGATGCGGCGAAGGTGGGGGAGGGGAGGAAGGGGGTTTAGGGTGTTGGGGGGGTGTATGCTATTCGGGAATGAAGTGTTGGTTAATGGCTCACTTGCGTAGACTTGTGGTTTTCTGGGGATGGGGCTCGCTAAGTGTGTAAGATGGGGAGAGGCATGCACATTGACCCATAATAGAACTTCATATGTTCACTATAGGGACTATGTGTGGTGTGGATCACTGTGTTGATTGACGGTTGAAGCTATTAGCGAGGTGTCAGCGAATTCAAACCAATTGCAACAAGACACATGATTGGTGTCTCAGTGGAGAGATCATCTGTTGAGCAGAGCATATCGTGCTCATGTGTGCATCTACAACATAGGCACTGCTAGCTGCCTGGACTCCTTCTAGAGGTGGCCGTGAGATTCGTTGAGAACTCTGCCAAATGTCGCTTTTTTCATCTGTATCTTTAATTCATCAACCGTTTTATCGTTGAGATATGTCGCCCCTGACTTTTTGCCCCCCCGCGTGGAGACCGTTGAGGTCTCACACGCAACGCCGTGGTATGTTGAATGCAGTGGTATATGTATGCCCCCTATGCGCCCCGCTATGCTCGTATAATGCAATATTTGTTGAAGAACGATGTTCAAAGAAAAGAGTGCATTGTGAAGGTTGCCATTGTTGAAAGTGGAGATGCTGAGTAGATGAGGGATTAGTTCGCAAGGCCGTTGGAGATTCCATTAACTACTGCCTTGTGCTCGCCATTGACGAGGGGCGGAGCGTCGGACTGATGGCCGTTAGTGATGGTCTCTGCGCTAGCATGCTCGTCCGTGTTTTTGACTGCCAGGCCTTGGAAAAGTTTGAAGATGTCCATAGTTTGATGGAAGTCGTTGTCCACTACAATCATTAGTCAGCCAAAAGTATAAGGGTCTATGGAACGTAGCTCACCAATATTGATCAGGTACCAGGTGTTCATGATAGTATCAATCAAATGTCGGCTTGGACTCATAGCGGAATGGCACTTTGCCCAGTCAGTCCCTAGCTTGAAGGCTTCATCTTTCCATGCTAGAAAGCTGACTGTCTCGACAATGGTAGGCTGCACAATTTCCTTGCCGGGAAAGACGCCCCAGGTGATTGCATTGGGGCCGTCGGTTGGAGCATTGGTCCTCAGGTTGTTGTCCTGAGTGACAGCATAATATGTCATGTTGGGATTCGTTTCAATCCGACCAATCAATTCGTCTATCACTTGTGGAGAGACTAGCAGCTCGACGTAGGCTTTCTGATAGACATAGCCTCCTTGTGGTCCCCAGCCATGTATAGGGTGAGTTGACTTGACGCCGTTAACAGCTGGCTGAGACGTAATAGTCAGGAACCCGCGTCTATTTAGGTCAATGAGTTCGGTTTGAATAGCCAATGCTTCACTAGTGATCGGCGACTCGCTCCACGGTAGGCTCTTGAGCTTCCCTTCCAAAAAGCGTATGAAAAGGTTGGCCACGTCTCGCAACGTCTCTGGTTTGCCCCATAGCTTGATATTCTGCTCATTTGTCCCTTTCAAGCCAACATCATATGCGTCGAGCTCGCCGAATGCTGGCGATCGAGAGTCGCCCCACCTGCCGTTAGGAAACTCATCCCAGTCTTGAGTACGAGCAACGTATGACTTGTTGCGGTTCTTCCAAAAGATGGGTCGGACATCTTCTTCGCGGCGATTGAGACCAAGTGATTGCCGCCAAGGCAATGCTCTGGTGCTCGGCGTTCCATCCTTCGGTACGAGGCCTAATTCTTCAAGAACCAATCGGGTTGATTTGGCAAGGTTCATGGTGTAGAAGTGTAGGGCGAATATCTTTCCAGAGTCAAGAATCTTCTGGCACATCTCCGCAATCAGGTCTTTTCCGACTTCTTGTACTTGAGCATCGTCGTTACGAATCGGCTCTAAACCATCGATGATTTTCTGCGGAACATGAACATTCATGTGACCTACGCGCCGTTTGAAAGAGTCCCATGTCTGGATAGGCATGATACCAGGCACGATAGGGACGTTGATGCCCGCTGCCCTAACCTTGTCCACCCATGAGAGGAAGTTGTCTACATCATAGAACATTTGCGTCACTATGAATGTTCCCCCAGCATCTATCTTTTCTTTGAGATGTTCCATCAGCAGGTCTCGATCTTGATTGTCCTCGGCGCCCTCAGGGTAACCAGCAACACCAATGTCGAACCAATTTCCGTATCGCTCCTTGATGTATTTGACCAAATCTCTTGCGTAGCGAAAGCCTCCCTCGACTGCCTGCCATTTCTCTTTTTCCCTTGGAGGGTCCCCACGTAGAGCCAGGATATTGGTACACCCAGCCGCACGGGCTGCTTCCAACGCCTCATCGATCTTTGAGCTCGGCATGTCGGTGCAGGTCAGGTGCATACAGGTTTCAAGGCCGAAGAAAGTCTGTGCTTTATGTACCATCTCACAGGTAATCTGGGATCTGCTCCCTCCAGCGCCCCATGTCACATCGATGAAGGCGGGACCATAGTCGTGCATGTTGTACATGCGATCATAGAGATTGATCACGCCTTGTTCCGTCTTTGGGGGAAAGAATTCGAAGGAGAAGACTGGCCTCTTCGTCCGCTCCGCTTCCGCCAGCTTGTCTTTGATATGCATTTTGAACCTACAATCTATATTCCAACCGTTAGCCGTTGCATCATCAAGTTCGGAGACTGTTGAAAAGATCGTGGAACACCAAATTGGACCACAATCCCAAATATGAACTCTCTGGAACAAACAGAAGGGAGGGAAACCCACTTAACAAACGCCCGAATAGAGATCAAGAGCCCACACCCGAATAGAGATTAAGATGCCAAATAGTCAAACAAGAATTTTCAATGCAAAACAGCAAATGTTCAACGCCACTCCCTCCTTCGAGGTTGGCTCTGCTATCCAAAATATCGTTTGCGGGCCCACCTGTCAGCTTGCTGACGCGACATGCACCACGGTGTTTAGGGTATGTTGGGGTAAGGATATTTTCAGACAATTTGCAATTGAGACTAGCCCAGGTAAATATGCTGGACCAGAGTGAAAGGTTCTTGTATGCCGCTATATCAGTAGCTGTGAATCATGAGGTGCATGACTGAGGCGATTGAGGTCGGTGCGAACTGATCCGTAAGCCGAAGTCGGTGTTCGATGAGTCGTTTGAGTCGATGGTGTGCATGCGAATATTGGGTCCAAGCAATGATCTCATTGGGGTATGAACAGGCGATCCTTCCGCGCTAGGTACTGCAAAAACTTGCCCCACCAATACCCCCACACCGATAGTGATTCTGGCGTTGAGACCAGAGGGGAGCATCGATCACCAGTACAGCATTAACATTGTTAACCTCCCTCCCAATGGCCTCCCACGCCCAAGAAGAGGACCCAGATGACCTTGTCCACTCAGGTCTTCCAGCCACAACTACCCTGCCACCCTACAAGTCCGCCTTCCTCCAAGCCTGTCTTGACGCCTCTGTCCTCACATTTGGTACAACCTCTAAGACCAAGCGCAACGCGACCTACCGCTGATCTAACGAAAGAAACCCAGGCACATTCACATTGAAATCAGGCCGTCAATCCCCTTACTTCTTCAATGCAGGTCTCTTCCACCGCGGCCCTCTAATCCGCACCATCTCAACCGCCTTCGCCCAAACCCTCATCCACCACACCTCTCTAAACCCTGCCTTCAAATTCGACATACTCTTTGGACCCGCATACAAGGGCATACCGCTCGCGACAGCTACAGTAGACAAACTCGCAGAGCTTAGCCCCGAGAGATATGCCAATATAAGCTACTCCTTCAATAGGAAAGAAGTAAAAGACCATGGCGAAGGAGGGGGCATTGTTGGAGCGCCCTTGAAGGGGAAGAAAGTAGTCATCATAGATGATGTCATTACAGCGGGAACAGCGATGAGAGAGGCTATTAGTATCATAAAGAGGGAGGGTGGGAAATTGGTAGGGGTTGTGGTAGCTGTAGATCGGATGGAAAGGATGAAAGATGAGAAGGGTGCGGGAAGTGCGATTGGAGAGGTGAAGAAGAAATATGGTGTGCCGGTGCTGAGTATCATCAATCTGAATGATCTGATTGGGGTGCTTGGGGGCATTGGGAAGGAAGAGGACATGAAGAGGGTGGAAGAATATAAGACGCGGTATGGGGCAAGCGATTGATTGGTTTGGGATATGAAATAGGAGAGGAGAAGGTTAGGACAAGAAGGTATTAGATGTGTTAAGATAGAGTAGTGTGAGACTGTGATACCCATGAATCAAATTTAGCGAGTGGAAAAATAATTCATAATCATATAGAGCTTGTGCTCAGCTGTCGTCTAGTTATCAGTATGCAATATATGTTTTTGGGAATCATGAGCATGCCAGCCTTTTCATGCTGCTAAACGCTAAGTATGATGAGATCAAAGCAAGAGACCAGCGGCCATTTCCACGTTACCACTCGCCATTTCTAGAGCTTGGATCACTTCTCCTCTTCCAAAACCCATGCCCATCAATTGTTCAATGTCTTCCTTTGGAAATGAGGCTGGGCCTGTTGTTGATTGAGACTGCTGTTCACTGCTAGAAGCAGGCTGGCCACTAGATGAGCTTGGCTGCGTCGCGGTGGCCGGAGCAGTATCTGCACCCGAAGATCCTGATTCTGTAACGGTTCCTGAGATCGCACCAATCTTCTTTCCCTCGGGCCCATCAATTGTAGGTTCTTCTTTATACACCTCTTCATTTTTAGGAATATCCGCTTCACCCAGGAATGCAACTTCGTTACCCTGGATTATCAGCTTCCCCTTTCCCAAATCTATGCAAGCTTGATGTTTCTTCAGCATGTCCAACCCAAGCAGTAAGTCGACATCTTTGCCTTCCATGACCGTAAAGCTGCAGGCTAGAAAGGCGTTACCAATCTTGATCATAGCGCTGTGAACGCGGCCAAGGATTTTGGCCGTTCCAACGCCTCTGGCTATACCAGCGTACCGCTTGTCCAGTAGTCGAAGGAGCCCACATCTTTCCGCGCACTCTGGGGACATGATGGTAGTCTGCGCTCCAGAATCGACAAATGCTTTTACTTTGTGGCTGTTGACCTCTACGGGAATGTATAGCATGTGGACTCGACCAAAGACTAGAATAATTTTGAATCAGTATCACTGGTCATCAGGAGCCAGGAACGGGCGCAGAAACACTCGTACCTTCTGGATTGTGTTCCATGGCGTTCTGCAAATTCTCGGCTACCTGCTCCTGTCGAATCATTTCTTCAATCTCACGCTGCGCATCGACATCAAACGGGTCCGCTGCGAGCATGTCTAGCCTGCGCTGTCTTTCGGTCGCAGCTTCCTGCTGCAGCCGCATCTGCTCGTCCCAGATCTGCCTAAAGCGCACTGGATCTTGCACAGCTTCCGCAAGATGCGGTTGTTGTTGCCTGATACTTTCGAGCAGGCTCGGATTCCCTAAAGCTTGTAGACGTATATACTCTGGGTCACCGCGACTAGGTCCCGGTTGCCCACGTGCTCCTTGACCTGTGCCAGCTTGGGCTGGCCGTCTGCTTTGTGCCTGGACTGGTCTGCTAGCACCGGCGACTGGTACTTGTGGGTTTCGAACGTGCATCCCAAGCATCGAGTCCTCGACTATGTTACATTGCTGTAAGGTCTTTGACCCATCATGTAGTTCTTGTCCGTTGTAGGATAGTCTTTGGGCCGCCGAAGGAACGTTGGTTTCATTTTCAATGTAGCCTTTGAGATCGGCAATTGTCATGGAGGAAGGGAAATCGTTCGAAAGGAAGTCTTGGTCAAGGTTGACTTGAGGGGCGTCAATGGTATCGATTGAAATGGTGATCCGCCTTCGAATACGGTCAGCTTCGGCGCTTTGTTTTGAAATCTGTCACTCACATGATGTTGTTTGGGACGCGGGTGAGATCCCCACGAGCTCAACTTATGGTTGCCACACAGTCAAGATGTTCAATGCCGTAGCTTGTCAATATAGAATTCTGAGTGTTACGGTGTCGTGAGGCTAGCAATTCCTGCGTCGTTCGACACTCTTAAGGGAAAATCTGGGAACACATTCGTAGGAGTTAAGGCCACGAATGACACTCGAGAGGTTGGTCAGCAAGACGATGGAGGCAGGTGGAAGCAATTGGAAGAACACGGTTCTGAGCACGAATAGTGAAGTAGTAGCCTCGGCGGCATATCTTCCCTAGAGGCACGGAGCAACAAAAGCCTCGAATTAGTAATCAACGACCGGGGTATGAAGCGAGTGCACAGGGTTGGAAAGGAAACGCCAAATGCCAATTGATCAGTATAAGAATGCAAGTGAGGTCTTTTGGCAAGAGAACTCGCTAGCGCGTCTATAAACACTGCCGCCATATTCGTGCTGCCGGACCAGTTAGGGATGATTACGCAATAGGTATAACAAACAGGAGAAGACAGTGATTAGGTTATAATGATCCGGCTAACTTATTCGAAGGATTCCTAGTTTTCTTGGCCCGTCTTGCGGGGAAGGAACGGGCCTGGTTTGGGAGCTGGAAAGGAAAGTCAAAGAAATGTCAGATCTCTATGACGACAAGCTGCAGCCAGCACGAGGTTTGGCCCAGATTGTCATCCTGCAGCACAAGTCTAGATCTACGGCTGAAACCATTCCACTTTTATCTTCGCTTGTTCTGATTGACAGAAACGGTTATTATTTGCAATATTGGAAATATGCCTCGAGATCTATTTTCCTCGGAACAACCGAAAGAGGAGGCTTTGGTCGCCAGCCCCGAATCACAAACGCCACGAGCATCTGATGACTCTGACGGTACCTCGAATGCGACTGGCGAGAACGGGTACAATGAGTTCACCATACATAGAGACGAGACCAGACAGGCCAACATCCTGCATCTCCGTAATGGTAGAGCAAAGGAGAAACAGATGAGTGACCTGCATCCTTATGTCCAGACTCTTTCGAGATCGAACGTGGAGGACTGTCTTGCACTGGAGAATGCTGTGTTCCCCGAAAAGGAGCGGTGCTCAAGAGATAAGGTAGGCATGGATACGTTACTGATCGAAACTTTCTACCTGCAAGCACCGGCCCTACACAGCTTACTTTTCTGCAATTCTTTTTCCGAGCTTTTAAGGCATAAGGAATTTCTCCACGGATTTGAGCTCATGTGTCAAGCCTGATACATCTCTCATTATCTAGCGTCGTCTGCACGCATTGACGTCTTTGGGCCCTATATACCATTCTAGAGCAAACACACACCAGTACTTCCTGTCCATGCAACCCCCTGACGATCCTCACCATCTTCTGTGGCTCACATATCCCAGTTCATTTACCGTCTGACCGTCTGCCCCGAACTCTGTCTGGGAATTTTTACCACCAGATCATCGCCACCTACGGCTTCCACAGCATCAATATACGAGGCCGCGCACCCTCCCGACTCTGCCACTCCGAATCTCAAATCCGTCCTTATTGCCATGGTGATAGCAACCAGAATTGCTGCTTCAGCACTTACAGACGAAGCCATGGAAATTCCACAAGGCTGGCAACATGCGACTTCGCCTACTACCGGGACTCAGGGACATCAAGAGCATGGTCGTACAATAGCGATCCATTCGCTTGGTGTACTGCCAGCTTACCAAGGCCAAGGGCTGGCGAAGACGATTATGAAGAGCTACGAGCAGCGGATGGAGACGAGTGGGATTGCTGATCGAATTGCTTTGTTAGCACATGATCCTCTAGTGCAAATGTATGAGGGGCTAGGGTTTGAGAATCGTGGGGAAAGCAACGTAAAGTTTGGCGGCGGCGGCTGGAACGATCTTGTAGGTTGCGCTATTGAATGTAGAAGCATAAGAACTGACAGTCTTGTAGAGGTACGAGTTTGCAGAGCATGGGCCCGGGTCATGATTGCTGTTCATTGGCCGTACCACGCTTGTCTCGCGGGTGTCCATACCCAACGCAATGGTCATGTTCACGGAAGCAAGGTGTAGGGGAGTTGGAAATCACGGAAATCTTGGCAAAATATTGCGTTTGTTCTCTCCCTTCGCCTTTCCTCGTCACTTATTATCACTCTGTCTAAAGCCAGTACGAATCCGAACACCACACATAGGCCAGTAATCATTCGTTGGCTGCCAAGCCCAGAACTCGAAGCAAAACAATGTTTGATTGGCTATAGCCTCATTTGTTGTACATAATGCCAAAATTGTGACGCCTAGCAGAGCCTTTGTCACATATATCGACGTAGAGGCACGACAGGGTCAGGACACCTCGGATACCCTGCTTGATTTCACGGAGCTTGGGAACGGATTCGGGGCAACAGTGCGAGATTCGAATAGCATTATTGGCTTGAAGCTACCAAGAGCCCTGCAGGGTATCGGCCGCTGGCGGTGATACCCTGTAGCATGGAGTTCGTTATGTTCTGCAGAGGCAGGTGCGGCACGGAAGCTTGGCGGCGTCGTCCTGTACCGAGTCATACCCCCACCCGTGCCTCGCGTGCCTCACTCCTCAGTAGTCCGTACCTATCGCAACGCTCAGCTCTACATCGATCTTCAGGCCATGCTCAGGGTCTCCCACATTCACCCACATCGCTAGTGGTTTCTGTATGTCTAAACGGGACGGGACTGCTTCCTGATCTCCCACATCGATCCCGCAGCCTTCTTATGTTACAGAATTCCCACTGTCATGCCTGCTTATGGCACGACATCGGCAACGGAAAGCAGCTTACAGGATCCTCGGACAGCATACTCAATAAGATTCTCTCCGCCGATATTTTGATGATGCGGCGTATACTTGTGTGAATGTGTGAAATCTGTTGCGTACAACCTTGTGGCTTGCTACTCGATCACACCATCAAGACGATACGAAAGCAAGGTCTTTGCTTGCGGCTTAACCCTGTGCCGCTTGCAAGCTAACAGTTGATACGATGCTGCGAAGTGGCTGTCACGATTGTCAAACAACGTTATTGAACAGGTCGCCCTGCCGCTTTCGCAGGGACAATTAGCTATCAAGCCCCCAATAAATGGAGTGCATTGGTTCCGGCGGCAGCGGTTCCCACCTGTTGCCGTTTTCAGATTCGAGGGAAAGCATTGGAGCACTCCTCCATCTAACCATACCTCAGACTGTTACCTCGCTCTTTCGCCTTTCCACGCCTACTCCGACGAACGCATCACCCACGTGGGGTCTACCCAGACATCGGTGACATTAAAAGCTTGGAGTCTGGAGCTTGGAGCGCATGTGGTGGATGCATCATGCTTATCCGCATGTGGAAAAAGATGGCACCCGTTACACATGTTTTGGTGACGGCTCCGTCAATACTTGAGCCTTGTCAAGCTTCTATTTGGAGATGAAGCAACCTCCATCTCACTACCGTAAGCAGCTCGCAGATCGCGGTTCATGCATATTGTCAGTGGTAAATTCTCCCCCCCAGCCTGTTCGCTTTTATATCTTTGAGCTTTTGATTGCACAGCTTATTTTTCCGTCACCAGTATCCAGGTCACTTCAACGAGGGACCAATTAGGCCCTGCTCTTCTACAGCTACTCTCACTATCAATTCAATGTCTTAAGCTTTGTTCTCGTGGGAATTTCCAACAGTAGTGCCCGTTAACGCTGAGTTTCAGCCACTGCGCGAGTCCCACTGGCCTCAATTGGTTGCTGGGATAATACTATCTCAACTTGCACCCAATCACCTCGACTCGGTCATATATGACGTGTTGCCTTGGCCTTCCAGCTTTAACTCCTGCCAGTACTCGTCAATGCATATTCCCACAGAGACTAAGATGAGATCGACTGGCTGCTAAAATTACTATCACCATCTCGCGGAGCGCCGAGCTTTTTTGATTGCAGAAAGCGCCCATAATGGTCCGCTACCTAAATCCAGGAGGCTACAACTACGGGCCCGAGAATCTAGATGGGTATGGAATATCGAATATCATCGTCGCTGTCATTTACTCGCTCATATTTTACTCAGCATGCGTCTTCCTTTGGCTCCACCGTCATCATCCCCTCATTCGAATGAGGAATGTGCCCCTCTTGCTAGCTTCCCTTATTCTACTGCACGGTTTCGTTTTTATGCTATTTGTTATCTATACGCTCAATGGCGCCTGGCCCTGTCAAGTGGAGTATTGGTGCATGAACTTGCATCTTCCGATCGGCATTGGCTTGTTCCAGGCTCAAAACCAACAGCTACTCATTGTTAGCAACGGGCAGGCTGAGCTAGTCAAGTCTGACGAGACGTACAAGCCTCTGCTCCCGAAAGGTGGACGTGGCATAGGTAATCCTGGTTATTGGCTTTCGCGCCTGGAAGTTTGGTGGAAGGGGGCCAGTAAGCAACGCAGATATGAACGCTTCGTTATCATCGGCATTGTCATTCAGGTCCGTACTATAATCTGGCAGTATATGTATAAATGCTAATCATGACTGCCCAGTTCACCGTCTCTTTCGTCGTCTACAACATCTCACGCAAATTCAATCATTATGGGATAGTCTCGGAACATACCTCTCCAGCACTATGCCGCCGTGGATGGGAATGGTAAGCTCCGCTGCATTGATTGAAGGTTACTACGCTGAAACTGATGAAGGGCTCCCGCCGTGATATGGCAATTCCTGTGGAATTATATCTTCGGGCCATATCTGCTCTGGAAGGTTCGAAAGATTCGAGAC
The DNA here is from genome assembly GCA_018257865.1 of Stereocaulon alpinum. Lineage (NCBI taxonomy): Eukaryota > Fungi > Ascomycota > Lecanoromycetes > Lecanorales > Stereocaulaceae > Stereocaulon > Stereocaulon alpinum. Next base: position 132,043 of record JAEUBA010000049.1, on the reverse strand, counting down.
ATCTACCACTGGCGACTTCAGACTATTCTTAGCATTGTTGCTGGCCTCCCTGGAACGCCATTATGGCTAGCAGCAGTATACACTGATTCCTTCGCGTCTGTCAACAAATACTGGATCCCAGCCATGTGGTGAGTGCTCAACAGAAACCCCATGCAGCTGGGACCACTGCTAACCATGATTCACCACGACAAGGTTCGTTCCTGGGCTAGTGACCATGGAAATCGTAACCTTAGGCTTCCCCATCCACAGAATGCACAAACACGCAAGTGCTACCCGCGAAACTCAGTTAAGCCTGGCAAGGTTCGATGAAAACCGCCTCGAAAGCTACACCGACTCCACCATGACTGACTCCATCCTCACACGCTCCTCAGGCTTCAAACATGGCAGAATGTACTCTTTGGAATCCCTCGACAAGTGCCTTATAACCAATCCAGACAATCTCCAAGTCTATGCCTCTTGTATGGAATTCAATGGCGAAAACATCGTCTTCCTCACTCGCGTCAGCACCTTCTACAACACCTGTACCCATACCTTCCGCTCAACGTGCAAATCATCCAACGATTTCCGGCGAGCGAGGATGGCTATGTTCCGTGTTGGGTTGAGCATCTTCGTCACTCTAGTGCACCCCCGAACGGCTTCGTATCCAATCAACATCAGCTCCGCCATATACAATCGCCTCGAATCTAACTTCGGCCCCGCTACCGCGATCATTGCCAGCGAAAAGAAGCATAGCTCCAGCTCAAGTATCGCCTCTACTATCTCGTCAATTGTTACGCCCTGGGACGAACAGGACAGCCCTGCCACCGCTACCCCCGCCGGCGAACCCGGCCTTTCGTACCCTATGCAAATTCTGCGTGAAGGCTCCACCATGCAGTCGCTAGGCCGCGCCAAGCTCGTACGCACAGACTCTGGTAACCACACTAGGGAGGGTCTCATTGCGGCGAAGGCAGGGGACGTCGTGGATGTGAGGGCTAGTAATGATCCCTGGAAGATCGCGGATACAAGGACTGCGGATGATCCGTGGGAGAAGGTCAAGGTGCCGGCTGAGTTCGATGAGAACGTCTTCGACGAGGCGTTCAAGAGTGTAAGGTATATGGTTTGGACAGAGACGTGGCAACGGTATAGGAGGTGGTTGAGTAGGGAGGGGAGGGAAGTCACGGTCTGACTACGTACACGAGAGAGAATAATGGGGTTTCTGCTGGTTCGGAAGACGAGATGCTGGTAATGCTACGCTGTACATGGGGTTAATGGAATGGGTCTGCTGGACGGATGCAATAGGATGTACACGGGTGTCTTAGGCGAACATCAGGGATACCCGGTGATATACGCACTTATTTAACACGAACATCTAGAATATTTAAGGTGGAATTACGATACCAAAGCAATGCAAAAATTATCCTCTCCCTGTACCATGTTCTACCTTATCTATATTATGTTCCAGTCCCCTGTCTTACTATAAAGCAAATGAACCATGCATTTATTCAAGTCGCCAATCTTGGTGCGTGTAGGACGAAAGAAGCACTCCAGACTTTGCAGGCTCGCTAATGCATAGAGTCATCGAGAGCGTGTTTAGGGGCTTTGATACCATTGTGCTATGCGGTTGGTAGTGGAGGAGCTAGCCGTTTAGATAACTCCTTATAGCGCCTGTGGTATCGTGAGTCAGTGGATGTATCTTGATGAGTCAAGGGATTATACGAACCTTGCAATTTACTCGCCCCCTCCCCCAAAACATTCGTCAAATTTTCCAAATCATCACCAGCCGTAACGCCAAACTTCCTAACAAAATCCCTCGCCGCGCCCTCCAAATCCCCATAATTGCCATACTCGTCTGCTTGCGGTATATCATCTTCCGGTCTGCCGAAATAGGCATTGCTGCTGATGGAGGTGGCGCCTTCGAAGCCTTGGAGGCGCTGTTTGGCTTCTGTTTGGGCGTTGGGGTCGAAGTTGTTGCGGCCGAAGAATTCGTCCGAGGAGATTCCTTTTTGGGTACCGAATTTGTCGCGGGCGTATTTTTCGTCATCGTCTGTGGAGATAGTTAGTCGTTCGTTCGTTAAAGAACTCATGGCGTTGAGGGAGATTAACCTTCTTCTACGGCTCTTGAGCCAACGGATCCGAAGCCCATTTTCTTGGGAGGGGCAGAAGCTGGCTTGCTTCCTCCCACTTGCCCAAAGCCAAGTCTGCCCATTCCCATACCTAACCGTTCCATCTCGCTTTTCGTACGCTCGTGGCCTTTGGCTGGTCCGTAGCCAGCTTTCGAAGGGTTTACGGGCGTCGGAGCAGCGAGCTTGGTCTTCTCGGTGATACTGGCAGATCTAATTGTCTTTGGGGCAGCAGCTTCCTCAGCTTCCGGATCATAGCCCAACTTTTCTATTCGCTCTGCCTCCTCTTTTGCTTTCTTCTCTGCTGCCTCAAAATCCACTTCCTCTGACCCAAGCTTCTTCGCGCCAAGCTTCGTCTTTTTCGCTCCTAAAATGTTCGCTTTTCGAGGACCGCCTGTTCCTGCGGTCTTGCGTATTACATTGGATGGCGCGGCGCTGGAGGGTGCTTTGGAGGAATCGCTTTCTGAGCCATGTAGTGGAGATTTCGATCGCGAGGTGCCGTTGCCGTTAGCGGTAGGGTTGAGGAAGGGAGATGCTGTGCGGCTGATTACGGGTGGGGTCTGGGTTCTTGATGGTGGGTTGCTGGGTCGTTTAATTGAAGGCTTGTCCCATGAAGAGAAAAAGTCGTCACTGGGCTCTGCAGGGGTCGAGGTTCCATCTGAGGGTGTGGCAACAACTATGTCTGTGACGATGACTTCTTCTGGAGAACTGGATGCGTCTTAGCTTGTTCCTTATAACGGGATGCTGTGACTTACTCGCGAGCATCTGCGGCCGCCCGCTTCTTTAATTCCTCTTTATATTTCGTAGCAGCGCCTGATGTGTATTTTGTCTTTGGATCTTTACTGGCAAGCGCTGCAGTTCCTCCGTGTGACTGAAAGTACTTCGTAGCTGACTCGTTTCCCCCTACTTTCATTATACGTAGTTGATCCCATTGCCATACTATTTGACCCAGACATTAGCATGGAGCCCTAGGATAAAGAGACAAGACCCCTACCGTCAAGATTAGTTGATCGGACAAACGAGATATGCACGCCTAGGTTGCGGTGGTTCGAGGAGCAATCGAGGCAGAGGTAGATGCCAAAGGGAACGGAGGACCATGTGGGATTCTTCGTGCCACAGTCGAAGCATACCTATGACAGTTAGACCTCAACACAGATGTCGACTTCTTCGTGGCAGGGTCTCACTTTGTTCGCAGGCTTCGTTTTCAATTTCTCAAAAATCTTTTGCGATTGGGCTTTAGTAGCGGAGTTCATGGTGGCGGTCCAGCTGTTATCTTATAGTCTGGAGCGTTCTGACAGTTAGAGAGTACGGGTAGAAGGAAGTGAGCATCGATTGTGGACAGCGCACAGCTCTTGGTTCTTATCACTGCACTTGGAAGAGGAGCACGGAGAGGCTCAAATCAAGTGGCCTCAAAGCCGATCTTCAGCTAACCCTAACCCTATTAAACATGGTCTCGAGCTCTGCTGTCTCCGCTTGTGCAAGTGCCAATGTTCTCCAACCTTGGCGGCACCCCAATGAAACGAGATTATGGCGCTTCATAACGCTATTGGAGCTCGGTACGTTGCACATGCAGCTCGTGTTAATAGGCAACCTCCATATCTAGCACTGTCAAAGACTATTGCTTCAACTGTCCCACCAAAGCGGCCCTCACCCTTTTCACTTGCTAGACTTTATGCGACCTCGGATAGCCTAGGAGGACAGAAGACATCGTCAAGGAAACAAGTGACCATACGGAATGATGATGGGCGTGTTCAGTGGAAAGACTTGACGACTGGAGAAAAAGCCGCGAGGACAACACAGCAGACCTTCAATCTTGGGGTGATACTTGCTGGCTTGTGTGGAACTGTAAGATAGGCACTCCGCATACCCAGAGCTTAGCTCACGTCGAACAGATTGCCGTTGTCTACATCATGTACACCGAAGTTTTCGCCTCCGACAGCAAGACCAGACTCTTCAATCGAGCAGTCGATCGAATCAGAAGTGAACCTCAAGCTCTCGAGCTGCTGGGAGATCGTAAAACCATTCGAGCTTTTGGAGAGCCGACATCGAACAAATGGAGCAGGAACAGGTCTATTGCGTTAGTCAAGAGATGTATGCGCTTGCCGTTGACCAGGCTGATACGCTTTCGTATAGGTCAAGCACCAATACAGACCGGACAGGCATTGAACATTTCCATATGCATTTCAATGTAAGACGCGCTGCCAAATGCCAAAAACCAAGCATTATCTGACAAGGTGAGCAGGTCGTGGGCTCTGCAAAGTCTGGCGTTGTCAACTTGCACATGGTTAGGGACCCGGCCCACAAAGACTGGGTGTATCGATCATTGGCTTTGGACGTTCCAGGTAAGTTGTTTGCTCGAGCTCTCATTTCGCAAAAGCTCATAGATATGCAGGCCATCCAAGGATCTATCTAGAAAATGCGGATGCTTTCCGGGAGCAGAAAAAGCCCGGCTTCAAAATGCTTGGGGTTCAGTGGAGATGACTACACTCTTTAGCTGTTCCTGTTTCTACACCTCTGAGTTTGATGGGAAGCTGCCCATCGGCTACAAAGGACAAGATTCTGTTCGATCACCGGTCTACCCTCCACCAAACGAGCAGCTTGATTCAGACACCCAGCTCCTTACTCAACAGTACCCGCCTTAGGAGCCTCTGTCGCGTCTGTAGCCTCCCATACATTTCTTGGTCATGGCTGCCGGTTATGGTGAATGAAGTGAAAAAATTCAGCTCTCCAAGCGACACCATGATCGAGATGTACCATGTCTCCGTTGCTGAGGTATTAAGGGACAGATCTGAGGAATATACATGGTACTACCCGCTACAAGGTTGTTTCTATGGCATCTATGCATTCCCAGCTGACCCCTAAATAGTTCCGTGCCATCGCTGGCTCATCCAAGAGTCTTTAATTTTGTCTACGGAATGGAACATCAATACATTGGGTGGATATATGCATGAAGTCTACTTCTCATAGCACCAACGCCCCAATACGACGATTGCAAGGAGCAAGGTTTCGCGCGATCTTCGATGAGCAGGAGCGTGGAACGACAGGATTCTCGCTCGTGATAGCTCGTGATACTAACAGACTTGTGACCATGTGAGACAATGTTTCCGCAGGAATATTAACATGTCGCTAGTTGAAAGAACGCGCTTCATACATGGAACAATGACCAACGCATTCCGATTTGGTGGCAAGGATAAAGGGCAACAAGCGCTTTGTACATCAAGAGATGGTAGCAACATCCTTCTAATAATGGCCTTCATCTCAATAGCCGCTGCTTGGACCACGAGACCTAACTAAGTACCACACTTTGGCACTTCTGAGTATCAGCTTGAAGAGACGCCTTGGCGCCAAGGTTGGCTAAGAATAGCTTGCCGCCAGAAACTTCGGAGAACTTTCCTCAGCCAACGATACGAATCTTCATCTATGTTTCCAAAACTCCTGTTTCGTCACACAAACTCTTGTCGATTGTTCTGAGACAAGATTTAAGGCCCCTCAAACAATCGGAACAATGGAAACCACCACGGAAAGGGCGTCTTCTGGGGTTTGCCTTGCTCACATTCCTTGCGTTGATTCGCCGGCGCCTACCAATCGCTTTGTTGTCAGCGCCCTGAATGAAACATGCTCTCCCTTTGACGTAGCACAGAGCTATTCTTGCATTGTGATTCAACCGTTCAAATACATTACCCTTCCTGTTCCCAGAGATCTCTGTTCCTCTACTCATTGTTGCACCTTCGCCAAGACGAACGAAAGAACATCTCTAAACTTCCTATCAACCTCTCTGCTGTGCAGACACGCCTCCCATCATGCGTTACGTAGCTATCCTTCCTATCGTTCTGACCCTGACGGCCTTCATTTTGTCTATGCTCTGCCTCTTTGCTGGTTCAAAGCCAGGGTACCTAGAGCAGGCAAACCTTCTGACTGTACGTTCATACAATACATATTTCGGTCTCGATCGATTACTGACATGAGGTGAAGCTGAATACATCCATGCTCGGCCAAAACGTCGTAAATGCTCCCAGGACATCATCTAAAACTCTCAACTCCATCGAAAACAGTATTCAGAAGGACATCAACAAGGCAGCCTCGGATATAGCAAAAGCGATCAACATCCACGACTTTTACAGTGTTCACGTTCTGGACTTCTGCGAAGTAGGTTGTGTGCTTCCACCATCCCACTCCTCCACTACGCGGAGAAGCCTCACATTGACAAAATCTGTTCCAATAGGGCTACTATACACCTTCGCCTATCGCCAACGCCTCCTCCGCTCCGGCTAAGAATGTGACCTACTGCTCTAACCAGACCGCGCTGTTCCATTTTGACGCTACGGACATCCTCCAGAAAGAGCTGAAGAAAGGCATCAACCTTACCGAATTGCAATGGCCGTCGGCTGTTCAAGACGGCATCCGAGCTGCAGCGCTAGCCAGCAAAGTCATGTTTGTCGTCTATTGCATTGGAATTACGACAACAGCGTTATCCCTCATTGGTGCTTTGATCTCACTCTTCGCTTTGGGTAGGCTGAGCGCTCTTGTGAATCTCGCAGTCTCAATGGTATGCTTCCTAAACCCAGTCTCAAGAGGGCGAAGGAGTGGGGCTAACTGTGCATCTTTATAGTTTGCCTGCTTCTGCCTTATGGTTGCCTCCGCTACCGCTACTGGCATCATCAACAAAATAGTAGAGATTGTCAATGCTCATGGTACTGCCATCGGCCTTTCAGCGACCAAGGGCACAACGTTCATCGGTATGACTTGGTCGGCGGACCTCTTGATGTTGCTTGTTAGCTTTGTCTGGCTCTTCTTCTTCTTCAAGGGCAGGAAGGAGGAACTGTCATATGTCCCTGAGGGCAAAGAAGTATATTGATCGGGCTCATAGCTGGATTAACGAAGACACGACGGGATGAATGACAGCATAGCGTACGGCGTTTCTGAGGCACTCCTTCATACTAGACTCGCGGACTAACATGGCTGGCCTGATGTAGCTGACTCGGATATTGTGAATTTTATTAATGTAATCTTACCTCAATGACTACAAACGCGATTAAGAGTATTGGTATCTATTTGTGAGTAGCACAGCACCTTGATAGCATACTGCTATCCTATTGCACGAATGATGAGTGGCTGGATCACGGAGGATATACTCGTAGCTACAGCCTACCCATGGCGATCGTGGTGGGGTAAATAAACCCAATTCGTTGTTCCTTTCCCCTCGGCCCCACTTTTCCCAACGTCACTCCTTCAACTCTCTGTACTCCTTAGTGCTCAACTCCTGCAAGCTTGACCACCTACCGCCTCAAATCTGTACCTGGCTAGAAAGTCCCTTCAACTTCTCCACCGACGTCTCCTCTAAACGCCAACTTGTTTCCGCACAGCTGTTCTCCAAGCACACTTCATTGATATTCACCGCTTCCTCTACTGAAACTTCCATTAGCTCCAGGTTACAAGCTCTACAAACGCCGCTATGGGTCTCAAAGCTGTTCATTTTGGCGGTGGGAATATCGGCCGTGGTTTCGTTGCGGAGAAACTACACGAGTCTGGCTACGAGGTCTTTCTACAATCCCTGAGATTGTAGCAGAACACGATTGACAAGTTCACGTCTACAGGTCGTCTTTGTCGATGTCGTCGATGAGCTAATCAAGAAGCTCCAGTCCGTGCCAAAATATACAGTCACTGAGATTGGAGGCGAAGGCGAGAAGGTCAACACTATCACAAATTACCGCGCCATCAACTCCAAGACCCACGAGGCTGACGCCATACAAGAGATTTCCACGGCCGACATGGTGAGCCACAACCAGAGGTAGCAGTCACAGAGCCATGCTTAGATCTGTGAATAGGTCACCTGTGCTGTCGGCCCCAACATCCTCAAATTCATTGCTCCAGTCATCGCCAAGGCTATCGATGCTCGTAAAGAATCTACACCGCTTGCTGTCGTTGCATGCGAGAATATGATTGGAGCCACCGACACGCTGGCGGGGTTTATCAAGGAGCCTAAGAATACTCCAGAGGACCGTCTATCTACTATCAACGACCGTGCCCGCTTTGCCAACTCCGCCATTGATCGTATTGTTCCAGGTCAAGATCCGGACGCGGGCCTCAACGTCAAAATCGAGTCCTTCTACGAGTGGGTCGTCGATAAGACGCCTTTTGCACCTCACGGTCCCCCAAAAGTTAATGCAATCAAATGGGTGGATGACCTCATGCCATACATTGAGCGCAAGCTATTCACCGTCAACACCGGCCATGCAACAGCGGCCTACTACGGGCATGCACGCGGCAAGCATACTATTGCTGATGCGTTGGAAGACAAGGAGATCAATAACATCGTACGCGAGTGTCTTGCCGAAACTTCTCACCTAATCGTCAACAAGCACGGCATCTCTGTCCAAGAGCAAAAAGACTACGTTGAGAATATCATCAAGCGTATCTCAAATCCGCATCTTGAGGATGTCGTAGAGCGTGTCGGCCGCGCACCACTGCGGAAGCTCGGGCGTAAAGAGCGGTTTGTGGGCCCCGCACACCATTTAGCAGAGCAGGGTGACAAGTACACGGCGCTGCTGGGAGCTATGGAGCAGGCTTTCAAATTTGTGGATGTGGATGGTGATGAGGAGAGCTTCGAGCTGGGCAAGATGCTGAAGAGCAAGGATGCGCCGAGCATTGTCAGCAAAGTGTGTGGACTGGAGAAGAGCGACAAGATGTTCTCTGAGGTTCAGGAAATAGTAGAGAGGGTGCAGAAGAAGTAGATACGCAGGGCATATGGGCCGGAATATGGATATGAGCAACATGAAGAGACGAGGATGATATTGAAAAAGTCTTGTTGTGCAACAGTCCCTAGGTATAGCGCCCAATCTTTTTTTGCTTGACGTAGCTTGTTGTCTCCTTTGTAAAACCTCTCGAAGACGCTAACACGCCGTGAATACACGGGGCTTGTCGTGAATCTTTTCGTTTACCATTCCTTGCTGGAGTGTACTACGCTCACACCATGCATGGCAATTGAACCTGCACCAGGAATTGCCACCAACCGGACTTGCCTTGTTCGTACTTATCCTAAGACAGGGAGAAGTCAAAGAACGAAGAAGCGGTGAGTGGTGTTGTGCAACTGCAAGTGTTGCGAATGGTGGCGCCGAGGCTCCATCTCAGTCGCGCGTAGGGATTAAGGCTCCGATGCTTTGGACTTGATCATTCTCGAAGAAACCTGCATGAAGCAATGGCAAACAGTAGTGACAAGACTTTGACCGCCGGAGGGATGGCCGGGGATAAAACACTCGATTCCTGTGATGTGAAGTTTTTGGAACCCCCCATGTTGTCAGATCCAGCCCTGATTGGTACGACCTGCCTCATACCAGAAACCTCCAAACCCCCAAACCACAATCAACGAGTAAAACCGACTAGTGCCCGATGAACATTTCCGGAGAAGCCTCACCGGCACCAGCTATCAGGTGATTGTGGGGGTTCCTTCCCTCAACAGTAGCCTTTTGTCAGGTGCTATCAGTCTTTAACACTCAATCTCTTCAACACTCAATCTCACTTACTCTTGCCTAAAGAGATTCTCGTTCTGCAGATTAGTTCAACTGTATCCACATCACCTTCCTTACCAGCAGTGTTATCAGCAGAGACAAGCCTCTTGATTGTGCAATTGACACCACCAGCTCATCATCACTGAGTGGTATCCATGTTACGACTGCTCACCCAGACGCTCACCCACCACTATTTTCCCTTTCTCATCACAGCCAAACAAGCGCAAGAGAAGACAGTTCTTCTCGCCCTCCAGATTGTTAGAGCAGTCCCTAAACATCCGGAGCTTGCTCCACACAAGTCGGTCACTCTTACTACCACGAATCCCATATCGACCTCCACACCTCCGCCTCACTCAACCCTTTCGCTTGTTGAGACCTGGAGCGCACACCAGCGACTGACAGTTTTCTAAAACCCTCTGCCAACTTTCCATAGCCCACAGCAATGCCAGGTAATAAAACACATTCAGAACACCACGCTCAATCGGAGTGGGAAGAACCTGAAAATGCCAAGTCTCTCAAGAGTGACCTGCAAGTCCCTGGTCGCGGACTCGGTCACATTAATGCATCACAGTTCGAAACTGCGACATGGCTTTCTCATATCAAACTTCCCCCAGGACAGGAGCAGTTCGGGAAGTTTGTTGACGTAATGATGAACCGCATTCGCTTTGAAGAGAGCAACTCGGAGGAGGTTCGCCAGTTCGTTAAGCTCATAGCTTCTGATGAAGACTGGACCTTCTTGCGAGTCGCTATTCCACACATTCCTGAATTGAAATTAGAGCAGTAAGTTCTTGGTCTCCCAATCCGAGTATAACTGTCACTAGGATGGCATTCCTGACCGCTGTTAGTCTTCACGAGAACGACAACAAGAATTTCCAATTGGCATTACTCTTTCAACAGCTCAAGTCCAAGATGCATCAACGGAGCTTTGAAGAGATCAAGGTCAACACCAGAGGCGGTTATTGCCGCCAGCCAATGCCGAAGCCCCTTTCACATACACTACCTTCCAGTAAAGGCCTCACCAAGGCTGAACAGGCATATGTTGAACAGAGTCTCTTTGTTCACTACCCTGGCCCGATGAGGACACCGGCCATGAACCGTGTACTCGAAGGAACCTTGGCATTGGGGTGGCCACTACCTGGTATGGCTCCATACACTCTTTACGCTGTCCCAAAGCTCTTTGTAACATTGAACATGCTAACTTTCCACACTTAGCACTTCATCGACAGCGCCAAGATGCCCTAAAATACGGCATACAAGTCGACCGCGATAGCGAAGGCCTACCCATGTGTATGTTAATGCCAGGTCAGCCTAGGTGTCGGGGTATACGGCTGCTGCAGAACTATACTCCTGCTCCGACTGCCTATAAAAGCGATGCGTGGTCAACGATTGCTGCTCCAACTGTCATCAAGGCCGCCTCCACTACAAGCCTGAGTGGAGAGAACGATAGCCCACCATGCGAACTCCTCACAGAAGCCGACAATGTGGCTAATGCTGGACCGAGTTTTGGTAGAGGCAAGGGCAAGATGGTTCACAGCAACGTCCCCAAGGTAATGGTGACTTCAGCGTCTCCATCGTCCGCAGTCTGTCGGACTAATATCCATGGCGAACTCAGCAACTCGAAGGTCGCTTCGAGAAAGACCACGAGCCCTGAGCTGGAATACTTACAAAATTTGCCCGCAGTACCCAACAAAGCCCCTTCAAACGGGCCCATCTACCCCAACATACCCCCAGAGCCGACCGCCGTCCTTGATTTCCCTAAACAGGACCATTACGGGTACGCCTTCCATCAGGCAAGGAATGAACCTGCATTCGTAAGGCTGTGCGACCAAATTACCCGGACCCACCAAATCTCTAAAACCCTCGAGGCTGACGCCAAGGCAACAAGACGGTAATCTGGCCGGGCTTTGAGGCTCAAGATGAGGCTGGGAATGATGCACGAATGCATCGAGGCAATTGCCATGAAACGGGCAAGGTCGGGAACTTTACTAATTTCCTATGCACAATGAGTGTTGGGCAGCTCACAGGAGTGCTCGAGGGATTATGTGCATATGAGGGATCTTACGATGGGAAAAGCGCATGCGATGCTTATATTTACTTCATGCTTACGAAAAGATGATTTGGACGATGGCACGGATGGAAGTGCAATGCTGGCTTCAATTATCATGCTTACGAAAACACGCAATGGACGATGGCACACATGGAATTGCAATGCTTGCATCAACTTTTTTTCTTACAGTCTAGAGATACCCCGGGAGGCAGGCTTTGTCGGGCGTTATGGGTCAGGAGATGGCGTACGAATGATCATGCGGTCGCTTTAATGATAATGTTTAATTCGAGCTTGCTGGTAATGATGAGAGGGGTAGGGGGGGTTTATATACTTTTTCTTTTTTCTCCTTTTTCGTGCTTGGGGACCATGAGAGATAGTGTTAATGTGAATTGCATGCACCAAGAACATAATCCCAAAGATAATATCCGACATTGTTACTGCATCTTACAGATGGGACGAGTCTCCGCATACTTCTATCCTCTGTTGCTTGTGCCTCTCTCCGTCCCCACCACAGTCGGTCCCCCTCATCGGCAATCTACAATCCAGACATCCCAACCCTCATCCTCCCTCCCTCCCTCCCTCCCTTTATCAGATACACTACACTACCTCATGTATACATCCTTCCTTCCATCACTATCCTTCCTCGCTCAGCAAATCCACCTTCTACCTCCCTCCTTCCTCTTTCCTCATAATAACTCTCCCAACTCCGTCCTGGCATCAACCATATCAGCCGTTTCAGTCATCTCAGGTCCGCTTGACGGAATGGCCGTAAGTAGCTGATTTCGCAAGATAGATTACTCCGGGTGGGGGATGATTCGACGATTCAAGTGGGGAAGAGGCGAATGTTAGCTACTGCATGTCCGCTGTAACGGCCATAAGCACTGCACTTTCTTCAATGCGTATATCGCTCCCGATGGTAGTTTTAAATTGGTCCGAGAGTGTCTTGCTCGTGTGCCTACTTACTCCTACCTTGCATGTCGCGGTGGACACCCAATACGACGAGTGGAGGGAGGAGGCTGTTGGATGGCGGTGGGTGCTGCTGTGGCTTTGGCGGTTATTGCGGAGATTGCTCCGCTGACTGCTTATCGGAGTGTTTCTGCCTAAGGAGAGAGAGGAGAAGAGAGTGGATTAGGATCTCATATTCCTTTGTCGCGGCAAAGCTAGTCATGTCATGTTCGCTGGGATATCGGTAAGTATGTGGTGTGGAGATTGCGAAGGTTTATGGCTTATGTGGTGGTCCTCGTTTACAGGAGAGGGGAGAGTAGAGCGACGTAGGTCAGCTGTGGTAGCTGAGATGGGTGTAAGTAGTCAATGCGTATATTGTGTCGATTGGTGGCTTATTGAATGGGTCGAGTTGGGGAGAGGCGAGAGAGAAAGAGAAAGAGAGAGAGGAGTAGGGAGTAGAGGGAGGATGGATTGCGTTGCGGTGATGTAGATGGAAGCGCTGATATGGACTGGATGGGAGGTAAGCACTTGATCTGTAGGTAGATTTCTCGGGAGGTTTGCTTGTGTGGTGGTCATCCTTGGAGAGGGGGGAGAGGAGATGGGAGGGAGGATGGGGTGTTTGTGGTGAGGTAGGATAGATATTTGTGGTGGGATGGGATGGGTGTGAGGAGTTAAGGTGGAGGTTGGGAAGGGTGGTGGATCTGTTGGACGGCTCTCCTAGGTAATGTTGGTGTGGCTACTGAATAAGTGTTGAGTACCACAGTATATGATAAAAGAAGAAGCACGAAAGAGGAGTGAGACAACATCAGAAAACCCGATTACGTTGCAGCAGCGATATCTACTGTCATGGCTTGAGGTAAGTAAGCGGCAGACTGCTCATCTTTCTTCCTTTTCAGTAAGCTCGCTTAGTGCTCGTTGGTGCGGCCAAGGAATGCTTGTTGCATAATACTGAAATAGCCAAGAAACTGTCTAGAATCGAGGAGAGGGGGCGAGAGTCAGAAGGCTTAGAACGGCCGTGTGCGCTCGACGCGTAGATTGCTCAGCCTCCTCCTCTATTGGACGGTTCTCTTGGAGGGAGAGAGGAGAGAGAGGCGAAGTGCAGCAGCCACATCGGCTGTCATGGCCTGGGGCAACGCGATTTTGTTCTTTTGACCAATGAAATGAGTTGCGCGTAACGCGATGGACGGTTAACGAAAGAATTGAGATGGAAGGCCAAGGTCAGATGGCTGGTTTTCTTTGCAGCAGCCATGTCAGCTAGAACGGTGGTGAGCATTTGAAGCATACGCTGCTCTGATTCCTTCGTTGTTGGAATGTCTCGGTAGGCTTTGCAGGTGTGGCCAATGAAGAGATAGTAGAGATTGTAGTGCATAATGAAGGACGATGCAGGGATAGAAGTGAGGTCAGAAGACTAATCTTCCTGAAGCAGCTATCGCTGCTGGAACGGCCGTAAGCACTTGTTTCATAGATTCCCCCACTTCCTTACTTCTTGGGTAGTCCTCCTAGATTTCTCTCCATGGTGGTGGAAGAGCCTTAGGCAAACAATCGGGAGACGGCTCCACTTTGTCCCTTATCGATAGGTTGCCTTGGCGCCTTTTGTGCTGGCCAACGGAAAGGGCGAAGGATGAAGGAAGAGACACGGAGTCAGAGGAACGGTTTGCCTTGTAGCAACTATGTCAGCGATGTCAAACACATCCATTAGAACGGCTGTACTTACTCACGTGTAAATTGCTCCGGTTTAATTCCTGATTTGATGGTTCGGAAGATTCTTGTTGGGTTTCGGTAGTGAGTGGGTGTTGCATGATGCGGTAGTAGCCGGGCCAGAGACGTAGAATGGAGTGAGGCGGAGGTCAGAACACTATATTGCCTAACAGCAGCCATATTCGCTGGAACGGCCGTAAGCACTTGATTCGTGGATTCTTCCGTTTGCTTCTTCATCGGACCGTTCTTCTGGGTCTGTGTCCTTGCAGTTCGGACGGGCTGTGGCAGATAGCTGGGAGACTGCTCGGCTTCCATCCTTATTGACTGGTTCATCTTGTGTCTTGTTTTTTAACATAAGCCGAGCCAATACCGAAGTGTTGAGCTTGTGTTGCATGATAGAGGATGAGACATACAGAGAGCAAATAGTCAGGAGACCAGAAGTAGAGGGGAGCTAGCAGAGGGAGCTTAAAGAGATCACAAGACCAAGAACGTGGATCAAATCCTTTTGCGCTCTCGCACGTAGTGAACGTGACATGATGTCTGCACACCGCTTGCCATCCATCATCCTTCCTCCCGGAGCCGCCATGTAAGACAATACCAAGCAGTTTTGACGTTGCATTGCATGAAGTAACTAGGGATCAAGTGTATACACGATCTATCTCACGTGCTGTGTCTGACACCTGGCAAACACGCAGCCAAGGCTTGATCCCGAGATAATGAAGTTGCTTCAATTAGTGCATTTCGTTAAGAGTATAACGTAGGTGGATAGATACCTGCTCAGGTTGCCTGCCAAGGTAAAGGCATCATTCACCTGCTTCCCCCTTCAGGACAACATAAGCGTTGGGTCCTGAAGGCAGTCTTCTAGGATGTTGACTCAATGTTCGTGTAGGTGTTGACCCTTGCATTGCATTGCATTGATTAAATGTGAATACCTGCTTAAGTTGCCTCCCAACATTCATTATCGTCCCTGATTGATTGCTCAGTCATTCTATGATTGCATCCGTCGCGTTTTCCGTTGTCGTAATATGTACATTCTAATTTGGATCTTGCATTATTTATCCCCTCCCCACCAGTCATATACTCATTTCTTACTTCTGCCCGAAAGCGTATCCGAACCGTTCAGCAGGGACTTCCTGGAGGGTTTGGTCTCGACACTGTTCCGTTGTCGTCCCGGTGAACTGGTTTGTTCTCGATTGCTGCTGTTCTACGGGCGTACCGAAGGACTGTGGCTGACTCCGAGGCTGCTCTGATGTCGTAGCTGTAGATGCCTTCGCAACAGGAGTTGATGCGGTTTGCGTCCCAGATGACTGTTTTCCAGCAGCTGGCTTTGGCTTTCCAGATGGCTTCACAGCTGGCTTCCCAGCAGACTGCCCACCCGCTCTGACGG
This sequence comes from Stereocaulon alpinum, assembly GCA_018257865.1. NCBI lineage: Eukaryota > Fungi > Ascomycota > Lecanoromycetes > Lecanorales > Stereocaulaceae > Stereocaulon > Stereocaulon alpinum. The sequence goes on along the minus strand of JAEUBA010000049.1, from coordinate 116,362 downwards.
CGGGTGCTGCCGTCCCAATCAAGACGTGGCGCCCAGCCGGCATCCTTTTGGGTCGGGCTGGTCCGATGGGAACTTCATTGGTCGCCTCGTACCATGGTTGTGAGGCGCTGTTGGGTGGTTGGGGGCCTGGACTGCCTGTGTTGGTCGCTACGCTTGACATTCCTTCATGGTGGTTAGAGGAGACTGAAGGAAAGCTGAGTCGCGTTTTGGGTAATCTTACTAGAGTAAGCTGAGAACGGAATTGATATAGACATGCGAAAATTTGTGGCGTGGGAGGCGAAATGGCAGGTCTATTGCATTGGGACTGGTAGTTAAGAACCGCGAACGAGTGGCAGAAACGTTTGCTTCAGAACACTGAAAAGACAGTCTGGGGAGATTAAGAAGGATATATAGTTGAATGAAAGTGACAAAGTCTCTCGAACTTTTCTTTATACGCCGCACCATGGAGTCCGCCTAGGGCACACCGCTCGTTACCCATCGATCCATCACACCGCTACATACGGGAATCCCACAAAAAGCGTAGCTGAATCATCGCGAAAAAAACATCAGTTTGGGGGCAACAACAGATTGACAAATTATGTCTAAGGACTGGCTCGAATGCGGATAGATACGAAGAAACAATACGTAAGCACTACAGCCTCACTTGGATTCAGTCAGCTCCGTACGTCGTCGTGATGACTGAAGTATGGCATTGTGGCGAGATTTGAATTGCGGAAGCTCCGCTTGACGAGTTCGGCCGAACATGCTGAGTCTGATCTCATGTGGTTGCAACAGTAAGGGGGGTGTCAGCTGTAATGCATGTAGCCTGATCCACATTTCTGACTTTGCAGATTAGGATCCAACAATTGGCCTGCTTAGGTACGAGAAGCAGCCTCTTGAGAACTAACGAACTATGCGAGCTGAACCTTCAGGGCTGATCCATCTACTAGCGGTGAAAGATTTACCCTAGCGCTAGGCTTCTTTCGAAGCTTGCCGAGGGTGAACGAACTTCCCCCGCAGGATGTTGCACAGTAATCGGACCGGCGAGAGCTGGACCTTAATGATGTCGCCGTACATACCCCCTTCACCTGTACGTGCCTTACCACATACCTGCTGCGTCTCTTGTAGGCGGTGTATGAACATCCCTCAACCTCAGCTCCACACATCACAATGCCTGAGCTATCCTTCCAATCACGACCCCCTCCAACCGACTTTGCGCGCATCTCCTTCCCGAACCCTCACACCCTTCTAGTGAGCTTATCCCGACCTACGTCTCTCAATTGCATCAATAGCGCTGGCAATCAGGAGCTCCACGCTGTCTGGTCATGGCTAGATGCCGAGCCATCGCTACGAGTGGGCATAGTCACCGGAGAAGGAAGGGCCTTTTGCGCTGGGGCGGATCTGAAAGGTCAGTGGAACTAGTGTCAAGGCCCCCCAAATACGCATTGCTGACACAGCTTGCAGAATGGAACGAGTCCCAAAGATCAGGAGCTACACCCCGACAACCCCTCCCACCCTCAGGCTTCGGTGGCCTCTCCCGCCGCCGCGGAAGTAAGCCAGTCATAGCAGCAGTCAATGGTCTCGCCCATGGTGGTGGGTGTGAGATGATTATAAATTGCGATATCGTCCTCGCCTCTTCAAACGCCATCTTTGCATTACCAGAAGCCAAGCGGGGTGTGGTGGCCCTCGCCGGAGCGTTACCCCGCTTGACAAGGATAGTAGGCCGGATGCGAGCAATGGAGATGGCATTGACGGGACGGAATGTCCCTGCTCAGGAGGCTAGGGAGTGGGGACTGTGTAATGCTGTATGCGCAAAGGGGGAGAGTGTGGTTGACATGGCTGTCAAGTGGGCGGAAGACATATGTGCGAACAGTCCGGATAGTATCGTGGTCAGCAAGGAGGGTATTGAGCTAGGTTGGGAGGGGATAAGCGCTGAGGAGGGGAGTCAGAGGTTGGTGGATGGAATGTTCAACAAAATGGTTGGAGGAGAGAACATGAAGGAAGGGGTTCGAGCGTTCGTAGAGAAGCGGAGACCGAGATGGGTGGACAGTAAGTTGTAGGCTGGATACATGCGTGTATAATATTTATGCGTAATCAGCGTTCTAAAGCATTACCGGTCTACCAACATTAGCGTGTAGAATAGTGGTCGCTGAATGGGTGCAAATCGAAGTGTCTGTCCATGAACTCCTTGTTGAGTGTGTTCTTCATTTCGATTTCACTGGCTTTGTGCGTTGGTAGTCTCAATGTCGTCCTGCGCAGTACTCATTGATCTGCAAGTAGAGTCGGTAATTGACCCCCCAAGGTCGTGAATGTAAAGATTGCGGAGGTTGTAATTAATAGGATTGGTTGGTGAGTTCCGTTTCTGCTATCCTATGGCCGACATCCATGCGTACATCCGGCCTTTAGAGTAAACTCAAAGGGTGCGTCTTTGCTTGTCAAGCAGGTGGACAGCGTTTTGGATAAGTGAATGGAGTTGACAACATAATGGCATGTTGAAGGAAATCGGGATACTCAAGTGGTCTCAGTAGCAATCGTCCCATATGTCAGGTGCATATGCATCCGTCAACCTCTCATCTGTGCCATATCTGAAGATCCCAGTCAGCCAAGAGGTTCATACAAACAACAAGAATCCCAGTTCAGTCGAGCAAAATGCGTACTTTTCCTGCCACCCCACAAAGCCCTTGTCTAGAACAAAAACCTCCTGCTGTTTCGTTATATCCGAAACAGTCGAGACTTTCGTGATGCCTCCATCCTTAATCCCAATCTCAGGCGGTCCAGTACTTCTGCCAACGTCTCCACTTTTCATCTTCTTTTCTCTTTCCTCCATGTATTTCTGTGCAGCTCTTGGACCTCTCTCTTGGGACAGTGCGCAATGAAATACTACCATTTGCTTTTCTGCCAACGTTCTCACAAGCTCGGGAATCTTGTGGTCTAATGTGGTAGAGGGTACATGCTGAGAATTATGAATGTGGCCGCCAACGTGGTCGTCGCCTCGAACGTCTATCACCGCGACCTTGGAGGCATCTTTGGAGAGGAGGAGTTCGGACAGTTGCTCACGCTGCATGCGGCGTATTGCCTGAGTCGGTGCCATGGACATTCTTCTGAGCTGGGCAACCACAGTCCAGCGCATAGGAGTTTCGAGTGAAAGTTGACGCAAGAAGCTCGGCACGCGTAGCGACCTTTGTTAATAAGGTATAATATGACGTACGGAGCGTAGTCCGGGTAAATCTGGTTGGGACGAGCCTCTGTGGTAGAGGCCCTGGAGCCCATTGCCCCCCTCCTGCCGAGCCTGCCTCATTGGGGACAAGGATACCCGACCCCCTCAGATATAGGCGGATTGCACAATAGTATAGGTCTTCAACAAGAATAATAGGAACTCTTTTGAGTCATTCAACTTGTTCAGAGACCTCTATACCATAACTCTGCAAGCGAAAATTTTCTGTCGAAGCCATCGTTCGAAGACTTAAAGCGGTAACAATATCAATTGGAGCAGGCCTTGGGGGGCTCGGGGGGTCATAAGTTACTTTCTCTCGCGAGCTTGGCAACTGACATTCTCGCTCGCGAAACCTTCCCGAAACCACGACGCAAGAAATTTCATCGACGTTGATCTGCTGAAGCTCATTCAATACTAAACCCCGTGTGTCTTGCAACCATGAAGACCACTTGGAAGGTGCGTTCGTGTCTCGAAGAACAGGGGAATGTTGCTGACCAGACTCAGGAAATACCGCCTGTGCCTACCAGTCAAGAGTTCCTAGACGTCGTCTTGAGCCGGACGCAGAGGCGCCTTCCCACACAGATCAGAGCTGGATTTCAGATCAGTCGCATAAGAGGTTTCTATACTCGCAAGGTCAAATTCACACAGGAAACATTTACAGAAAAACTGTCGATCATCCTTGAAGGCTTCCCAAAGCTGCAGGATATTCATCCCTTCCGTAAGCTACCATGAGGCTCGAGCTCTTTTTGGCGACAGAAGCAGATGCTAATGATGAATGGCTGCAGACAAGGATCTTCTCAATACTTTATATGACGCGGACCACTTCCGAATTGCCCTTGGTCAGCTCTCCACTGCCAAACATCTCATTGAAACGGTCTCTCGAGACTATGTCCGCCTTCTTAAATATGCACAGTCCCTTTTCCAATGCAAGCAACTCAAACGTGCGGCCCTTGGGCGGATGGCTACTATATGTCGACGGCTGAAAGATCCTTTGGTGTACCTAGAGCAAGTGCGGCAGCATCTGGGCCGACTGCCTTCCATCGACCCTAATACCAGAACACTGTTGATATGTGGATACCCGAATGTTGGCAAATCGAGCTTCCTTAGGAGCGTAACAAGAGCAGACGTGGATGTACAGCCTTATGCATTTACTACCAAGAGTCTATTCGTGGGACATTTCGATTACAAGTATCTTCGCTTTCAGGCTATTGATACTCCTGGAATACTGGACCATCCCTTGGAAGAAATGAACACAATTGAAATGCAATCGATCACAGCAATCGCACATCTACGGTCTGCTATACTATACTTCATGGATCTCTCAGAACAATGCGGATATTCAGTGCAGGCCCAGATTCAGCTCTTCCACAGTATCAAGCCTTTGTTTGCCAACAAGTTAGTATTCGTGGTTATAAATAAGATTGATATAACGAGGCCCGAGGATCTCGATCCAGAAACGAAAACAAGGCTAGATTCCATGTTGAAATCTGGAGAAGTCGAATTGTTACAGCTCTCATGTACAACTACAGAGGGCGTAACAGAGGTGAAGAATGCTGCATGCGAGCGACTAATAGCAGACCGTGTGGCTCAAAAGCTGAAAGCTGGCATAAATAGCTCAGGAACCGTAGGAGGTAGATTAGGAGATGTACTTACCCGAATACATGTCGCCCAACCCCTCGGAGGCGTCGTCCGTGAAGCCTACATACCCGAAGCGGTCAAGAACCTCCGCAAATTCTCCAAAGACGACCCTGACCGGCCTCGCCTCGCACGTGATATCGAGGAAGAGAACGGCGGTGCCGGCGTTTACAACATCGATTTGAAGGAGCAATACAAATTAGAGGACGACGACTGGAAACACGACCGTGTGCCCGAACTTTTCGACGGCAAAAACGTCTACGACTTCATAGATCCAGACATCGAGAACAAACTTGCCGCGCTCGAAGAGGAAGAGGAAAAGCTAGAAGCGAAAGGCTACTACGACTCCGACTCCGACCTCGAAGACGCTGACGAGGCTAATTTACGCATGAAAGCGGACTTAATACGTGAGAAGCGAGAGTCCATTCGAAATGAAGCCCGCATGCGCAAGTCTCTCAAGAACCGCGCTCTCATTCCTCGCTCCGCACAGCCAAAGAAGCTCTCGGTAATGGAAGACTCCCTCGATAAACTCGGCTTCGATACTACCGCCATCTCAGCCCGCGCTCGTTCTCAATCACGTGGTCGTAGCCTGTTGAGAAGTCGAACAGGCACAGAAGATGCAATGGATGTGGATACACCAATGAGTAATGTGGATGTATTGAGGGCGAAGAGTAGAGCTAGGAGTCAGAGTAACAGGAGGGACGACGGAGTGACGAATGAGGTGGCGAGATCGAAGGCGGAGAGGCTGCAGAAGCTGGGGCAGAAGAAGATGAATAGGATGGCTAGGCAGGGAGAGGCGGATAGGCATACGAGTGCTGCGCTGCCGAAGCATTTGGTGAGTCTCGTGTGTATGGGTGTTACTCTGTTGCTTGCTAATGAACTTACAGTTCTCTGGGAAGCGTGGTATGGGTAAGACGCAGCGACGATGATCTGGTTAGTGCCATTCGCATGTAGTGTTAAAGCAAATGGCTTCACGAAGATCTCACGTGTTCATGATCCATTGGCGTTGCAGTGTGCTGGGCTTAGAAGCTCAGAGTCATACCCGATCATAGAGTCAGATTCTCTTTGCATACTTCCTAGTCCATGATAGCTTAACGCAGCATTGAGCTCAAAAGCTTGCTGTACCACCCTCCCCCACCAGTACCCCCTACCTAACCTTATAAACACAAGGCTTCAGCACCTTACTCTCATCCACCTCCCCCTCATCCTCAAGAAACTTAGTCTTCGCCTGCTTCCCCCTGAAACCCTCCCCAAATCTCGCGGCACCGCCTTTCTCATTTTCCGACCTGAGAGCCTTTACGAATCTCATCCTGACAAACATCTTGTTATCCATATCTGGCTCGCTTTTGAGATTGAGGCCTCGTTTGCGGAAGACTTCCACGAAAGCGGAAATGTCTGTTTCGTCTTTCGGGCCCTTGTTGTCTGAGGTTTCTTCTACTGCTAGGGGGTCTTCTTCGTCGGCGTCATCTGCTGCGGTTTGCTTTTTCTTTTTCTGCTTGCCAATACCATCTCCCAATTTCCCATCTCCTAATTTCTTCTTCGTCTGCCCAGGTCTGGCGAAACGGCTCTTAATCTCTGCAACCCATACCTCGCCTCCGCCCCGAACAATCCTCAAGCATTCATCTACGACGCTGACCCAATTGATGCCCATTAGACTTAAACAGCATACAGCTATGTCCACGCTTCCATCTCGTACTCCGACGGCAGAGAGATTGCTCGTATCTGCCACCGTAATGAGGTGTGCGTTGGGCGTATCGCCTTTTGCTAGGTCGAAAGATAAGAGGTTGAGGTTTAGTGATTTCCGTAATGGATCAAGAGAGGCAGCAAGATGAGCATCACCGCATCCCAGATCAGCGATCGTGCATGTGCCCTTTGTGCGTGGAAGGGGCTTCACTTCACCAACCGTATCGCCATTCGTAGCGGGTACCTTACTAGGCTGTTCCTTTCCCTTCTTGTCCTTCTTCTGCTCTTTCCACATCTTCTTCTGGCTTGGGACCGATAAGCTGCCCCTAGTTTTCACATCCTCGATAAAGCCCTCTGCGGGATTCTGTGGCCATACGGCTACTTGGGCGCGGAAACCGGCGTGGTATGATGTGTATGCTTGAGGGGAACTGGTGAAGAGTCGCAGAGCTTCGTCTGAGGGACTCGTATAGAGTGTTTGGTTCAGGTGACGGAAGCGGGCGGAGATCAACTTGGCCGCCATCCGTTGTTGGAGAGGTGTGAGGTTCGTGGCGGGTGGTGATGGAGCTGGAGGTTTGGAGGAAGTGTGGGGTGTAGGTGGTTTGGTAGAGGCTTTTGCTTTTGCATTGTGTGGGGCTGTAGACTTGGGAGGTTGTGGTTCTTGCCGATTAGTGGAGGTGATCGAGGGCTCCGGGGCGTTTGAAGGAATTTCAGGAACGGGCGTATTCAATTTTGTAGGCATATTCGTGGTTGGCTGGGACCGAGTGGGAGGGAGGGTACCGTTGGCCTGAAGGAGAGCCTTTTGCTCACGCTTCTTTGCGGCTTCAATTTTTCGTTGCTCGTATTTGGTCTTGCCGTTTTCTAAGTTGGAGGGATCTTTTGCTGGAAGGTGTAGAATCTTTGGAACATTCACTTGACCATTCGCTTTTAGCATGGCACTTAAGTTTTCCTTTGCTTTCTTCTGTTTCTTGGTCCTCTTTTCTGCCGGTTCCCCTTCATCCTTCAACTCGGTCTTGCCATTTTCCCCCAAGAGACCCTCAAAGGTATCCCCATTGATCTCCAAATTCTCATCGACTGCGCCCTGTTCCTCTTTCTCCCCGTTCTTCTTCTGCTTCGACTTTTTCCTCGCAGACTCCGCGATCACATGGTTCGAAACTTTCTCCTCTATGTGCTTTTTCCATAAATCTCCCAAATTATCCTCGGTAACCTCAACGCCGTTGCCCGTGCCATGGCCCCGCTTGCGCTTTCTTGGGTTCCTATCCGTGTTCTTCTTCTCAGCCGGCTTGGAGCCATTGACTAGCTTTGCAGTTCTCGGATCAACCTGGGCTTTCAGTGCATCTGCAGAGACAGACCAGCCTGGAACAGCGAACATGGCTGGCGGTAGAGAAATTTACAATTTCAAGGCATTTGAGTCGATGTGCGGCTTCATTCCGTCGCCTCAGAAGTCAGGACTCGCTTTTCCACCTCAGCATCTTGACCCCTCACCAGCCCTTGGTATAGCCAACGGTGGTAGTCAAATGCTCGAGATCCTAGGCCTCGGTTCTCTATGTGCTTCCCTTGATCATGCGCAGTAAGCATACCTTCGCTACCAAATCATTCGCTTCTCCACGAGAAGTTGGGAGGCTACAACAGTAACGTCCGTAAGCCATAATTATCTGCAAGGGGTCCATCAAGGGAACGGCTCTGACTGTCATATCTCATCCCTTCTATTACTCACTATGGCTGTACCCAGGATGTCCCAATTACAGCCTGGCGTAGGAGTCAACATAGTCCTCAAAGCAGATCAACGATCTGGCAAGCTCACGACAGGGCAAATATCAGAGATCTTAACCCGAGGCAATCACCCTCGAGGGATCAAAGTCCGTCTCAGCGACGGTCTGGTTGGACGTGTGCAGTCACTGTTAGCGCCTGCAGACCAGCAAGCAGCCACGCAGTCTACGACTCATTTGCAAAATTGCTCGAGCAAACTTTCTAGACAAACATCTCATGCCAGCGGAAGACCGGACAGGAAATATGCACTACAAGAGGATCACAGAAACAGCCCGACTCCACACGAGTCAGCAAGCCTGGCAGATTACGTCCGGGCACCCTCTTCGTCGCAATCGAGGCAACCCTCATCCAGGAACATCCCAGTCAAAGATACTACACAAGCAACATTGGAGATAGACTTCCCAGACCTGGACTCAGCCCTTATTGCGGCGATCTTGGCTGATCATGAAGGTGCGGAAGTGGCCAGGGCTGTTCTGTCTTCCCTTTCGTGGAAACCCGAGAATGCATCTTGAGAAGGGACTGAATGACCTGATATACGGGTACTCACCGTCAAGTCAGCAATCACCGGAATACGTGCAAAGCGATACTGGCCTCTCGCTTCCAGTGAGAAGAGGTTTGCGTCCCCAGTTCCTAACTCAGAGAGAACAGACCATTCAAGAGATTCTTTGAGCGCGTAGATATATCGAAAAACTCTGCTCCAAAGTATTAATAGCCCAGCAACATCCGACCCATACACCCCACCCACCCAAAAGGACTAGCGGAAGCAGCATGTCATTAGGGACTCGGATTGTCGTGCACGATTCGCTCCACGTCTAGTCCGAACTTCATCCTCCATGTTTGTCACTCTAAGGTAATTGGTCGTTAGGAAGCCTGCCTCCGCATCGCCACTGTGTTCATCTGCCTCAGCAATGATCATATATTGGCCAACGAGCATTGCAGTGTCCCCGACTCGGACTTCGTCTTCGCGGAATCCTTCTTCAACTGGCTTGAGTGGGCTTGCGTAGATTCTCGCCGATTGCTGATAGAGGGAAAGCTCAATTATGTCGTCTGTCAGCCATCTGACGCTACTGATAGTTGATGACTTCCCTTCGACGCGGAGCACGCCACTCGTCTCTTGGCAAGAAGCTGTGTAGTTATTCCAGATCATAGGTTCCCTCCCACTTGCTCTTTCGTCATACAAGACTGTGGCGATCGGCTCTTCTGAGATGTCTTCAAAATCGTGGATGTCGACCCGGCTTTGGTCGGCTGAGCTAATCTGGGCTTTGGCTTCCTCCAAAGCGTACCTCAAGCTACGCCTCTCTTCAGCCAATGACCTATGGTCCATTGTCGCCGATCGAGCTTCGATTTGACGGATCTGCAACCGCAATGCGCTGATGTCCCTAGCCATACTCCGAACACAGTCTGTCCTGCTGATCTTCTTGCCCTCCACCTTATATGAGATTGCCAGCCGTCCATGGTTCAAGATGGCAACATTTCGAGTCAGACGGCCCGAGCCCTTATATTCATTGAAAAACATGGGCTCAACGCGGTTCGGGCGAAGGAGCCGGTTCTTGACGCTGGTTCTTGGACCTGTAGTTGCCAACCATCTATTGACTCTTTGAATGATCGTGTTGGTCTTGCTGATGGCGTCCTGAAGTTCTCCATTGATCTCGGTGTCTTCAATGTTGAGATCATATAATCTGTTGCCCATTCCGGCTTCTCTGACCGAGTAAACCCCAGGGGTGAGACAGGTAATCTTTTCCAGGTCCTTCGAGCTGATGGTGTACTGACTGAGGTCTGTCATGATGACCATGACTTCCTCCATACCGGCTCCTGGATGAATTTCAATGGGAGGAATCTCATTTATGGTTCTCAAACGACCTTGATACTGTAAATTGTTAAACACAGTCGTTGACTTGAGGCCATCCTGAGGCCATTGGTACAGCCAGGAAAGACACTCGCGACCTAGATCAACGACTGTACCTGGAAGCAGATACCCGTCCTTCAGGATCCGTTTGAGGAAGACGTCCCAAATATGGCTATGGTCCTCGTCTCTATTGCTGCTTAGTGGGAAGCCTTCAGTAGCTGGCACGAGGGCCTTGAGGAATACTCTCGCATTGATCGACAGCAAGGGGATGACTTTCAGAAATAGCATCTCAAGGTTACGCCTGTCAGCTTTGAGCTTGTATGTTGACTCGAGGAAGTCCCGAAGCTCAAGAAGGTCGGTGTTGTTCAACAATGATAGCAGCAAGACTATCATCTGAAGGAACCTCGGTCTTATAAATCGCTGAACCGCATTGTCCCCGCCCGTGGGATCCAACGAGTTGAAGTAAGCGGCGCTCAGTGAGATGATCTCCTTGATACCTTTACTGGTTGTCAAGGTTCTGAAACCGGCACCGCCGTCGGTCCCGTACCGAGTATTCTCAGAATTGATGATTCTTGATCGAGTAGTCATCCGAAAGAGTATGGGGCTTCGAATACAGAGACGACGGGCATCTTCGATCATGGTCTCTAGAAGCTCGCTCGTCTCTTCGAACGTCATTTCAGGTCCGCCTCTTGATATGAGATACTTATAATTGATGATCAAATTCCACAATGAGAAGCCGTCAACTAGGAGAGGTCAGTCGGTTGTTCCATGGTACTATTCCACGGAAAGCTTGGAAGTGGAAGAATTCTCACCTTCGATGAGTAGGCCTTGGAGATCCCAATTTTCTCCTCTCAGGTCATTGACGATTTTTACACGCGCACTGTCTATCGTGACTGCATCCTGTCGACCTCTCGGGATCAACGCCCGTCTTGGCTCCGAAAAGTATACATCGTTTTTCTGTAAGCGCCCTTTGGCTTTGGCTACTACCTCCCAAGTCTGATCCGTTTGCATGATGGAGAGATCCGGGGTCACGTCGAACTGCAATAAGAGCGCGCCAGCTGTGTTAACCCTCCAGGCGGCATCTTTCTGGTCAGGTTCCCTGTTATTCATGAAGTCCTGTTCAAGACGATTAACCTTAGGTTTATCTGTCCCTGATAAGTAGGTCAAGCCCACGCTCAGAACCAGTGCAGTGTCGTCAACATCGTTCAAGGCTCTGCCCTCAAGATATGTGCGTCGAAGCCTCCCGTCAGCGTGCTTCTCCAGCAATTTGACCATGCAATCTGTATTTTCTGGAGGCATGGACTTGATCGCCAGGTCTTCCCATAGGTCTTTGCTTGCTTTGAGTGCTCCGTGGTGGCGAGCTGAGTCCCGACGTCGGACCAACGCAGCTCCAGGCTCTTTGCGTGATCTGTGCGGAACTGCATGCTCTATCCCGTTGATGTCGGAATAGCTATCTCCTGGCCCGCGGTCATCTTCGAACGGACTCTGCGCTGGGTAATCGGAATCATTGAGATCCTGGCTTGAGGGCATACCTGCTGATCCAGGACCAGCTCGCAAGGACCGAGGTAGAGGTGCAGGGAGTGCCTGTCGGTAAGAATTCGAATCCCCATCCTCCCAATAGTCGACTGGCATGGCTGGAGGTATGATTTTAACTTTCGAACACTCGTGTCTTGCCAGTTCTAGACCTAGTTCATGAGGAATAGAATGATGGTAGGCTACATATAGGGGAGGGGAGAAGTAAGGCCGCCGCGTAGCGACTTCAAGACATTCCACTTCAGGGGTGACCCGTTCGTGCACATTTGAACCTCAAATGTGGCTCGGCGATTTTTTTGCGACTCTGAGCAGGCTCTCATTGAGTGATTGTGCTGTGCTCTGCATGATGGCACGGCTTAGCCAGCCGCTTGGGCTCGCACGCGTCTCTCTATGGAAGAGTGCCATTCCAATTCTGGGTCCGCTGCGCGCTATTCCTCTAGCTCAAGCCCCCAAATTTGTACCTCGTTCAAAACATGCAATTTCTGAAGAGCTTTTGATGTATGTATTACTTATCAACAGCTTTCCTCCAGCTACGATAAGAATGAGCATCTTGACCCATCTTTCAAAATTCAAATTCTCAATAAAATGTTATAAGGCTAGAGCTGCCAAGGTCTGGGTCCACACCCTTTCAGAGTACAAATACGAGCACTCCATTGCCTAGACTTAGCCCACGCTAGCTCAAGCGGTAGGTTCTATGCTGTCACACGGTAATCTTGCATGTTCAGCGGCCTAGAACTTTCTGCTGGAGAGAAAGTTGGGATTTTGTTGCTTTGAGCAGCCATGGATGGTCCCATGACTCGAAGACCCATGAGACTTTTGTTTCTATATAACCTTTTCAGATTGCGCTTTGTGCAAGGTCAATGCTACTTTCCAGGTGGAGCCCTTGCCAGGGAACATAGGCCTTGCGACCCACACGCGTTTACATCGCTATGCTGCCAGGACGGATGGACTTGCTTAGATAATGGACTTTGTATTGTCACGGATCCCACCACGAATTTCGTCATTCCGTCCGTAGGATCTTCAGCCCGTGGGGCTTGTACCAACCCTCAATGGAATTCATCGGCTTGCGGAAGCTTCTGTCTAGGTACGGGGCTAACAGAAACAACGATGCTCCTTTGCACCTCATGACAAATGTGCTAATGCCATATACAGATGATCCCGTCAACAATAACGATGGCACAGTCTTGTCTTGTGGGAACCATAAGTGGTGCTGCCAACCTAGTGCTGCTGCTGGGACCTGCGATTGCGGGACTGGCGATGGAACATTTTCTGTCCAGGCTGGAGTCGCGCACACCATCATTGGCGTGACGGGGCTGGCTCTCACAAGTACGGACGCGATTCCAATCAGCCCAGCCTCCGCAAGCTCATCGACTTCTTCGCTGGCAGCAACAGCTACATCGTCTCTATCGTCATCAATTTCATCCACGTTACTTGCGTCGAGTCAGAGTAAAAGCTCACCAACTACGATTACAGCGACACCCTCGTCTGGCACAGGTGATTTAGCGGGCTCGACTTCTTCGACAAAATCAGCGAGGCCAATGGCAGCTACCTACAGCAGTGCTTTTGTCGCTGGTATGGCCATCATTTCGGCGGTGGTCGCTGCCGCCATAGTAGCGCTCATTTTCTACCTCGTCCAAAGGCGGCGCCGGCAGCGGGCGATAAGAGGCGACCACATCCCCACGGCGATTGGCACATCAAATACGGAAATGCAACCACCAACCTCTGAGACTCTACTTCAGGATGATCCTGGAGAATATGATCGGCCATTTCCAACCCACAACGCTAGCACCACTCCTGAATCACGCGCGAATCGCTCTCGCCACAGCTTCAGCATAGTCCCCGATCACGATCAAGGTCCACCCGAGCAGAGTAGTTCACTACACCCACCTGCCCTCGACCCTTACGCACGACGGCCACAAGATCCCAACGAAGTACAAGAAGGCTACCCAATGCAGGAAGGATCTAGTGCTACGGCTCCACCCAGTCATAGGAGCAATCCACGTGGATCATTGAGGCGGAGAGGCAATGCCTATAGGAATTTACCCAGGGTGCCAGTACCACGGAGGCCTGATATTGCTGAAGATGGTCAGAATGGATTCTCGGATGGATATCGAGAATCTTGATACACGCGGATGATGTTGCTATATATGTGACAAGGTAATTGTTGGGAGGAGTGTGGAAATGGCGTTGTGTGTCCGATTATTGGGTCTCCTCTAACGCCAAAGTTGGCTAATCCGGAGACATTGGTCAATGTATGAATACCCTGTATTACACGTCGTTTCTCCATCTTCTTAGATGGTTCAAAGCAATATATCCGACTAGCTAGTCCTCTAGAATGCATTCTCATTACACTATTGCTCAAGACACTGACTACCTACAAGCACTCCCTTCCATTCCCGTATGATTCTGGAATGCGATGTCGTTGAAATAGACATTTAAACTATCCTTCCACCCTAATTAAGTGTGCATGCTAGTAAAAGGGAATAAGTAGGGACGGTTGGCGGGTGGTATCACTGCTCGACCCAGCCTTCCCACGAGATACCTTACCATTCTGTAATCCCACAAGCCTGGGCCAAACGGACAAACGCCTCGGATCTCTGGCCATCCTTACTGAAACAGAACTACTAAATCATTCGATCGACTAGCGCAATAATGGCTGTGATTTCCGCCTTCCTGCGATGTCATGTGTATCGGCTAGCTGTGCTCATAGTGAGGTACTGTCCAATATCTCAGTCTCACGTCTTGCACCCTACCTTATGTCAGTACGCTTGTAGTTCCTCTTCTTAAATGAGATCTCTGGATTATGGGTATGGTTTCTTGTACAACGCGAAGATATGCCGCTCGTCGATTTCTCGTTGGGGATGGATTGTTGTTTGGCTTGGGGATTCCTTTAGGCGTGGTGATGTCGGGTTATTGAAGGATCGGGGTGTGGTGCTTTTAATGGTTATTTCGCCTCGGTAGTTCTTGTGGTGAGATGCTTTACCTACTTTGTTTTATTGTTGTAGGCGTGAATTTACGCCTTGCTCTTAGGATTGGCGCTGGGCTTGCTTCTTATACTATTGCTGGTTTCGATCTGAAAAGTCAAGGAGAATGTTTCACTACCCTTGTTTGCAACCATTGCCGCCTCGGATCCTGCTCCTGCAACATCAGCAGTAGCAACAGCGGTACTTTCTGCTCCCGTGACAGCGTCCACCATCACCATAAATTGTCCGTCAACAATGGTGGATAGACGCCGTGATCAACGGACAATCATAATCGCTATTCGACCAAGGCTACAACTTCGAAGGCATGTTCACAATACCGGTGTGCAGGAATATCAACGTTAGTCCTATCAGTCAAGTCCAGAGTACGTACAACATTTTACGATTCTACTGTTTGCTTCCAAATAACACACCTGGCAGCTGATTATTATCGCCACCACCCATGTCAATGTATAGCTGATAATGGTACGGACGAAAAAGATGGATTTCTTGTTCGCGATTGGGATGAATAATACAAAACAGTGGTTTGGTATTCGCAACGATAGGTCACTAGGAAATGGCTGTAGCGTTGTTTTGAGCAAGGAGAATGGCAAACTTGGTGTTTGAAGCAGAATGATACGTTTGATGATTGTGTTTGCCCTACAGGCAATTGCGTTTAGACAAAGCCAGGAACATATTGATCTCTCCCAAGCTCAATGATCTTCGATACTCCGATTAGTTGCCTCGTGGACGTTATCTCATACTTTCACCTGACACCGAGCTAAACGCTTTTGACGCTATATCGGCGTCTTTCTAGCGGGCCGTACCGAGGAACCTACCTCGATGGCGTGAAGAAGATCAAAGGTCGATCATCCGGTGCCACTACGTACTATATCTTTACAGTAAAACGTCCCACTAGCAAAATGGAAGCAGCAGCAAAATCGTTCTTTACTTCCAAATACTTCGCCGTCGCAGGTCAGTGCTCTAATTGCATTTCCAAGACTTGCTAGCATAAGCATCCGGTACTGACACACATCTTCTCCAGGCGCAAGTCAATCACCCCACAAATACGGCTACAAAGGCAATTACCCCCCAACCACCCCAACCCCAATCGCACAACAAACTCTAACAACATCCCAGTCCTCCACTGGTACACCTCGCACTCCCTCCCCGCCCACCCCATAACCCCTTCCCGCCCCACAATCACCATCTCCAACAAAACCCTCTCAACCCTCCCATCCCCCCTCTCCCTCCCCCACCCGACAGAAACATCCCTAAGCATCATCACCCAACCAGCCATCACGATGAAGGTGTTGAAGGAGGCGAAAGAGGCGGGTGTGAGGGCTGTGTGGTTACAGCCGGGCAGTTTCGATGAGGAGGGGTTGGCGTTTGCGGTGAGGGAGTGGGAGGGGTGTGCGGTTGGGGGAATGGGGGGAGGTGGGGGGGAGGGTTGGTGTGTGCTTGTTGATGGGGAGGGGTGTTTGGGTGCGGAGAGGGAGAAATTGTAGTTTGAATATCGAGGGATAGGGTATGGATCGAATAGTTGAATAATTAGACGCTATCCAAATGTTGTAGATAAGACGGTATGATAAGCATCCCATGCAGAAATGTAGCTCCTGAGCGCCGTTGCGCCTGGCCTTTTCCGCTGGAGTTCGAGAACATGGTTAGTAGACGCTCAAAAAACACTTCATATCATCTCCTCCGCCGCCGACGTAATTCGAAATCAGCACTATTATCAGCGTTGATGTCTTCCACCTCTTCCTTCTCCACTATCACCCATTCCTCCTTCTCTTCTTTCTTCACATCCTCAGGCTTTGAGATCTCGGCCGCCTCATTGACTCCAGGCTCAGATTTCTCAATCCCTTTATTCCCCAGCAAGAATTGCCCAAAGTACTGCACAGCGCTGAAAGCCTCCTTTCCCGTTGGCACGATGTTCTTACTTGGCAGCAAGAAGCCATAGCTGCCTGTATCTCGCAGCTTGATTTGGTATGCATAGGAAACTTTGAGTTCATGATAGAACCAATCCAAGGCACTGCCACCGCCAGTCTCCATTCGAGGCCAGAGCTTCTTTTCGTCCCTTGACTTCTCTTGCCTAGGTTGACAATCTTTGGCCCGGGGAATGGCTACGCTACCCTCGCAGGCTGAAGTAACACCGTAGATCTCGCCATTGGTGACACGGATCGCTTTTGCGAGACCAATTGCTAGCTCTTCCAAGTTCTCCAGGGATGGAGGAGCCGAGGTGCAAGAATATGAGTATGGGTAAAGTACTTGCTGGGAGTAGCTGTGGAAGTCTAGGAACCCAACGAATTCGGCGTTGTTGTTCTTCGTCTCGTTGCGGACCCAGTTTGCGAATCGTCGAGCTTCGACACCCTCGAATGGATGTTCGCCTGCGAAACTCTCGGAGCAAGGGTTGCTTTTCGTGGAGTCGCTATCCCATTCAAAGCCGTACGAGCGGTCGAGATCTACGCCTTTGCAGAAGCGGAGCGCTGTCTGTTGGCGGTTCTTGCGCCACAAGCGGTCCGTCTCCCAGGTGTAGAGGTACCCGTCAGGGTTGAGAGTTGGAATGAAAATCCAATCGAACTTCTCGAGCAGCTTCGTTATGGTCTTGTCTCTTCCATAAGCGGTGATAAAGGAGTAGGCGACATAATTGATACTGCTTGTACTGATCCATTCTCGCGCATGTGAGCCACCAGCAACGATGATCGTCTTGCGAGGGCTGGATGGCTTCTCTGAGTTAGTAGGGTGTACGCCGACGCGAAGAGCGGGAATATCACGACCTTCGTAGGTCATGCCAATGTTGATCATGCGGGTGTGGGTGGGGAAAAGAGACTGGAGGAGACGCATCCACGGAGCAATGACGGAAAGGGGCTGATACTCTCGGAAGAAGATATTTGTCTCGTCCCTTGCTGGGCGAAGCTCGGGACTGAACGGGCGAGGGGCCTCTTGTGCTGGGGGTGAAGGGTCGACGAAGGTCAGAGAAGGATACGATTCGAAGATTGCTTGGGCAAGATCATGCATCAAAGGGGTGTGTGCATGCTGCAGCGAAGGGGGTAACAGTCCAAGCAGTGAAGGGACCTGGAGAAAGACGTATTAGTGACCAATCATTCGTAAACGCCATAACGGACTTGACTTACCACGTCCTTGCTCAATCGGATATCAACCCATTCTGTAGTAAATTCCCACACATCCAAGAAGAGGACATTGATAGCATCAGAAAGTGCCTTCGCCTCTTCAACTGAATTGATCTCGAAGCGCAAGACTAAATCCCCGCCATACCTTGCAACAAGCGTTGATGGAGGGCCGGACGTCGCTGATGATTTGCAATTGACTTTGTTCTCGCCATGTTCGGAGGGAATATGCCAAATCGCCTGGATTAGGCTATCTCTCATATGTGATAACCACGACCTGCCATTGGTGTCATGCGCAACCTGTGGTGGTATTTGGAATGGAAGTTGTGGAGCTGGTTGAAGAGGGCTAGGTGAGGAGGCATTAACAAGGGTGGTCAACGTCCATAGCAGCAGCCCTGGGCTAAGTGAGAAGAGATGATGGGAAAGACGCATGTTTAGGTTACTGTTGACGGAGGAACATAGTATAAGAAAGACAGAACAAAAGAGCAGACAGAAGTATATGATAGTGAATTGGGTGCCTGGACCCTCGGACGCGCTGAGCGGAGGTCGTCGAATAGGGCAGCGTTGTCACTGATTTAGTGCCTTGGCGTCATAATTATGTGCATGAACGAGATAAGCAAGGCTCAAAGGGGATCAACACTAACGAGAGCTTCTGGAAGCTGTCTCATCACGTTGACACGACACATCACTCTCTCCTGACTGTTCTTCATCCATTCTCCAACCTCAGGTTCCGCTGTCACTCGTTTACAAATTGCCTCCTTCAGCTGTTTCAACTCCTGTCGACCTTTGCAGGGTTCCCCAACTACCTCCGAATACGGGATGACATAGCTGAACAGTCATTCCGATAACTGTCCCAATGGTGCATATGCGACAGCTGCAAGATGCCTTGGAGTCGTCTGCGGACAAACAAAAGCGGAGACCCTGGAGGTCTTCGGCGATACAGCACCATTGAGCCTACGAGGCCAGATGGACAAATCGACCAACCTGCGTCCAGCGAGGAATTGGGGACCAATCACCTAGGTCTCGATAATCATGAATCTGTCATGTCGCCCTCTCCACTCAGGAAGTCGTTCGAACCTCCGAAAGGAGATGGTGCCTCCACTTCCATTGAAACACCCCGACCTCCTGCTCAGCTGGAACTTCAACCAAAGCGTCAGCGGTTTAGTATGCTTCAGTATCGGCACAAATCAGATCCTCAAATATCGAAGACAGCCATGGAGCACGCCTCCATAGCGACTCCCCCAATGCCCTTAGGTAAGACCTCAAATAGTAATCTCTTTCGTCCACAGACCATGGATGCTAATCAATGGGGCAGCACCATCTATTATTACTACTGCTCCCACGGAGAGCTTTGAGACAGCTCCGAAAAAGAAGTCTACGTTTACACTACCTCGTCGCCATAAAGCTCCTGGAATACCAGAGCCACTCTCACCTAGGCCATCGAATCTGTCCCTATCAGACATGAACGTTGGCCAGAACACTGTAGAGTCTGGGTTTGCCAACCGAAGTGCACGGGAGTCTCGTATTACATTCGATGGGCCGGAGAGATTCCAAGGACTGAGTGCACCTCCCGCGTACGGTGACAACTCGAATTCCTCTCTAGCTTTGCCGATTGCAAGGCTCTCGGAGTCTTCTAGATCTGAAGGAAGCCTCGGAGACCATGGCGTGTATGCGACGACTACCACAACGCACACAGTATCAACCACGACGACCTTTTTCCGCCTTCCAAGGCGCAAGAATAAGAATAAGGGCCCTCTCTTCCCTTTACCAGTCAAGATACCGCCACCAGAACCATCTCAAAACGCAAGCCTCACACCACGAGCATCTGTCGGTGCTTATTCATCTGAATTAACACGCCATCAGTCTCCTTCTCCATTCCCACCCCTCACCGTGGTTCATCGCCCATTCGCGAACCATGAAGGCAATACCTCCTCTTCCACTCTTCCCTCTCCGAGCCATGTACGCGGCGATATGGCTCAAGATGGTTCTAGCAGTAATTCACCTGTTCTAGCTGACCCACCGCCGCTTGATCGACGTCCTCGATCCTCAACCAAAGGCTCATACCGACAATCTGTCGATGATGAGCCTCTCCCAACCCCTCCATTACCCCAATCTGGTAGAACCTCTTCCTCTACCGGAAGGGCTAGTCTTGGGGGACTGTTCAACTTGTCCCGCCTGAGACAAAATTCGGAGCCCCAACAAATGCGTCATGCATTTGGCCATCCCCCAATGCCGGGCACTCCCTTGTCAGCTGGATCGAAAGCACACTCTTTTAGCCTAACCCGAGAGCCTACCGTAGTACCTGAGCGCCAAGAAGGAGACACTCCTGCGAAGTATTTGATTCGTCTTGAAGAAGCTGCGAGCCGGGGCATTGTTCCGACAATACTATCACAATCAAACGATGACTTCTTCAAGAACGTGTTACGAAGTTACATGCGAGGCTTCAAATTCTTTGGCGATCCTCTGGACATGTCGACCAGAAAGCTCTTGATGGAAGTCGAGCTACCCAAAGAAACACAGCAAATCGATCGGGTTCTCCAAGCCTTTGCCAACAGATACCATGAGTGCAATCCAGGGGTCTATGCTTCACCTGGTACGTGTCGTTCTGTCTTCTGTATCATCTGATGCTGACAATTTTACTTTATAGATGAAGCATACTTCATTGCTTTCTCGATCTTGATCCTGCACACAGACGTCTTCAACAAGAATAACAAGCACAAGATGCAGAAACATGATTACACGAAAAATGCCAGGGGCCAGGGAGTTGCTGACGAGATCCTTGAATGTTTCTATGATAATATATCCTACACTCCTTTCATCCACGTTGAAGATGATATTGACATTAACGGAGAGCGAATCGTTACGCGCAAACCTAAGAAGAATCTGTTCACAAAGCAAAGCACAGACTCTTTGGGGAAGCCTTCTCGCGAGCCTGTTGATCCATACACCCTTATCTTGGACAACAGATTAGACTCTCTGCGGCCGTCGCTGAAGGACGTGATGAACCTCGACGATCACTACACGTATCTCGGCACTGCACCATCGCTCAATTTAGCGAACCTTCATAAGACCTTCTTCAAGTCCGGCATTCTGCAGATCGTCTCATCTAGGTCTCGCCCCGAGGCATTCAAGTCACCAGAAACCATGACAAATCCGGCTGAAGCACATCCGGGAGTGGTAGACATCAAAATTACCAAGGTAGGAATTCTATGGCGCAAGGACACCAAGAAGAAGAAGGCTCGATCACCATGGCAAGAATGGGGTGCAATCTTGACGGGGGCTCAACTGTACTTCTTCCGGAACACGGCTTGGATAAAGAACCTCATGCACCAGCATGATTCTCATCACAAGCATGGCTATGCCGGAGCGCCTGTTATATTTAAACCGCCCCTTGAGCAGTTCAAGCCCGATGTATTAATGTCCACAGAAGATGCCGTTGCATTGTTAGACAACAATTACAAGAAGCACAAACACGCTTTCGTATTCGTGCGACATGGGGGCTTCGAAGAGATCTTTTTAGCTGACAACGAAGGTGATATGAATGACTGGCTTGCCAAGCTGAATTATGCTGCCGCCTTCCGAACTGCTGGAGTCCGTATGAGAGGTCTCGTCGGAGGCGCCAATGATGGTGACAGGACCCGCGCGATGCGACGGATGGATTCGAGCAACTCCACCCAGTCTGTGCAAAGCTCGATCTCCGAAACGACGGTCCCCAATTCAAAAGAGGATACTCAGCTTGCCAATCAGATCCAGGCAGCAAGACGTCAAATAATGGCCCAGAAGATCGCTGAAGCGGACGCCAAGCTGAGCGAGGCAAGCAAGCAGTTGGAGATTCAATTGCGCAATGCAAGACATCTACAGATCTTAGCCCCTATCCAAAACAGAACCCGGGAACAGGTCGTGCTCGCTGCTGGCGGGATGGCCGCAAAGATCAAATGGATGCGAATGGAGACCTGGCGGACTCGGTGCCACAGAGACATTCTTGTGATGGACCTTGAAGAAGACATCAGATCTGGAGGTGACCTAAGACTCAAGACTGATAGTTCTACACAGCCAATTCCATCTCCTGGAGGACAAGACACCAGGAAAACGGAGGCGCGTCTAAGCCGCTTGACGCTTGCCCAATCTAATTCGCGAGCTGATGCTAACGCTCGGCCTGCGACACAGCCGTCGCCGACAAAGACGTTCAATATAGATGATGTCTTCGCTTCACTACAGCGCAGTCCTATAGACAGCAACCATAAGCCCAAGGGATCATGGGAGCTGCCACCTTTGAACTTCCAGCCCACAAAATCACCGTTAGCGTCTGTATCTACTCCTGCAATAGACCAGCAAGCTCGGCATCCGCTTATGCCTCAGCCATCTTCGCGAAGTGTGAGCGATATCGCCAAGAGATCGGATCCCAGCGACGTAGCTGCCCAGCTCGCTCCTTCTTCTCCAGGTATAGATAATAATGAGCGAGAGGTTCTCCAAGAAGCCGGCCTAGTTGAGCCTGACAGTCCTTCCGCAGGGAAAGGGAAGCGTCCGGGAACTCCAACTGAAAGCAGGGAGAGGCTTCAAGACAAGGGAAAGACTCTGGAGTCTGAGGTCAACGAAGCAAAATCGAAAGTCCGCCGTAGCTTGCATCGCACGCTCCGGGATTCTCATCCTCCAAGTCATCATCGAAGCAGGAAAGGCAAAGATTCCGCAGGCAGTGCAGGCCTTGCAGAAGACAGCGCGTCCTTGGCTGACAGCGAAGGCTTAGCACGTGGTACAGGAAGCTTCACTGTCCATGGAAAGAAGGCATCCGTCATCACCTTCGGCTCAGAATGGCAGAATATGTCCCCAGAAGAACGACTGAAGCTGCGGAAACAAGCTCTGGGCGATGACTCCAAACTCTCCGTTCCTTCAGCAATCGAGGACGAGGCTACTTCTATCACGTCGGAATTCGGTCCTTCCGCTAGACCTGTCTCTACCATCAGCGCGAGCACGACGACTACAAGTGTACCATTCGACGAAGGCCCCGGGGAGCCAGGGCCGATCTCTGATCCCCGGACTGAGGCGCTGAAAACTACATCACCACCGTAATGCTTCGAACTCCTTGATGATTGATGTAGCGTCCTATTTATTTCCTACTTCTAATCGCTCTCAAAATTTTCTTTCTGTTTTCTTTGATGAATAGACAGGATAATTGGCCTCACTGGCTAAGCGCTAATTGGTCGGAATGGGTAGTAATTCGCTGGACGAATGGGAGAGGGTTTGAGTGACGACTGCATTGGGAAATGCGTCGTTTGGAGGGGTGCTACTTTCGAAGGCGTTGACGTTGACAGATAGACCTTTGCAGATATGATGGGATGGATGGCAGTCAATAAAAGTCATACTTGATTATATGTTACACGCAGCTTGTTCTTGGCTTCTGCTACTTCGTGATCATTGTCTTCTAAGCTCTGGATAAAAGGTAAGACGTAGAGCTTATCGACCAAGCCGGAGCTGCTTCCTTCGCATCAGATCCGAGAAGAACCCTTATGCTTCAAGGCATCTTAATCACTTGCATAACCCGCCTCATCATCCTCACTGACCTTATGCTTCCAAACCCTATCGGCCAATCGTTCTTCCCTCGCAACGAAGTGATATATGTCTACCGTAATTTTCATTTACCCTCATACCGCCTAAAACACAAGCTAGCATTCGTCCCTCCAAACCCAAAACTATTCGACAATACCACATCCACCCTCCTCTCCTGCGCCTTCGACGCAACATAATTACAATCCAATTCCGGCCCATCTAGTTCCGTCAAATTCAGGGTCGGCGGCAGAATACCGTCTCTGATAGCCAGGATCGAGAATAACGCTTCTACGGCGCCTGCTGCGCCTAGGAGATGTCCCACTGCGCCTTTGGTGCTGCTGATGTTGACTTCGCTGGCTTTGGATTTTCCTTGCTCGCCTAGCATTAGGCGTTTTATGGCGCGGGTTTCGGCTAGATCGCCTAGGGGTGTGGATGTAGCGTGGGCGTTGATGTAGTCTACTTTCTCTGGCGGGATTGATGCATTCTTCAATGCAAGCCGCATTGAGCGGAACGCACCATGGCCATCTGGTGGTGGGGCGGTCATGTGGTGCGCATCTGAACTGGTCCCGTATCCAACGACCTCGGCGTAGATCCTTGCTCCTCTATTCAACGCATGCGGTAAGCTCTCGAGGACTAGCACAGCGGCCCCTTCGCCGATAACGAAACCATCGCGTACAGCGTCGAAGGGGCGTGATGCTTGTTCTGGGGTGTGGTTGAAGGAGGTGGTGAGGGAGCGAGAGCGCTCGAAGCCGATGAATGCGAGCGGGTGGATGCATGATTCGGCGCCGCCGGCTAGCATCACTGAAGCGTCGCCGAAGGCTATGAAGCGGGATGCGTCGCCGATTGAGTGGGCGCCTGTTGTGCAGGCTGTTGTTACTGCATGTAAGGGGCCCTGGGGTATGGAGGTTAGATTTTGAGGCTAGATGTTGTGGGGGAGAGACTGACTTTGAAGCCGTGTTTCATGGAGATGTGCCCGGCTGCTAGGTTGATGAGGAGTTTGGGGACGAAGAGGGGGGAGACCTTTTTAGGGCCCTGGATGCTGTCAGCTTCTGCACCAAAGAGTAAAGAGTGAGGAGACTCACACCTTTGTCGAGGGCGAGGGAGGTGTCGTATTGTTCTTCGAGACTGCCAATACCTGAGCCTAGACATATTCCCTGTAGGCAGTGTAAGCTGTTTTGCATGAGCATTATATTGGTGTTCGCGGCGTACAGTCATTTCTTGCTCTTGATCCGTCCCGGGCTTCCAGCCTGAATCTTCTAGAGCTTCCTGTGAAGCAGCCATAGCATAAGTCATGAACGTCGACATCCTTCGCTGTTCCTGCGAGCTGTCAGCACACTTCCACGACTTCTATCACTGTCACCGTACATCACCGCTCAACCATTCGCTCGCTGTCCATGCGCCATCTTCTTTCTTCCCCTGGGGGATAAGACCAGCGACTTGGCATTGTTGCTGCTCGAAGGCTTTTCCTCTGCCTTTGAGAGATACAATGCCGCAATGGCCGTCAACTAGGCGTTTCCATGAGCGCTGGACGCCTGCATGTATTACATTAGCTTGCAGATTTTGATTGGCCGGCAATCGATGTACCTATTCCTAGAGGTGTCACAGCTCCCAGTCCAGTGACCACAACTCGTTGCATTGCATCTTTTCAAATATTGTTTGTCAACGAAGATAAATGGGAGAAGATGCAAGCTTGGCGGTAGTTTATATAGTGACCAAATTGGGTTTAGCCTAGATAGGGACAAAAAGTTCCAAGCTCCATCCCAAGCAAAGCTCATGCTTGTATCCTTTCGCAACAACACAGCCACTCGTAATGGCCCGTGGCCATGATGCTGTACGGCGATTAGCCTGGCATTCTAGTATGCACTCCCTGCGTTCCCCATCCCCATCCCCAGCCCTTATCTAACAAGCCCCAGAACCATCCACCCCCCTCTGCAGAAGTTGTCTCTCCGCCCTCCAAATCCGCCTCGCCTCCACAGCAGCATCTCCCGTGGAGACTGCACCCATAGAACCGAGTCCATCAGGTCGAGCGCCACCTCCCTTGACGGCCTCTCAATCCCACTCAACAAGATACACCCTGAAAGCCTCCGTCATCCTATCCCGGCCCCCAGTCCTAACCCGCACCCTAACCTCCTTCGAGAAAGCTTTCTTCCTTTATCAACGTCGTCTGAACGAGCGCCTCGCCCTCCCTTTCACACGCTACTTCTACTACCAGCGCGGCACAGCTGGGGATATAGAATGGAAGCGGAAGATACGCGAGCGGAAAACACCCGCTAGGGATATTGGGGTGTATGCAGCTTATGGGAAGCATGGATGGAATGATGAGCTTCTGGTGGGGGATAAGATACAGGAGCCGGACGAGCAGATTGAGAGGTTGCTCGAGGATGCGGAGGTGGAGAGTGAGGAGGGGGACAAGAATGATGTGGTGGAGAGGCCAATGCCGAGGGTTACGGAGGCGGATCAGACAGGGGATTTGAGGAGTTTGAATAGGAATCTGGAGAGGACGGTTTATCTGGTTGTGAAGACACCAAAGGGTTGGGGTTTCCCGGCAGCAGTGTTGGAGAGGAGGGAGAGTTTGCATACTGTGAGTTGATTCGTGTTCGAGGCTTGTGAGTAAGGATTTGCTAAGAAAGTTGTGCAGGCTGCCGAGCGCGTGATAGTCCAGACGGGTGGTGTTAATATGAATACTTGGGTTGTGGGGAACACGCCTATAGGCCATCACGTCCTCAACTATGCGCGCGCCCAGAAGGATCTAGGCGCTGAGCTACGAGGAGAGAAGATCTTCTTCATGAAAGCGAGGATAATGGCCGGGCAGGCGAATCTGGAGGACAACAAAGTTGGCGTTGAAGACTTCCAATGGTTGTCGAAAGAGGAGATACAGAAAACATTTGACCCACAGCACTGGAATGCTGTGAAGAAAATATTGCCCGAAAGGTGAGGGTAATGTACTTATATTGTATGTATGTGCAGCTGGATTATGGCATAGCATTGCATGGACTCCTCCTTCAAACCCACTCAATTCGTTGACAGTTATATACACATCATCACGTAAAGGTCCCTTAGCGCCAATTAGCTTCGATCTGGCCGAACATCACTTGTGGAGAGTCAATCGTTATTCAGACTGCTCAGATCCTTAACCGTATCGCCGTTGCTGTGTGTTCCATGAGTATCACCTATCATAATTTGCACGTCTCCAACTCTTCGATCGTCCTTCGGATGTGTGGCTGCGTCAGTCTCCGTTATTGTGCCAAATTCTTCATTCTCTTGCAGCTGCTGTGGTTGATGTCGAGTTCGTCTTCTTCGATCGATCCGATGTCGCCATGGTTTGTATAAAAGTACGCTCAGGGTGCCGAATACCACGAACGAGCCACATATTCCTCCACCTTCGAAAGCCCGTAAGCTACTTTCGGACAAGACTAGACGATTGAAGCTTACCGATTATGTCGAAGTGGTCACCTGCAACAGCGACCCCATCCTTCATGCATCACAATTAGCAAACCCTGTCTTTAGAGCGGGGCCGATAGGTCACATACCCAGAACTTGCCAGTAGGACTAGCTGCATTGAGTATCAAACTCAGCAGTTGGATGAAGCCTATGACCATTGCAACTATGACAGTAATTACTGTCAATACTATCGAGTAGTATAGAATGGCGATTTGGTCCTTGGCAAGGCTTGTAGATGTGTAAAGAGCCATCATCAGAGCCCCGTCAGTAGTGTCAAGGAGGCACATCCCGACTATGAAAGCCCATTAGCTGAGCGTATTCGATTAACAGAACTTAGAGAGGAAGCTTCACCAGTGAACAGAACCGGAAAGATCAGGATTAGCCATATGCTTGTCCCTTTTGCGCCCTGAATTGATGCGATTCCCTGAACAGCATTTCAGAGCATTACGAAAATGTTGCAACAGCGAGACCATACCAGTAGCGCGACTTCTGATGAAGTGTCGAAGCCTAGTTTTCTTAGCTATTACCGCTATGTGATCTGATCTGAGCGGACAAACCTAAGCCAAACATTACACCTTGAACATGGTTTCAGTATCAATGATGAAAAAAGGTTATATGGGTGAAGAGCTTTACCCAAGGGGTACATCTTCCAAGGTCTTTGGGAAATCGGTCAGCTTTGCATCGAAGGCGAGGGATGTAGTATCCCATACCGGTCAATGATCTTGAATATCTTCTTGAATAGATAGAACAAGCATCCAGCCCCTCTAATCTCGAACTTATGCTCCTCTTCCGGCGCCGTATTGATCAACTTCCTCAGCTGCTGCACAAGCTTGTACCCAATGTATACATTCATCAGGCCGAGGATGATAAGAAATGCAGCAGACACAGAAGTCCCAATGATACCACCAACTTTACTGAATGAGCCGAACTTGGAGCTGATGGCTGAGGCTGTGGCTGCGACAACAACGGATGTGATGACGACGATACTAGCAAAGGAGGGTGTGTCAGAGTATAATGGGACATGGAGTCTTAGAGCACTATTTTGGCACTAAGGAAAGACAGCTGCTGAGCGTACGTTGAATGACCCAGTGAAAAGAAAGTGCCAACAGTGACCGGACGCTGACCCGAAGCTATCAGCCGACAAGTCATAAGATCAATTGCCTGACATACAAATCAGCTACATGTTCTTGGTCAATGACGAAGAGAGTCAGTGCCTATACAGAAATGTGGTCCGCATCCAAAGCATGACGTAGACCAAGTGTATAGGCAAGCACTGCAGTTGACACCAGAGCTCTGTGCAGTTGCTTCTTAGAAAGACTTCCTTCTGGCTTCAGAAGACTCGAAATTTCATGGTTCTTACGGATGGTAATGCTTTTGAACAATTAGTTGTTTGGCAAGTAGATATGAGATGGAGCATCTGTACGAGAACGATCCCCACGGCAATCCATACGAGGGCATTTGCTATCACTAGCCCCACAATGATGCCCACGGCGGGTAGAGGCAGCTTTCTAAGACCTGGAATGCGTCCATGGCATGCAGCAGCTCGCCTACTTATGCTGTGTCTGAGGTGGAGGAGAGCCATGTCGCCGTCTAAGGGTTGGACAGACCGAGCACTTTCATAGGCATCGATAAGAAAGGATTAAATACCGATGTGTACATCAAGGCTCGGCTGATAAGATGTGTACAGAGACGTATGAACATCGCTTCTGAGTTTACGTGCATAACCGTTGCCACGGATGGAGAGGAGGGGTGGCGGACATTGTTTGCTTTTTACGGCTGGTGCGGATCACCCTCAGGCTTGGTCAACTGCATGAAGGATAACCACTTCATTCATTCCTCCATTCACACTCAACATCGCCCTTCCTAGATGCCTGACCCTGGCCCATAATAAATGGCAAGATTGCGCTTCCCGAGCGCCAATATGATACAAGAAGGATGCTCTTCCAAACCGCTGCTCGTGCCGACAAACGCCTCGCTGTCTTTTCAACATCGAATTTTCATTTCCTCCGTGACTTTCCCCTTTCGATGCCTGGTCTTGAGCTGGCCATCTCACCATACCTACCTCTCTCCCTCGTCGTATCATAAGCTTGCAACACCCTGTTTTGACTTTCATCCGCCTGGCTAAACGCGTAACCCCTCTGCTTGCGCATCCTCTGCACTTGTCTAACCTTCCTGATCGCTTTTTGGAATTGCTCCATCCTGGGCCTATAATCCTGGATGTTATATTTCTGGATCTCTTGTACATGGTGATACGTTTGAGGTCGATACATCCGTTTCGCATATTTCCAGGTGAAGTCGCGTAGGAGACAGATAACTGGCAAGACGACGGCCATTGCATAGAAGACGGGCGAGGTGAAGAGTCGTGGGACTACTCCGTGGTATTCGGTGGAGAAGCCGATAATGGGGGCAACGGTTGCGTAGACCGCGATGAAGGCTAACCAGATGACCATGCTTCCGGGGATAGCAAGAAATGTCCATTTCGTCCATATGTTCGTGATGAGTGCTGCTTTGCCTAGCACAGTTCCGAGAACAGCTGTGTACAAGGCCGTGCCCCAAACCCAATGTCCAGCTACGTTCCCATCACTTTGAGGGAGATCCCAGAACCAGATTGCTTCCGATATGAAGTATGCGAGGAGAGAGTGATAAAAACCATTGAGGATCCAGGACCAGAAAGAATGCATCTTGAAGAAGACGCCTTTCTGTCCAAGTTGGTAGAGTTGTGGGTAGCGATCGAGTAGACGGGCTGAGATGAACTGATCGAAGATACCAATCACGAACGGTGGGAACACGGTGAAGAAAACGTTATAGAAGGATAGGGTCCAAGATTCGAAGATGACCTCGCCAGAGAAACCGTTCTGGAATGAATACTGTTTTCACATTCAGCTAAAGACGTGCCTCAAGTCAGGAGAGAGAGATGAGCATACCCAAAACTGTGTCATGTACAATGCAATGTTCTTATAGAATGAATAGAGAATCAGCTTTGAGATCCGCTGATAGCTCCAAGCGCCGTGCACAAGCAATAGCTTCCGGAGATATCGAAATTGCCCAATTGCTACGTCAGCACTCCGAGCTGCCTGAAGACCCTCGACGCCGCTTATGCCAACTCCGACGTGTGCAGCTTGGATCATCGAAACGTCATTAGCGCCATCCCCAATTGCTAGAAGAATAGCTTTGAGGTTTCTCTTTACAAGCTTGACGACGAGCGCTTTCTGCAGAGGTGAAACACGACTAGATTTCATGTCAGCTACAGCCCTGAGCGTGGTTCGTAGATACATACCAGCATATCACAGCTTTGCACATAACTGCGAGCTCGAGGAACATCTTCTCCATGTCTTTCTCCAAGGCGAAAGTCAGTGACTTCCCATCGATGACCAGGGCCAAGGTCTCCAGTTCATGACCTCCTGCTGCCTGATTTTGGATAGCACTGAGCTTGTTCTCTAGATTTGTCCTTGTTCCTGGCGAATTTTCCTCGTTGACAATCAGTAATGTCATGTCTTCGCTAAGAAGTTTACAGCTCATGCCAATGTTGATGGCAGTCTCTTGCCGATCACCTGTGAGCACCCAAATTTTGATACCTGCTTCCTGCAGTGTATGAATTGTATCGGGTACGCCATCTTGGAGTTTATCTTCTATAGCCGTAGCTCCAAGCAAGAAAAAGTCATGCTCGATAATTTCTGCAGCCTTATCCAGCTCCTCGGCTCTGTTCCCACTCACGGTAGTGTTAGCCCTGTCAAAGATTTGAAGCCATTGCTGAAGTTCTTCCTCGGGTATCTCGCGCATGGCTAGACATAACGTTCGTAGACCTTCCGTGGCGTATTCCTCCAAATGCTGCAGGGTAGCTTCCACAATGGGGTTACTCTTCCCAAGGCGCTCAAGGATAACAGTATCGGCCCCCTTGCAGTAGCACCGCACCTTGCCATCGGGACACCTGAATATCGTAGACATTCGCTTACGCGAAGAATTGAATTCGAGAACCGCCAGAAGCTCATATTCGTAGTCTTCTCCTTCAACAGTAATAGTCACTGAGCGAGGCCTGCGAGCTGTGAATTTATATCCAAGCATGACCGCGCCTTCAACTAAAGCACCTTCGTCAGGGGAAGCTGCCTGGTACTTGATTTCGCCTGGCTTCTCATCTCTCCGTTCTGGAATAACAGTATGACAAGTCGACAAAAGCGCCAAGAAATGGTGTATCGCTGTCTGACTTGGATGCGAATGTAAATTCGCGCGTAGCTTCTTAAAATCATAAATACCGACAGGATTGTGCTCGGTCGCCCTCCTATCTTCAGGAATCTCATCTGCATACTGAATACCTCCTATTGAGCATTGTTTGAATTCCATCTGATTGCATGTAAGGGTCCCAGTCTTGTCCGAGAAGATGTACTCGATCTGCCCGAGTTCTTCCACGAGTGACGACGTTCGACAAATGGCGGGGGTATCTGTCCGATCATAGTAGATGTCAAGGTCCGAGTTGATGAGGAAAGCTTGGTAATACTTGACTACCTCAATCGTGACGAACAACGATATAGGCACGAGGTTGGAATAAAGCACCCAATTGGTGAAGATGTCGGAGAAGAATTGCTTTGCGACGCCGGTATCCTCAATGTATAGGTAGCTGAGCTTTTTGTTGGCGGTTGCTCGAATGACAAGGTCGCCAACGGAGCTGATTATACTCAACCCAATCAACACAGCCACCAGCATCAGAATTTGTAGATTGACCATTCGCTCCACATGTGTACGCTTGATAGGTGTTGCTGTTGCGTTGCGCATCAGCTTCGTCTCATGCCCGGTAAAAACAACGATGCCGTGAATCCAGGGCGTATTCCGCAGCGTTGCTCCTCGCAAAAGCAACTGGTCTGGTGCTAAAGGAAGCTCTTTCTCACCGCCACCAGCTGACATCGTTAAGGTCGCTTCGTAAGTATAGAGGCTGCTGTTTGGCTGCTCTGAACGAACCCTTCCAGAGAGCCGGCTCAGCTCACTTGGGCTGACAAGATTTGCCGTCTCCGGAATGGCTTGCTTGATCTTCAGATTCGTTTCGCCATCAAGGTTTGCAGTCTCAATGTAGCACAATCCTTCTGGCTCCGACGTCGCAAGCAGGACTAGATCGGCTGGGAAAGGCTCCTCAGACTCTACCCTCACAATATCTCCAACTTTTACATTAACCCATTTGACATTCTCAAAGCTAGAGCCTCGGAGGACTCTTGCTTGGGAGTGATTTAGCGACTTGTCTGAATTCTTCCGCTTGAAATCCTCTATCAACTCCTTCCCAGCTGAGACGAGTAATACGATGATAAGTGGTCCAATAGTGGTATATTTATTAGTTGGGGAAATATTCGGTATTTGCTGTAGTGCTGCTGTGAACAAGAAGAACAAGTTGGCGTATTTGGAGAATTGCTCGAAAAGGAACTTTGGTAGGAAGGTAGCAATGTTGTACTTTGCCGTAGAGACGTGATTGTCGACGTATCGATTCTGCGCATTTGCTGGAGGGTTGTTGAGGTATATTATCCTTGGTCCCAGCGTCGACGGATCCGGTTTACCTCTGCGTAGCCCAAATTTGAAGTTACCAGCGTCAAATCTTTTACGCTCTTGCTGCTTCACATGGTCGTCCGTCGTATCACTGTCGACCCCAGGTTGACCAGGAGCAGTGACACGAAGAGGCATATCCATCTCCGAGTACTCTGGACCCATGCCAAGCATGTTCTTCGCCTTCCCCATTATGCCTCCGCCCATGCTGAGAACACTGTTCCGACTCTTATGTCGCCCTCTAACCATTGGAGTAGGTCCTCCTTCCACCGCACCAGCAGTATGATAGTACCCTGCTTGCGTTGATGGGTCATCATCGGGAAGATCGTCCATATCCGAGTAGCGCTGGTAGTTGTTTAGATCGGAAGTCTGTGAGTAGGTGCGGGCATTGCCAGTGTTTAGGTATGGAGGCTGCGACTGGCCAGCACGCGGCGCTCCTGGGCCTCCAGGAAGCCCATATGTAGACCGTTGGGCGCCGACAAATTCGTCGTAAGATGTTGAAGGGCGAGGTTGGGGACTGTCGGAGTGGTCGATGTTGTATCGGTGGAGGAGCTCCTCGTCGTTGACAGGGGGTGGTCTGCCATCGTTGTAGATGGGATTCGAGTCCTCAAGGTCTAGAAGTGGACCACCAGGATATGATTCTGCTTGCCTGCCTCCTCCTGGAGGCCTGCTCGCCATGTTGTCTCAAGACGTAAGCAACTAGCACTGTACCGAAACGAGTGACAGTGATGAAGCTCAGACATCAAACAAGCCTGACTTCGATACATGTGTAACGTTCATGGATGTGTGGCGCTTTGCAGACATTAATTGTAGAGTAATTGGAAGTTTGGCAGGCGGATACGGGGAACTTCTTGGTGGCTCCCTACGGTATTGAGCCTCCGCCGCACCAGTTACGAGTCCACTAACAACTAACAGGGCAGTGCTAAAAACTTTCTGCTGTGTGCATAAGCGGGTTTCTATTCATACAAAGCTATAAATGCCTGTCGCTCTATATTCTTCACAACAAGTTCGGTTTCAGTCTGTCTCTATCATTGGTGTTACAGTCAATTTCGAAGCAGCGTGATACCCAGGTAGTAGTTACTTTGATCTGCACGCTAGTACTACGGTGAACCCTGAATATTGCATAAGCAGCAAGGGACCGAGCCGACCAATCTAGCATTTCAACTCTTTCAAAGCCATCTTACTCTATCCATGTTCGTACAAGAAGATTCAATCTTCCAAGATGGTTTGTGCCAAATGTCAGAAAACGCAGGAGAAGACCCAACTCGCCACTCCGAGCGTAAAGCACAAGAATGACATATATTATGGCTCCTCCACCTCGGGCAGCAAGAGCAGCTCTCCGGCCACTCTAGGCCAGAATGGCATAGGCAAGGTACTCGAGCTATTGTCACTGTACTCTTTGACTTGACTAATATCGTTTGGCAGAGTAAGCTCCTTAGCAAAAGTGCAAAGAACCCGTACGCTGCATACAGTAGCTCTTGCGATACTTGCAAGACAAAGATCGACCAAGGTCATACCTTTTGCCACAAATGTGCCTATAAAGCTGGTAATGGTACGTACACTCCAGTCCCCGAAAGTAGTGGCCAGCAGTGCTAATCGTCTGAGTAGCCTGCGCCGTGTGTGGTAAAAGTCAGAACAAGGGAACATCAACAACTAGAGGGCATGTCATTCAAGGCCAGAGGTTTTCTGCAAAGTGACAGAACATAACCACAATGCGATGCGGTTGCTATCCAAGGAGTGCCTCTCATCAAGACGGGCTTCGTTCTCACCATCAAGGGCTCTCTCACACATCGAAACCGCGATGCAGCTTTCGACTTATACACGACCAAGGCGACGCCTGTCCCCACCTATGAACAAAGCCTCCGTCCAGTACATCAAGAATGTGAAACAACATTTTGGGTACTCCGCTGTTGATAGTGGACCGTCGCAAATGGCACAGACGGACGACCATAACTACCAAAACTCTGTCCATCATGCTGGACGTTGGAATCAGAGCTGCATAGTCTTTGCGATGGAATTCTCATACCTGCAGCTGCGCATCATCTTGGTTACATTATGTTCTTGGAAGGAGGAGTTTCGAGGGATTACATATGTCGTCCGGAAGCACCATGGGCTGGATTGGTCTAGGGTTCTTAGTCGCTAGAAGCTGAAATCCCGCCATTCAAGGGGACCTCATACTTTTATAGTATTCTGACACAGAGCTCTAAATTCATGCGTTTCCTGTACTGCAAAATGTAAACTTTAGGAGGGCCAAACCAGCTGAATTGGGCGAGGTGTGGCTAAAGTTACTACTACAAAAGGAGACCAAGCTTTAGGGAAATTAAGCATAACGTAGATTCAGGTACCAAGAGCCAAGCACCACGCGTCGGGATGCCTTCACGAAGGGGGCCATCTGTCTACTTGGGCATAAATCAACACAGCTACTGTAGCATTAATAAAGATGTCACCTTCTAACTTAATCTGTGGTCATTGAAAAGGCAAGATAGAGGAATTCGTAAACCATGAAGGCTGCATGATGACCGAATCTGTCCCTGCCAAGAAGGCCCCTTATTTCGACCCATGTTCACTTTTATTTGCTGTCAAGTCCCAACTTTCCACCACGCTCTTTACTCTTCACTTCCACCATTCTTACCGTTGCTCCAAATCTAACTACTACCTTCTTTTCTTCCCCTTCCTCTTCGCTATTTTAATTGATTACAGCATTCGTTCACACATTCTCTAAATTCTAATACTTACAGCTTCCTCCGCCCTTTGTTCGCTCGACACCACTCGCCCATCCGGCATTCCTCAAATCAATACATCCTGAAAGCAGCCTAATCCACACGACGAATTGCCCTACTTGATATCCTTGAGATAAGATCTAATTGCTTGAAGCCAAGAGCTAGAAAATTTGAAGAGCCTAGACACACACACTTGGATATCCTCCATTCCTACCATTCGCCGCGCCAAGAGCTTGCTCGTGCCTCTTTCAGCAGGTGTGTTCTCTCCTCATATACTTCAAGTAGCCAGGGCTCGTTCAATGCTATTCTTGTGTCCTGCCATCGTTCTGCAGGCTGACACACTCAGATATTTAGGCTTGCTTGGAGCTTCTAGCCCACCTGTACCATATTACTTTCGTCAGGGCACTATCTTACGCCTCCCGACACTACCATACGTCCCAATTCTTCGTTCGGATTATTCTCCGAACATATTTATCAACCAACACGGCTGCCGTAATATCAAACCAGCAGGACAGCTTCGTCCTGCCGCCGCACCTACTCGGAATGCAGCACCAAGAATCGTCAATGGACAACGCTCCGAACGCGCTTGGCGGCCGATTTGCAAACTCGGTCTCGAAGCTGGCAAATACCAACAATAACGAAACCGGCTTTTCTCATGGCGCATATAGCTCAAATCAGCATCCTGTTGGAGGCTACGCTCAGAGGCATCCACGTCGCGCAAATATGTCAATCAACACTACTACCTATGGACAAACAACTCACCAGAATGCGAGCGATATGACAGCTCCTGGGACCGCAATGGATATGAATTTCACCCCTCTTCTGCCATCACAGCTGCTTTTGGGTAGTCCTTTTCAACCCGGTACACCACAATTCAATGCCTTTGGAGGTTATCAGCAGCAAAACGCTACAGCTCATCAACAGAACCAGCAAACGCAGATGAACAGCCCTGTGAATAATCAAAATCCAGGGTTTTCTCCCCAGCTGTATCAAACCATGGTATCTCCGTCTAATTATGGAATGCAACAATTCCTGGGTGGACCCCAATCACCGACGGGCGCATTCGGCAACATTGGAAATCAGGGATTTGGAGGTGCGGCTCAGATGCAGATGGCACCGACCATAGGCAATGCCAGTAGTCGAACAGTGTACTTGGGCAACATCCCACCGGAAACTTCCGCTGAAGAGATACTCGGCCATGTTCGCAGCGGACAGATCGAGTCCGTCAGGCTGCTTCCTGACAAGAATTGTGCATTTATTTCCTTCCTTGATGGTAGTTCTGCCACCCACTTCCACTCAGATGCTATCTTGAAGAAGCTCGCCATCCGTGGTCAAGACATCAAAGTGGGTTGGGGAAAGCCCGCTCAAGTTCCCACTTCTGTGCAAGTTGCGGTTCAGCAATCCGGCGCCTCTAGGAACGTCTACCTGGGTAATTTACCGGAAACAGTGACTGAAGCTGAATTGCGGGAGGACCTTGGCAAGTTTGGGCCCATCGATACTGTCAAAATCGTGCGCGAGAAAGCGATTGGCTTCGTTCATTTTCTCTCCATTAGCAACGCTATCAAAGCCGTCTCGCAACTCCCGCAAGAACCTAAGTGGCAGGCCCCTCGCCGTGTATACTACGGCAAGGACAGATGTGCTTATGTTTCAAAGACACAACAGCAGAATGCTGCCCAATATCTTGGTATCGCGCCTGGCTACGCGCACATGCTCAATGGAGCGGACCGGGACCTAATATCTAATGCACTAGCCCAGCAATCAGTCGCAGCCGCAGCTGTTGCAACGCAGGCTGGGGGAGTGAGCAACCTCGGCAACCGTACAGTGTACCTGGGCAACATCCATCCGGAGACAACTATCGAAGAGATCTGCAACGTTGTTCGCGGCGGCCTTCTGCATCATATCCGATATATTCCCGACAAGCATATCTGCTTCGTTACCTTCATTGATCCAACATCGGCGGCATCGTTCTTCGCGTTAAGCAACATGCAGGGTCTCATGATTCACAATCGACGCTTGAAGATTGGCTGGGGCAAGCATTCTGGTGCACTACCACCTGCAATTGCTCTAGCTGTTAGCGGCGGTGCTTCTCGCAATGTCTACATTGGGAATTTGGACGAGTCTTGGACAGAAGAGCGCCTGCGTCAAGACTTCTCAGAGTATGGTGAAATTGAACTTGTCAATGCCCTACGAGAGAAGAGCTGCGCGTTCGTTAACTTCACCAATATCTCAAACGCTATTAAAGCCATCGAGGCCATTCGAAGTCGAGAAGACTATCAACGCTTCAAAGTGAATTTCGGTAAAGACCGCTGTGGAAACGCTCCTCGGCAGAACAACCAGGGTCACCATCAGCAACAGCAACATCTTGGCATGCAAGGACGGGATAGCATAGGCTCACCATCGTCAATGCCGAACGGGAACCTGCGCCCGTCGATGAGCCACAATGGCTCTTCCGTAAGCCCGACAAGAGCTGCTCTGTCGCCGCCTCCGGGCTCCACAGGCTCCAACTCCCAGAATGGCATACACTTCAACCACGTGGCAAACCATGCGCCCACGCCTTCCGCGATTCTCAACGCTGGCAGCAGCAACCCGTTGACAATGTATCTTAGTCAAATGTCATTGCAAGATTCGCAGCAAGAGCAAGCTTCACAACAGCAGCAGCAAGCAGATCCATACTCTATCGCTAATCTACAGCAACAGCAGCAGCAGGTGCTTGCCAACCAGCAGGCTGCTATCTACGGCAATTCGAGCACTGAGATTTTCTCCAACGGCTTGCTCGACCCTACACAGCAGCAAGGCGGTCACGGCAGCAGCTTGAGTCAGGGTGTGAACGGCCTGAACTTGTCCTCACTCGCTCCAACCGTTGGCGGACTGCTCGCTCCCTCCAATCCACGCAACCAACAGCATTCTCGTGCTGTCAGTCTACCTGCTTTCACGCAAGATCCTTTCACCAATGGTGTCAACCAAGGCCAACATTCGCAACAGCAGCACGGAGCGCAGCAGCAGCAACATCACCAGCAGCAGAGCCATAGGCCACAAGCCAGCATGAGTGGATTCGGGGCTTTCGGAAACAATACCTGGGGCCTCAATGGATGGGCCGAGGAGAGCGCTGGCGTTCAGTAAAGAATTACTTCACTGTACAACACACCCTTCATTCGATTTCTCATTATGGTCCGATACCAGTCCGTGCGGTTGGGTACCTCTGGCGTTTTCATCTTCCGCGTTCCGTTCAGCAAATGTCGCCCGCCGAAGGTTTTACTTTCTCTTCGTGCAAATGTTTATTTTTATAATCTTTAATACCCCAGCCCGGAGCATTGTCATCTTTTCGCACAGCACGGAGAAGAGTGGAGCAAAATTGGATCGCGAGGATGTGGAGTCGATCGGTAAAAGGAATTGGAAAAAAGAAAGAAGTCAGCGTTTAGAAGATTGAGGACTTGGAGATTGTACGAGCGTCGTTGATTCTTGTATGTACCTTAGACTAGGGATAGGATTCTGGTAGAGGGAGGGGGGGGGTGGACGGAGCTGTTTTTCGTTAGAGCTCGATTAAATCGCGAATGAAAGCTATCTCATCTATGAAGCTCAACTGGAACGAAATATTCTCATTCGTTCGAGATCTTGCTGACTAGCAGTGAATGCACTTATAATAAAGCTCCCTCACCAATTTCAACTTGGATATCTTAAACAAATTGAGGTATCCAGTTTCGCAGACAATGACTTGGGAATCAATTTTTAGATGGAATACCAGTAAAAGAAAGACAAGGAACATGCCACCATTGTCTCGAAATATCATTCTACCGCATGAAGAATGAATGAAGGAAATCCGCCCTTACTAGGGAGCACAGATAGCCGGGGCCAGGCCGGAATGAAGAGTCGTACACAACCATAACAAGTGCACGTCCGCGTGAATCTTTGCCTTCTCGCGCGTTTATACTCTCCCAACAGCCCTCCCCAGCCCCTCCCTCTACGTCCCTGCTGCAGCCGTCCCCAACAATTTCTTCAAGCTGCCCGTAGCAGACCCCAGGCTAGCGCCTACGTGCTTCTTCTCGTATGTGAGATCGTTGGCGTCTTTGATTACGTTGATGCCTTCGGAAGCGGAGGTCGTGGTGGATACGGTCGGCATGCTGATGGCTGGGCGACCGACGAATTCGTACGGAGTGCCGGCTAAGCTCTCTTCGCTGCTTGTACTGGCAGTGGGGGTGTGGCTCAACGGAGGTGTAGTACGGCTCGTGCTCCTTCCATGACCGAGGGCAGGACGACGCTTGGAAGCGAGTGAATCGGTAGAGCGGTGGAATTTGCTGAGGTAGGAGAAAGCCTCGCTGCTGGGGTGGTGGACTAGCTTAGGCTTCCACTCTTTACCTGGAGATTTACGCTCTGTGTCGCATGGTTCAGCGGGCTTCCATTCGGTGGGGTCAAGATCTGATTTGCCATCGTGGGCCTTGGGAGGTATCCTGTCGTCGTGGAAAGAGCGCGGTGTGCGTTGTGCGCCGGGGACGTAGGTGGGAATGCGGGCGCCGAAGGGGTCGTCGACGTCGGAGGAGAAGGTGGAGGGTATCATCTTGTTGGGGCTGTTGAGGGCGAGAGTGAGGTAGGGATGGGTAGATGGGATGATAGAGTCGCGGTGACGGCAGCTGGAAGGCGGTGTTAGTGTGGCTGTGAGGGAGGAAATGGAGGGGGCCAGGGAGGTACCTCTCTGAACAGTAGAGGATGGAGGAATTGGGGACCACGATTTGTTTCTCGCACATGGCACTAGAGAATGAGGTAAGTGTTTGATTAAATTTGTTGAAGATTTGGCGACGGACCAGAATTGCAAAAAGCTCGAGCCCATATCGTCGTTATCGTCCTCGAAGATCTCCTCGTCTTCTTCCTTAGCGCGCTTGGTGGCCTTAGCACCTTTGATGGTGATCTTAGGAGTGCCTGCACTTTTGGGTGATGGTGCAGAGCGAGCAGTCTTCCTCACGTGAGGGGGAGATTGACGAGTAGTAACATGAACATGTTGGCTGCTAGACATCGGGTAGATAAGGCTTAGAGTTGAGACAGCGTTTGTTGGTTGGGTGTGCTGTCTTGATTCAATTGGCGGGTGTGGAATGTAGGATGTTGACGCAATTAATATTCCTTGAAACAGATCATGCACTGACTGAAGGCCAACAGTAAAGTTATTTGTCAGGTACAAGGAAACGGTGACCACTTCGCCTTTATCGAGCGGATGCGGCTCAAAGGTCTAGCGCTTTGAAGCGGAAGAAGGTCATTCGAGGTGCTTGAAGGATTTTAAATCGAAGGGTACCTGCAGCTGAAGAGATGGGATCATGGGGGGATTGTTCGGTTTGGAAGGAGTGTGAGTCATGGATCTTGGCCCAAGTTCCACTCCGAAGTACGGAGAAGAGATATAAAATGAATCTTGGACTGGTGGTTTGTTGGTTTGTTGGTTTGTTGTTCCCGATAAAGAATCCCGCTAGTTCTAGCGGCCGAGATGACCCAACTTTGATAAGAATAATTTAATAGACTGTTGAACGTGGCTCAGAGCCCTTGACTTTGCCTTTCTTTATTATTCCTGAAGCCTGTTCCCAAGCATTGTCAAATTGTCAAATTGTCAAACTGTCAAGATTGTAAGAACCAGAACCAGAACCAGGGTTAGTGTGACATCTTATACTCATATCATATGGGCCATATGCTCACTCAATCACGCAAGTATCGCATCACCCCACAAGGGTACACGATTCCGTCATTGGGGGCCCGCTCGACTTGACAACGTCAATTCCAATAAGCACAAAGAACACGTAGGCATGCATTCAACGTCAATTGGAATATGAGCATATAGTTATGACAGTGTGAAGCTCGAGCCAAGAAAGGCTCCTTGTTCGCGACATTTACCCGCTATGTCGACACCTTCCTCCAATCGTCCTCCCAACGCATCCCTTACACTTCTGCGCCTACCTCAACCTCAACCTTCCGCAATTCTTCGCACCGACTCAAGCTATTGGCTTTGGAACCACTTGAGTGGACTGGCTTTTTCCGTGGTAGCCCAGCCAGAGGGTTCAGTGCTGTTCTGGACGCAGGCATGCAAGGGGGCGAGCTGCATACCCGGTCCAGCATCTGACGACATTGGTCGGGCCAAATCTTGCTCTGCGGCTTCTTGCTGTAGGATGCATGGTCAACGCTGTTTCTGTGCTGTTTGCTTGCTACTTAGTCTGCTCATGGCCTTTTCCAGAATCGTTCCGGGACCCCTCGGGCTGGATTGTTAACAGGACCAACATAACAACCGAGTAGGTTACTCCACCGAGACCCTCCACCTCGGAGTCTCTGTATCTCCTTGTAGGCGTACGAATTAGCGTAAGCCAGACCAGTTTTAGGATCACGGAATCTGGCTGGCTGCATCGTGATGGCGCAGTGCTCTAAGACTGGTTCTACAAGTTTGTCAGACGAGTATAACTTAGGTAAAGTCCGGACATGGTTGACTTACTTTGCAGCTTGCCACCCTTCTTTCTGAGGAGTACACTGTTTTGTATTTCCGGTAACTTCAACGCATTTGCATCAATGTTCCTGAGCGCTACCAGCGTTCGGGTCGCAAACTCAATCTCTGGAGCTAGAGGCCGATTTGACATGGGCATAAGTGGTCGTTGTTCATGTTGCCTGATTGGCGGAGGATAGTTGTGCGAGACCGAGTCCTCATCTGCGGTACCTGTAAACTCAGCCTGATGCTGCTGCATGGGTAATGTTGCGTAAGCGTGTATGCCATCGAGGAACCCGTAAGGTCCTTGCGGCGGCGCAAAGGTAATTTGCTGTTGGTTCGACGTTGAGTGAGGGTTCTGGAAACGTAATGGCTCAGATGACTCGGTCAAAGAATGAGGATGAAGCACTCCAGATATGGCTTGGCTCTGATATTGGTAATTGTACGGAACGCTTGCTGGCAGCGCTTCTGGGGTCTTTTTGTTTTCCTTTATGGTCGGCTTCTCAACATAGCCAGCTTCTCTGATCTCTTTAACACCGAGCTGCCTAATCTTTCCATCGACCCATCTTACCAAACCACTCCACCATGCGACGACAGGGCCAGTTAGTTGCCGGTTGTGCAGAGCTTCTAGCTTCGCTTTTTGCTCTTCTGACCGCTTCTTCTCTGATTCCTCCCATCTGTTCAAGCTCTTCGCATTCTTCCTCTCAGTCTTGGCTGCTTCCTCCATGCGGTCAGCTTGGGTTAGAGCCTTTGGCTTCAAGGCTTCTTTCCGCTTCGCTGCTGCTTCCATCTGCTGTAGTAATTTGGTACGCGTTTGTTCACTCTCAACAAGCCGCTGGCGAATGATTGCCCTATTCTTCACGGTCTGCTTTCGGGATGAAGCTCGTATTGGAGCATCAGCCTCTGTGGGTACCCAAGATACTCTCTCAGACTTCTTCCGCGGTCTGGGCGGTACAGGCGTTGTAGGCGTAGCAGAAGGATCAATCTTGACCTTC
Organism: Stereocaulon alpinum; assembly: GCA_018257865.1. Taxonomy (NCBI): domain Eukaryota; kingdom Fungi; phylum Ascomycota; class Lecanoromycetes; order Lecanorales; family Stereocaulaceae; genus Stereocaulon; species Stereocaulon alpinum. The sequence goes on along the minus strand of JAEUBA010000049.1, from coordinate 73,955 downwards.
TTTCGTAGAGCCGAGGGCCGTTTGAACACTCCCTGAGCCTTGCGCTTCTTCGATCGCTCTAGCCTATCCTGTTTCTGTAGTTCCTTTTCTCCTGCCAAATCATCATCGCCTTTTGTAGGACCTTGGTCTTCTTCATCAGAGGACGATTCAAGTTGGGCGTCGGAAGCAACTTCATCTTCATCCTCGAATTCGACGTCATCCTCTTCCTCGTTCTCCGCAAAGAGTAGCTCCAAGTCATCGTCCTGTTCTTTGCTTAGGATCGCAGTAAGTCGGTTCCCTGCTGTAACACGTTTTGCTCTTCCAACGACTAAGGATTCCACGGCTGGTTCCTCCTCTGCCTCGTCATCAGCTGACGACTCTTCATTGTCACGGTCACCGGTAGCTGCAGGGGACGCGTCCGGCATATTTAGACGTCGCTTTAGCCTGTGAACATTGGTTCACGAGACTCAGAGTGGTGTTGAAGCCGGAAGGGTCATTGTGAATGAGTAGTAAATAGTCTGGCGAGATCCCTCGCTGCGGGCTAAACTCCGGCGAAAAACCCCTCTCCCAAAAAGTTGCAGGGCACGCCAAGGCCTGCTGAACCTCGGAAAAGTTAGACCAGCTCACCAGTGGAGGAGGTTGAAGGTGAGGACTGCCAACAGGAACTTGTAGAAGTGGCGTCTCGTAAAATCCGGCATTACCGATTTGTATGCATACATGGCTAGTGGTGCTACTACTATATACGGTACGAGTACATCCTCTTGTAGAATATGCGACACTAGGGATGCTCAGCCCGAAGGATTAGGTAGCATACGTACTGCATTATTAGGAGCTTCCCAAAATCGTTGCTCCTTGCGTGATTCTGAATGATTGGAAATTGTAGCAATGTTCAAGGTACTATCATTGAGGCACTTGTCTGCTCCTAAAGTATGATCTCGCTGGAGTAAATGCGAGGCGATGCAAAACTGCCAAGACATTCAGTGTTCAGGGGCCAAAGGCGGATGAAGCATGTTTCAAATATGGACTGGAACCACTAGAACTTGGTGCTTCCAACGTCTCTCCCTCCTCTACACCTTCACCATCTTCAACCCCCCCGACATCCCTTTCGGACCCCAAATTTTTCATCAACATCCTAATTGTTTAATCTTTTCATTCTTCGTCGAGACTCACTGAGTCTCTGGCGTCTATTCTCTTCCTCGAGTCTTCGTGCAGACATATTTCTACCGCGCCGCACGAAAACGTTTCAAGCTTCGTCAATCCTCCAACTTGCACTGCCCTGAGACAACAGCCGATAGCACGACAACCTCCCTTGTTTCGATAGCCAATTGCACCTCCCCACTCCTTTTGCTCGTCAATACCACTGGAGACCCAATCTCCACAGTGGGCAAGTCCATCTACATTGACCGCCCACGGAATAGGAGAAAATCCTCGCATCAAATCTCTAGTCTTGAATGTGCTCTCCATCTGGCGTGGCTTGCTTCTAAAATACTGGACGTCGTCATTGAAGCGCTGCCAAAAGTCTTGAAGGATTGGCACTCGGACCTCTTCAAAGTGCACCTTTCAACATCTACAAGTCCGCCTACGAACCTATACACAAGCACTCAAAGGTTGCCGTGCAAGCCCACTCTCTTTAACAACCTTCGCACCTCCTGGACTCCAGCGCTCCGTCTTCCCTGAGAAGAGCTCACCGTCCTAACCCACGTGTCACAACGTGACTATCCCTACAATTTGCAGCCTCCTGCCGTTGAAACCGTCTGATAATACATAATGGCTCCCTCGCCAAAACCAGACCATCACCTAAACCTCAATCATCTTCCACAAATATCCGCCACTCAGCCACGGTCTGGGTCATCAACTGCTAACACTTCACCAATCGAAGCACCAGCTGGCACTGCTGTACGATCACCCTTTGGAAACCCACAGAGCAAGAGTAGTATGAGTACCGCAACAGGGAACATAAGGTCAGGGACTGGCTCCCCGTCGCATGAACTTGGAGGTAGCCGGCTGTACTCCAAACGGTAACAGGCATCACTTACTCCCCTTTTTTGGACCGTTGCTGATGATGCCCGATATATGCAGAGCTCGAGAAATACAGGCTCAAGAAGGACTGACCCCAAGTTTATGGGGCCCACCAGCTAGCGGTGGCTCGACTCCCCTGCGAGAGACCATTCCTGAATCACCAAGCCAGGATGGCTTTCCCGACTTTATGCCTCCCGCAGAGAATACTGCACAGAGCCCTGCCCGTCGGGCCCGAGCAGGAACGGTCCCTTCAAGGTTCTCACCTGCTGCTCCCCCAGGTTTGAGCGGCGCCCAGTCATTCCTACCTAAGACCTCCCGACCTACACCATCTACAAGTCCTTTTAGATCATCAACCCTTAACGGAACCGATGCGACACCAAATTCCGCGCTAGGAAATTCGACGTCTGCACTTTTACAACGTCTGAGAGCAGGCTCCATGCCTCAGCAAACAAGCTACATCGACGGCTCGGGCCCTTTTGGCTCTTCGTTATTCTCGACTAGCTGGAGCAACCCGCGGAATAGGTCCTCGACTTTGGCCAGCGTTCGCTCTGTCGACGTACCAGAGTCTCCTGCGCAATCGTCGTTCTCGAAGGAGGGCTTAACTGATACGGATGTCAAAACACTCGATTACCTTGGTCTAGCTGAGACACCACATCAGAGCCAAATCAATCTTGTTCAACCCGGAATGCAGAGAATGAGCATACAGCCTTTCTTGAATGACCTTGCTGGCTTTCGGAACCTGAACCGATTCAGATCATATTCGGTTAACGCCAAAGAGAAATATGCTGAGGACGATGAAGACTATCTGCCGAACGGTGGCTATTCTGGACAACAGAGCGGTGTTATGACTCCCATTAATGCTGCAATCGCGCAAACAAATGCTCAGATCATTCACCACAATCTTGCGGTCCAAGCCTACGCCAGCCAAGCCTCCGCCAACAGACCACGGGCAAGGACAGCTGGTGTTCTTGACTCTCCTTTAAGGACTGCAGCGGGACCTTTGCAATATCTCACGCGTCCACAACAGCTCAACAATTCTTTGCTTACGAATGACTGGAGTGAGGATTACGAGGGTCTTCCTGAGGCAGTTCAGGCCCTTCATCTCAATGGGCTAGCACAACGGTCGACATTCGAGAGCTCCGACGACACCAGCCAAGACGTACCAACTCGGTCCTTGTGGCTAGGAAATATTCCTACCTCGACCACGGTGACGTCCTTACAAGCCATATTCGGCGTCCACGGAAAGATTGAGACCTCCAGGGTATTAATGCATAAGAATTGCGGCTTCGTCAACTTCGAGCTTACTGACAGTGCGATTAAAGCCAAATCATCGCTCAATGGCAAGGAGATATTCCCGGGTGCTGGTCCCGTGAGAATAGGGTACGCAAAGGCACCTCCTGCTTCGACTGGTGGTACTCCTGGAAACAATATCCAGTCACGGAGCCCCGATCCTTACAGTAATGGCCAGACTGAAAATGAAGCCTCTCAAACCACGGAAGACCTAAATGGAAACCGCCAAGTCAACGGAGTCCACGCTCAAACCACTGCTGCTGCTCTTGAAGTTCCAGATCTACCTGAATCCAAGTCGGAAATGGTACAGATGGCCCACGAGTTTGGCGCTAGTGCTGAAGACAGGTACACTATCGAAGACAGTATCGATGCCGCTATCGCTTTTCATGATTGGCGAGATGAGATTGCGCCTATCTCTGAACCAAACCACGCTAGACATCATGACGCTCCTAAGCTACGCGAGATTCGCAAAAGGATCGACAACAACGCGATGACCCAGGCAGAGATTGAAGACACTGCACTAGCGATGCTTCCAGAGATTGCAGAATTAGCTTCCGACTACCTTGGCAATACTGTTGTGCAGAAGCTGTTCGAGTTCTGCACGGAGGATGTCAAGGAACAAATGCTCATCGAGATTGCGCCTCACCTTGCGGAGGTCGGAGTTCATAAGAATGGCACTTGGGCCGCGCAAAAGATCATCGACGTTTCTAAATCCCCGAGTCAAATCGAACGTATAGTGGATAGCATTCGGCCGTACACAGTTGCCCTCTTCCTTGACCAGTACGGTAACTACGTGCTGCAGGGCTGTCTACGATTTGGCCACCCGTACAATAACTTTATTTTCGAGACTATGCTAAGCCGCATGTGGGATATTGCTCAAGGGCGATTCGGTGCAAGAGCTATGAGAGCTTGCCTTGAGAGTCACCATGCGACGAGTAGTCAGAAGCGGATGTTAGCCTCTGCCATTGCCTTACACAGCGTACAGCTAGCGACGAACACCAATGGAGCACTACTACTTACGTGGTTCCTGGATACATGCACCTTTTCTCATCGACGCGCTGCTCTTGCTCCAAGACTTGTTCCCCATCTGGTTCATCTATGCACACATAAGGTGGCTTACTTGACCGTGCTGAAAGTCATAAACCAGCGAAACGAGCCCGACGCTAGAGATACCGTTCTGCAAGCTCTGTTCTTTTCCGAGGATGACAAAATCCTTGAGAACATCCTGAGTGATCAAGTGTCTGGTGCCACGCTGATATTCAAAGTACTCACTACACCATGCTTCGACGATGATCAGCGGAATGACGTCCTCCAAAACGTACGCAATGTGCTTTTGAGACTCAAAGTCACGGCATCGCAGGGTTATAAGAGGTTGATGGACGAAGTGGGTCTGTCTGGTAAAGGGAGCAAGGCAGAGCGTGAACAGACTCCAAATGGTCGTGGCGTTCATCAGGAACGTAATCGTACACCACAGCATGGCTCCAGGGAGCGACGGAATCTTCATCACATGGACAATGAGCGACAATTCAGCGGCCAATACTACCAATCTCCACCTCAGCCGCAATATCAGATGCAATCGGGCTTTACCGCAACATCTTCCATGGATCCGAATGGCATCCTAGCTTACGAGCAGCTGGCTTCGAACTTCCCACTCAATCCGATGAATCCACAATTTCAACCAGCGCTACTTCCGCGCGGTGCCTCTCCGGCGGACAGCTATTATACCGGTATAGGCCTTGGAGGGTACGCGTCACCTCCAACCACCATGGGCCAACTTCCACAACAACCGATGAGAATGAGTCCAAGTCCTATGCTGCAACAACCAGCATTCGCACCGCCTGGCTTTAGTCCTCTGATGGGTGGCAATGGTATGACTGGCGCTTATCCAATGCAGATGCCGTACTATCCTCAGCAGCAACATGTGATGCAACAACAGGATGGAAGGCGCGGAAGGGTGAGTTGTTCGGCTGCACCTCTGAAAGCATCAGACTGACCTATCGACAGCGCTGAGATCTATCCTCTTACTCCGGTATTTGTGTCATATGTCGCTAGTATTACGAATGCACATCCTGCATGGCGTTTTGTATCAAATCTTAGGGAACAGGCGCAGCACTGTTGGTGATATGGCTGGATGTACAGGACATTCTTGCCATGTCCGCTGACGTAGCTGTCTGACGACTTTTCTTCATCTTTCTTTCCCTGAGGCAGCTGGCATGCCTCTGCAGTCATGGGGGAAGGTAAATCTAGGGAGGTGTGGGGAGGATTTGAGGAGATTTCATGTAAAGCACACCTTGGATGGCTCCTAAGGGGAAATGTTGGCTTTATATATGGGCTTTAGATGATCATGCATGGATAGTAGGCGCGTGTAGCTGTGTTGATGGTAGAACAGGTATTCTATAGGGAGATATAGAGGCCTCAATAGCAATTTTCTTGAAATCCGTGACAAAGCAGTCGCACCTGTCCAAATGTGCGTATTGAAAGGTTAGGGTAGGCTACCGTAGTTTCGGTGGGGAAGAGTAAAGCGCGGAGAGTTGGCGGGGAAACGCAGCTGCCCCACCCACCACAACAAAAATGGGTGACAGGCACCGAACAGCGATCCAAATTCGCGCTTGGCCCTCTCATAGGCCTGCCTTTACACCATTCGCATTCCAATCCGACCATGGCTTCAGTCCACGCAGTCATGCCTGGTTCCTTCGCCTTCGACACCACTCTCCCACCTAAGCTCGACATCAACGTAGGCGCCAAATCCCACTTCTTCCAACCACCCAAGACATCTTCAGCTTCCACTTCACTTTACAGATCTACCACGTCACTCTCAAGTCAAAATGCTAGCAGCACTCCAAGCCGGAAGAGATCACGGCATGATTCGCACATGTCAGACCAAGCTACGCCGGTTCCGATACAGTCACATGCGTGGTCAACGGTCGCTGTCGACACACCATCGTCAGAAACACCAGGAGCGATGAGCCCAGTGCCTTTTGTTAATACGCAATATGAACTAGCAGGTGGACTAGACACGCCGACTGTGGCAAGATCATCTGCTATGGATGAAGCAGAAGCCACGCCTGACGTCCACCTGCGAGGAGGGCGAGGGTTCAGAGGTTTCGACATCGCCTCAGATGGCTACTTCTCCTACAATCCGACCTACTCTCCACCAGCGCTAGCAAGAGAAGCAAATGGACGCGCCAGGCAGCAAGCATCGCCCCGAATTCGGGACGGTTTGGGACGGGCAGTGTACAGCTTTGTTGGGGTGGCGGGCAAAGTGTTGGAGTTCTGCAAGACGACTGCGTTCAGAGGATTTTACGCTGGTGGAGGTCAAGGCTACGAGATGCGACCTTCATTGAGACAAGCAGATGCCGATCAAAGCATATGGCTGGATACGAACGATGATAGAGACATGGGCGCATTTGAGCGAAGACAGAGCACTATTCCAGGCCGCTTCCCGGAAGAAGACTACATACCTGAGTACATGACCCAAGATCATAACACACCACCTCGAGCGTCGAAACGGATACAAAGAGAAAAGGGGACGGCCGAGATTGGTGCAAGCTGGGTCATGGTGGGCAGTAACCCGAACTCGCGCGAAGGCAGTCCATCACGATTATCACATCGAAAAATCCCCTCAGCAATTACAGCAGTACCGAGAGCCAGACCAAAGCTAGGTCGAAGACCAATTTTACCTGCCTCTCGACCGTCATTGACATCCTACGCTGGCTCTCCAGGCTTGCGCTCCGACCGCCCTGCTTCTTTTGCATCGCCTAGATCTCCCTCAGTCACTACGCCCAAGCACGAAAGCCCCGTTAGCGTCGAGGTTCAACGGCATGCGGCTAGGATGAAGAAACGGGAGCTGGAGGAGGATGCGAATCTAAAGCGATTTAATCAGCAGCTTAAAGCTATGATCAAGGAGGGGAAGGAGGCGCTGGGGACGAAGTTTGAAGTGGAAGATGAGGACGATGAGCCGGTGGATGAAGGGTATGCGGAAGGGAGCTATTTCGATGAGAAGTAGAAAGGATGATGTGCGATAAGGTTGCTCTTCGTGAACATACTTTGATCCGGATGACTATCTAGAAGAAGCATCTCTTCATGAATCCAAGCATCGTTTCTACAAGACATACTTGTGTGGAAGGGATCTTGTGAATTACCCAACGATACCCAAATTACTGCAAGAGTTCTTTGATCTCGCTATTGCAGCTGAGAGAAAGTCCCTTGTTGAAGATGGAATTAATATCGATGTTACTCTATAGCTTGAACATTCATCTCTACAAATAGTGGCATCGTACACAATCAATTCAACAATGGTATGAGCGGCCATTCACCAGATTCCAACTATCAAAAACAATTCAGTTCCATGCATCAATTGCCTTCGCTTCTCGAAATCGTACCAGGCATAGATCGTAGAATACGTCTACACTGGGCCGAACATGGCTCTAGTGGGACTTTTGCCCATGCAATGTGCTTTCAGTCTTGGACATGGCGTTGGGAAATTCGTCAACCTGACGTGTCTTATTCACCTATGAACTGTAGCTCTCATCAATGTTGCTGGTGTTATCTATTCGCCCTTCATCGATCAGGGCACGCAATGTATTTCGCCAATGAAATTGATATCGTTGCATCGACGATTTTATAGGAATGTCACGGTCATAGTATCCTTGGAATATCTTATTGAATGAAATGTATTTTCTTTTGTAGGAAGCTTGAATTAAAAGAATGGTGTGGTAACGTATTTGAAAATTGTACCTGTATTTCGATCTGTGTTGCTCGGCTTGTGGATGCAACAACAGCACAGGTCGATGGAGTTCTGGCCAAAATACGAAGCGAAATGGAGATGCATAGCCCAAGGTTCTTTATTAGGAAAAAAACCATTCCGTTGACAGAGAAAGATAGAGGTAGGAAGAACAATATGAAACAGTGCTGATCATATTCTCTATTCGCAGTTGCAGACAACAGTCAGCCATCAACGATGATCCTCCAGCACTATCCTCCTTTGAGTTTCCACTTCTTTGCCTGTCGAATCTCTTAATCGTTATCATCTTATTGGCCGAGCTGTTGGTGTTCCGGAACCTTCTTCTGTCCAGAATTGTTCCAATCTTCTCCACCCTCAGGGCTTTGGTCCGGACTGCTATAGACCACCAATACAGAGCGTCCTAACAGAGCTTCCAGATTAAGGTTTCTTTCTTTTGATTGTTGGATGTCTTTATCGTTAGCTTCTGATTAGGTGGATGTTAGTGTTCCGGAACGTTCTCAAGTCCAAAAATATTCCAATCTTCTCCACGCTTAGGACCCTAGTCCGGACTGTTATAGACTATACCCTAAACTATCCTGGTAGAGCTTCTGGATTGAGGTTTCTGTCTTTTGACTGTTGGGTGTCTAGGAGAATTGCAGGGGTGTAGTCCTATCAGTGGTGTTCCGGAATCTTCTTCTGTCCAAACCTGTGCTGACCATCCAGGTCCTCAGCCTTCGTCCGGATCTCTAGGCACCACGACTATCCTGATAGACTTTCCTAATTGGGGTTTCTTTCTTTTGATTGTTGGGTGTCTAGAGGAGCTTGCAGGGGTTGTAGTCTAATCGTTGATGTTCCGGAATCCTCGCGAGTCCACAACTGTTCCATGCACCATTGCCTTCACAGCCTGGACCGCACTACTATGCACTAGGACTGTCATAGTGGACCATTCCCATTCGAGGTTGCTTTCTTTTGACTGTTGGGTGTCTTGGGAAGTTGCAGGGGTGTGGTCCTATCTTCGATGTTCCGGAATCTTCCTCTGTCCAGGATTTCTTCCCATCACTGCACTTCTACAGCCTGGGTCCGGACCCTTGTAGACCACGACCCTTCGATAGACTATGCCCGTTCTAGATTTCCTTCTTTTGACTGTTGGGTGTCTAAGACAATTCAGCTGGTTGGCCCTATCCTTGGTACTCCAACAAGGTCCCCCCACATGGTCTCCTTCTCAGCGCGCATCGCTTCGCCTTATGGACACTAACCCCAAGCATCTCAATGGGACCATTCCTAGTTGAGGTTTTGCTCTTTTGATTTCTGAACCTCTGAGGGACTGTTTGCTCATTGGTTGGATTGTGGATGTCATGGGATGTCATCTTGTCCCAGTCTACTCAGCCTGATCCGGACCTTCATAGACCACCATTTCAAGTTTTCTGACAGCACCATACCTCTTTTAGATTTCTTTATTTTGTTTGTTGAACGTCTAAGATATTTATAGCAAATTTCTCAGGTGCTGATTAGTCGATGCGCTGATCTTGCGAATGTCTTAGCCTGTACTGAACCTCCTTGACCCGACAGCCTTGGGTCCGGGCTACTGTGGACAACCACCCTCGCGTATATGTTCCGTACTATACCTTTCTAAGATCCCTTTCCTTTGACTGTTGAGCGTCTAAGGGCCTGTGGCAGGAAATGTCACTTGCTGATTGATCAAAGTATTGATCTTGGGGATGTCTTGGCCTATGCCAACTATCTTCAACCTGGTAGCCTTGAATCCGGACTGTCATGGACAGCTATTAATGAGCATAGGTATTGGACTGTACCACATTGAGGTTCCTTTCTTTTGACTATTGGATATCTATGAGGCAACTGGCTGATTGGCTGAATTGTTAGCGTACGTTGCCTTCCCTCTTCATTGAGGTGTTGGCCTGGTTTTCATGGACATCCCATCTCAAACATTTCTGATAAGATCATTCCTGTTTGAGGTTATTGTTGATTATTATTATTTCTGTTTATTCTTGGGGTCTGACTCTTCACTATTTATAGTTTTCATGCCAATGAGTCCCTCTGTTAGTCTCTGAGTGGAGACTGCGAAAAGATACACATACCTAAATCGAGGAGTCCTCAGCAACCTTCTGTAGAGGTGTGTCCGCAACCATTCTGTATGAGTGTACCCGTTACAATTTCCCATCTTTTGACTGTTGAACCTCTTTGAATTGAGGTTTGGCTTTGACAGTAGAGTTGCTGATGTCTTCAGCTGTGCCCAACCATTCCTTCGCTTACAGCCCCACCCGGCCTCCTGTAGACAAGGATGCTTCAACAGTACAATAGAGCTATTCCTATTTAAGTTTCTCAACTTTGGTTGTTACATCTCGTTGAATTTGGTGGCAAAGATCTGCTGGACCAAAGAGATATTGATACCCCGTTCTCGAGTGCCATCTATCGTGCGGTACCCAAGCGTCCTGGTAGTATCATCCCTATTCGAGGTTTCTACAATTTAATTGTTGGATATCTGCGAATAAGCTTTGCTGTTCATTAGAATCATGCGTTGTTGAAGTTCCGACTATGGGTTTGCAATGGGAGACTGTACCCTGTTTTCCAGCTAAGCATGTCAGCAGACCAAGCATGCAACAAATGCTGCAGACAATGACACTATTCCTTTCCGAGTTTCCTGTACTTTGAGTGTTCGATCTCTAAAGATAAGGTTTGTGGATAAGGGGTGTTGTTGTTGGCGGTTTGGGTCCGGACAAAGTGTCTTGCTCTCTGAGATCAAGCACGTCTTCCTTAGCTAGGAATACCGGCCACTGAGAATACTATAATGGTCAATGACGCTATACCTATTTGATATTTCGTTGTCTCCGACCGTCGGAAATCTAGAGGCTTGCCACCTCCTGGCTGTATGAGTTGTTAGTCATTATAGCCCAGATTCTGTCTTGCGCTGATAAAGCCAGCATATAATTTAAGCTTGACTTAGACCGACGTCAGAAAGCTGAGCAGAAGACCGTAATTAATCAACATGCTTTACTCATGACAGTTAGTCATAGAATTGTTCCGATGCTCGTTGGTTGATTCATTGGCAGCCATTGATGGTTGGTCGAGTTGTTGGCGCCTAAGGCAGTTCAAGATCCTGAGTAGCGCAATTGAACAGTATGTTTCAGCCCACTATGAAATGATTACAAGGACATTAATTCACCTTATGAGAAGCAATCATGACAATGTGGACCGCTCGGGGACAGGTAGAGCGACGGGGCATTGTGGGCGAAGTAGACGCATCAAATAGGTTCCAATCACTTAGTATCAATCAAACGATTAATTGATCTTCTGTTACTTTCACCAAGGAGCTTTGGCATTCTGATCATATCTCGTCTATGGCTTAGCTTGTTGACAGATCATGTGCAGCCTAAGTATGTATCTTTTGACAGTAAAGGAGCTAGAGTGCTTGTCGATCATAGATGCAGGTAGCAATGACTACGACTCTGCTCCTTTCACATCCTGTCCAATCTCGTCTAAGTAATCCAGGGATCAGCAATTCTTCAAAAGATGAAAAATGAGTAACAAAGCATATGCCCGGGAGTAACTATTTATGATGCTTTTTCCACGGCTGGACATGCACCATGTCTAAGAGAGGGGTAAACTGGAAATGGCAACGTAAGCTTACATTTTGGCTCCATCTCATGCATTCCATCAAAATACTCCATATTCAGCTTGTCGATTTCAATATCCTTGATCATTCGTGCCTTTCTGTCGTCAGCATACCTCTCGTCAAGAGATCCAGGCCTAGGCCGCTTCGCGTACATTCACAGCCAACTTGTCCGGAAGGTGGAAGTCTATCAGGATCGACGAGCCACAGCTAGGACAGAACTTGTGGTCCAGCTTCTTCCTCCCAAATCGATAGTCCTTCAGCGTATCGTAGCCGGAATGCCAGATCACCTCGTCAGGCGAGGGGTAGACGTTGAAGTAGCCGTTCTTAGTGCATATCGAGCAATTGCAGCTGGTCACTAGATGGGTTTCGAGGTTCGGAAGTTTGACCTTGTATTTGACAGCTCCGCAGTGGCAATTGGCTTCATACCAGAGTTTGCCATCTCCTTCCGTAGTTCCGTTCGCCATGGCTTGCGTGTCTGGCAGTTCACAAGTGCCGGATATATATGGACGTCTGAAAAGTCGAGTCAATGAAGTGAGTGAGAAAGTAGAATATGTTTGTCGCACAGCAAGAAGGCCCCCTTACCCGGTCGAGATGAATTTTGTCCCTATTATATTCGATGCATTGCTCGGCATTTCGGGCTTGAATGGAACATATCGCGGCATCATTGATCTGCTGCATTCACCGCTTTCCCGTCCCTAGGACCATGGTGGCACCAAACATGAGACTCGTACGATAAGGCCGAGAGATATTTGACTCTATTTCACATCCCACCTTGGCCGTTGATGCGTTCGAGTTGGGAAGCTAAAGTCCGGCAGCAGCTAGTTCTAACGACTGACGAAGTCGTTGACTCGTTTCAATTGCCGACACACTGCGCCCATTACCTTACTTGATAAGCGCGTGCAAGCCTCCTCGACCGATATCGGGCCTCATCAAGCCGTTTGCGAACAAACTAAAAGCGGATCTGATAAATTCAAGCGAGTCCGTGCGCACAAGCTGGTACCTCTCTTGGTAGAACTAGAACTAGAAACTACTTTGCTCTTGCATTCTCACCCATCCAAAATTTGTACCAAGGATTTAGGATGCAGAGTAGCTTTACCATATCGCTGGAACAAGAGCTGTCGCATTGGCATAATCTCCTTTCTTCCGTGTTTCCAGGCCTCCAAGACCTTCCTCATGCGTCATAATCGGAGACTAACCCACAAACCCCCACCAGCATCATCAGCGTCAACCTATTCTAATGATTTTTATCAGATCATCTGATAAAAAGGCTGCGTGGCGTGACATGTGCTTCTTGCATGCTTTCGATCGTATGAGTGCTCTCCTACCTCTCCTAAAGTATTTCGATTTTCTCTCCTGAGCTCTGTTTTGCTGTTGGTTGGCTTCTTGTTGAGCCCCACATTCAAATCGTCATGGCCGATGTGGCTACAGGATATATCCCTTCCCGCAACAACAAAGATCTATCAGCTGAGGAGTATGAACATGACAGCGCCTCAGTTAACTCAGGTGAAACCCAGACCGGTGTCAAAAACATCGAAGCTGTCAGCCAGACATGGACTCAACGGTCGTTAATTGCTGCGTATCTCGGGTAAGTGTCTTTTTTTGAACATGTGGAAGCATAGTCGCTTCTTCTGATGTCAATTTTTGCTCGTTCAGTGGAAAGAAAATATGCATGAGATTTGAGCGCATCCCGCATCGTTTGTGAACATATTCAGACCATCTCATCATTGTGCATCGGCTTCTACAGAAGAGTTCTAATCTAGCCCAGCATCTTCCTTGTGGCCTTCTGCACCTCCCTGGAAGGCCAGACAACTATCAACCTGACGGTATACGCAACTAGTGCCTTTGCTGAGCACTCTCTGGTCGCCACCGTCCTTGTAGTTCAAGGCGTCGTCAATGGTAAGTTCTCTCGCAGAGCTGTCTTCTTCAATCTGACGCGTTCCAGCCGTCATCAAACCCCCAATGGCCAAAATAGCCAACGTATTTGGCCGACTCGAAGCCTTTTGTATCAGCGTGTTCATCTATGTCATCGGTTACATCCAAATGGCTGGCTCCAACAACGTCAAAGCATTCGCTTCGGCTCAGATCTTCTACTCTGCAGGGGCCACGGGCTTGCAAATCCTAATCCAGATCTTTGTTGCAGACACCAGTGATCTACTGAATAGGGCTCTGTTTTCGAGTCTGCCAGATGTGCCGTTCCTGATCACAGTATGGGCCGGTCCACCCATCGCTAACAGCCTGCTGGCTCATGCAACGTGGAGATGGGGATACGGCCTCTGGTCTATAGTACTACCGGCGGCATTCATGCCGCTCGCTTTATCGCTATTACTGAACACGAGGAAAGCGGCCAAGCAAGGCCTTCTCCCTCACTCCCCATGGAAAGGCCGAAGTGTTTTCGGCGGCCTCAAGAATCTATGGTACGAGCTCGACGTCATGGGCCTGCTGCTTCTTTCGGCAGCCATATCCCTCATCCTTATACCCTTGACCTTAGCAGCTACAGCAAAAGATCACTGGCGTAACGCCAGCATCATCGCCATGATCGTAATCGGCTGCGTCTGCCTCCTGGTTTTCCCAATCTGGGAGTCGATGCATAAACTAGCTCCACGACCTTTCCTCTCCCTTCGCCTGTTGACAAACCGCAACGTACTCGCCGGCTGCGCAATCGGATTCTTCTACTTCGCAGTTTTCTACACATCCATCTATCCCTACTTCCCCTCTTACCTCCAAGTAGTGCAAGGAGATTCCGTCACTGCCGCCGGCCGTATAACGCAAACCTTCACCTTCGCAAGCACAGTGTCTTCAATCTGCATCTCCTTAGTCATCAAATATACGCGCCACTACAAGTACTACATCACCCTCGGCGCCTGTATCTACCTCCTTGGCGTGGGGCTGATGATCAGATACCGTTCGGAAAGCAGCTCAACATCTCAAATCGTTGGGACGCAGATCGCCATGGGCATTGGAGGCGGTATGATAAACGTACCCGCACAGCTAGGCGTACAGGCTGCGGTCTCTCATAGTGACGTCGCTGCCGCTACAGCCATATTCCTGACCATTGTAGAGATCGGCGGCGCGGTAGGAAATGCGATCTCGGGCGCTGTATGGACTGCAAACCTGCAATCCAAATTGGTCGAATACCTACCTCCAAACGCGCAAGCAGATGCAACATTGATCTTTGGGAACCTGACCTTGGCGAAGAGCTATGTGGATGGAAGTCCGGAGCGGGCGGCTATTAATCGCAGCTACCAAGAGACGATGGATATTTTGATCATCATTGCTGCTTGTCTTGCTGCGCCGTTGATACCCCTGAGTTTGATTATGAGGAACTATAAGCTTGATACTATAGATCAGAAGGTTAGGGGCAAAGTCATTGGGAGCGAGAGGCCGCTGGATGAAGGTCCCACAGAGGTGGGAGGAGGGCAGGAAGACGGGAAGAGAGGGTTCTTGAGCCGTTTTAGACGGTAAGTCGCAAGAAAGATCATGGATGGAACCTGGTCTTACTATAGAGAATGTGTATATATATTGCGACGTATGGGGAACGACAAACATATTTACCTTGTGAAGAGCATTTCAATCTATCACAACTAGTTATGTGCAGTCTGATATGCTTCCCAACTCTTCAATAGATATACACATGCAAGACCTAAAGTGACGAGAAGCAGCTTCTTGCAGGAGTGGTCAGCGAACAACAAAAGAATCCGAACGGCTGTCCTTCGGATCTGCACTATGTCAGCTCGAGCTTGACTGCATACAGAGGTACTTGCTGAATTGCAACAAGGAAATTTTCCAGGTCAAGCCAAAACCTTCAAGTGCTCACTGCTCGACGTCAGCTATCTTGAAATTAGATTAGGAAGAGGCCCAATAATTTCGCTGCCAGCGCGAATTGGGCAACACTGCGCTTGGATGAATGCCAAGACTTTTCAAGGAGACCAATCAATCGCGATCGCCTTGCACCACTACTGCATAGGGGTTTACCAAGCAAATCTCGAAACACGGTCCGGAGGATTTGTTTCCATAGAGCAGCTGAACGCTTCAAGCTAGTGCAGCAGCTCCTGCATGGCGACGACGTAGCCCAGGGAGCCATGTGGACGGGCTCGATAGGCAAGCCGACTTTTGTTGCTTGCTTTCTTAGGTAACAGTAGTGGTCGCTTGCCTTGAGGAATATGAGCATTGGGCCTATCTTCCACCTCGTCCTCTCTCTGTTGTCTTAGGACAGTTAAGACCATGTTGTTCTGTAGGGGTCGCATCCCATTGGCAGAGCTTGCAAGATCAACGGTGAGGGCGACAGGCGGCTCTCACAGGTCAGAATGGCCGCAAAAGCTCCTTGTCGGCTCCTTTACCACTCTCCCAAAAAACATATCATTGGCTACGAGCAGGGTGGTGTGCTTGCGTGCCGCACGTCACACATTCACGTCAATAGTGATATCATTTCGAGCGATATCCGTCGGCCATGGCCGCTCCTTTCATTAGGTAATGGTTCCAGTAGAGTCCGCCCTGTGTACGGTAGGAGTTGGTGCCTCAGTGCACTCGGGTGGATACCCATTGATAGTGAGGGCAATGCAAAGACGCTGCATTGCCTCGTATACATTGTCTTGGAGGACTCGGACCTAGTGCGCTTAGGACGCGACAGAAGTAGACGCAGCGAGTCTCGAGAGTACCTTAACTGGCCTTGCATGCATAAGTGCCATGTGTCTATCGATAGAGACCCTGCACCGGCAATGCTGCTTTAACTACTGTTGATGATCGACAAGCGACTAGGCTGAAATTTCGAATGAGCTGTAACTCTGTGAGCAGCTTTGTCAAGGGCTCAATCATTGCCTTTTCCGCATAATTTCACACTCGTTGCAAGAAGAAGACTCTCGGATCTGGGATATCTGGCTACGCAAGTCAGCATCTGTCTCTTAGAACTAGAATTTCTAGACCGTTGACGTCGCGGCGAGCCCAGCGGCAAGTTGCGCTTCTTTTGCAGGGGGTATTCGAGAACTACAGCCCGAGCGACAATTGGGACTTCTCCTCCGCCTCCAAACACCGATAAGAACGATTGCTTCCTAGGACTCTCAACAACGATTACCGGAACTTCAAGACTAACGGCGGTGTTAGCGGAGGAGGGTGCCTTGCACTGAGTAAGAAGCTCGAAGCCTAGTATGTACCTACCCACCCAAAGAGGGCTGAGCCACAATACACGAGGAAGTCGCAACCATGACACCTGTCAATCCCTGCTCACTTCCCCCCCCGTTGTCGGACATCTGCAACGAATCAAGATCTAACGTCTCTTGTGCTTGAGCAGAAGCATCTCTCCTCAGGCGTCCAGCGGTTGTAGGCGTCCGACGGCAGCTCTACAAGGGTATCTTGGAGCCGCTCGAGCAAACAACAATCCCTTCGCAAGCAATATCGAGCCTCGTGGCTATAGTGCACTAGATCACCATCAAGCTATTGCTGCAGTAGCTTAGTCACCACAGCACTAAAGCTTGCTGTGTGAATCCTCGATACCCTACCCCTTCATCGCTCACTAGCGACGACCCCTCGAGTTACCCACCTCCCACCTCTGAATAAGATTTCTGCCGGGATCAACAGTTCACTGATTATCAACACACTCCTCCCCCCCATACTTTGAGAATCCGGCCAGAATGGTAGTAGCAACTATCAAGTATGTCTTTTACATCCGGATTCCTTTTCTAGGCCTCTACAACACTGATACTATGCCGCTGTATACATTAGCTGACTTGAGCTTGTTTAACACAGGTGTGTGGTTGTCGGTGACGGTGCTGTAGGCAAGACTTGCCTGTTGATCTCCTACACTACAAATAAATTTCCGTCGGAGTACGTGCCTACAGTCTTCGACAATTATGCGGTCACTGTAATGTAAGTCTGGTAGATGTTCCTGTCTATCTGTGCCGCGCGCACAATGTCCCCTACCCTCCAGAGATATGAGGTTGCGAGTCGGACGCAGAAACACTGACCATAAGCTTTCACTTAGGATCGGAGATGAACCCTATACGCTCGGTCTCTTTGATACTGCCGGTCAAGAAGATTATGATCGCCTCCGCCCCCTCTCATACCCACAGACAGATGTGTTTCTGGTCTGTTTTAGCGTGACCTCGCCCGCTTCGTTCGAAAACGTACGCGAGAAATGGTTTCCTGAAGTCCATCACCATTGCCCTGGGGTCCCTTGCCTCATCGTCGGTACCCAAACAGATCTTCGTGAAGACCCGCAAGTCCGAGATAAACTAGCCAAACAGCGAATGCAACCTGTTCGCAAGGAGGATGGCGAGCGTATGGCGAAGGATTTGGGTGCGGTCAAATACGTGGAGTGCTCCGCACTTACCCAGTACAAGCTCAAGGACGTTTTCGATGAGGTAAGCAAGACCTGTCACCATTGTGCGCTTCTCAGACATGCTCGGATGATCACTAACCGTAGACATAAAATCAGGCTATCGTCGCTGCTCTCGAACCACCCCCAACCAGAACTGGCGGAGGAAGAAAGGGAAAGGGAAAGACAGGAGGTAGATCCTGCATCATCTTGTGAATTGATATATCAACAGCTGCAAGGTCGGTAGGCGTTTAGGCATTGTCTCAAGGAAGCTCTTTACGGAGGGAGAGGAGAAGATCTTGCTTACTGGTTTCAGACGCTTCGTGCAAGGCTATCACACTCCCCAATAGAAAGTACTGCAAAGTGACCAATTTCCTACCTGATTGCTCGTGTTCTTGACATCGGCTTCCCGCCTGATGTCTCTGTCCTAGATCGTGGCTGTCTTTGGCCCTCCCATGCTTTGCGTGCACTGTTACCTGTTGCTAGAAGCCTTTGCCTCCCTTCGACGAGCATGTTATCCTGCTGAGAGCATTCTGATGAATTCCAGCAGCCCCTGCGATTGTGAGATGCCCTATGGAAACATCACATCTACCCTACTGGACGGTGACCCACTCCTCATACATTCTTCCACCCACTAGTTATCAATCTTTCGCGCTCGAGATGGGTGCTAGATGTAAGCTACAAGCTTTCTCGTATTGCCTATGATACCATGAGGTGATGCTCAGAAGCTGCCACTTGGCGTATGTGATTGGGTGAATCGATCGTTACAGTGATACCACGAAGATATCCTAGGTAGAAAGGATGTCTATATTTCGCTTCTACAAACATAGGAAAGCATTTTGGTGTGGTGGGAGCAATGACGATCATTACTTCGTCGGAGTCGTGTATTTGTGTTGTCTATGTACGGGGCTATGTACTACTTACTTTGAGTGTGAGTCCGCTGATATAAATATATCCAGTCGACATTTGTTGTACCGGTATGTACTAGATGCCCACAAGTGAGATCTCAATATAGCTTGGATCCACAGGGTGTTGAAAATCTTGCCGTCACGACCAACAGCCATTCTCACAGCTCATCGCGACCAGGCTCCGGCTTGTCATCTGACTTTAATTTTTCCATCTCCGCCATGCCCCTCCCAACCCAGCTGGTAAGGATCTCATATCCTACCTGGGCCGCCACGAGCGCTGTTTGCTCTCCCGTGCCGTCATAGGCTGGGGCGACTTCTACGATATCGGCGCCTACGACGTTCAGGCTTTCGAGGCCGCGCAGGATCCTGATTACTTCGCGAGATGTCCAGCCGCCGGCTTCGGGGGTGCCTGTGCCGGGAGCCTAGGGGCTCGTGTTAGATGCAGAGAATTTTGGTGATTGCGGGGAGGGCGTGCTTACTAGGCCAGGATCAATCACGTCGATGTCTAAGCTTAGGTATGTGGGGACCGAGGTGCCGATTCTTTCTAGGATCGTGGTGATGATTCCACTAGTGCCCATGTCATCAATATCGTCGGATGAGATTCGTAAGAAGCCCTGACGGTCATCATCGTCGTAGTCATCCCATCCAGTCAGTCGGCTCCGCAGTCCAGCATGGACAGAGGAGCCATTGATGATCAGACCCTCATGCGAGGCAATCCAGAACATGCTGCCATGAGTGAAATCGCTCTGAGCAGATTGCCATGCAGAGGCATATTTGGCTGGATTCCAGGTATCCTGGTGAGCGTCAAAATGCAGTACTGCAACGGGGCCACCGTAGATCTTGTTGAGTGCTCTTAGAGCTGGAAGGGCTACGCTGTGGTCTCCGCCTAGGGTGAGCAATTTCGGCTTGGGGTTTTTGGAGTGGACGAGAGCTGGAGAGCGGGAGCCAAGCTCGAGGAAGGCTTCACTCATTTGCTGAACTGCGAGTGCGTTATCGAATGGAGTGATGGGAATGTCGCCACAGTCGAGGATAGTATATTGGGCTGCGAATGGATTCAGGCCGCGCCGGGGATTGAAACCACGGAATGAGGTCTGACGCGCTGATGCTGCGCGGATGGCACGAGGGCCGAAGCGTGCTCCTGGTCAAGAGGTCAGGACGGGAGCAATAGGACGATAAGAGGCATGCTACAGTGTAGCAATAAGACTGGGGATGAAGGATTTGCCCAGGAACCCAACGCGTACATCTCTAGGAATAATAGAGCATTCCTAGGAATCTCCGCTAGCAGGTATAGATCATACAAATGCTATGGTCTTTTAAACACCAAATCTGCGATAGCAAACGGATACAAACCAGGCCTGTAAGTGACAGCCGTGTCGAATGGCGCTCCTATAATACCAATATCAAAGGGAGTGTCCCTATCGCTCAAGCACTTGACATGTTTTTGGTGTGCGAAAGTCGATATGCCTGAGAACGCCCACTAATATATTATCAATGATACCGCAGACATGAGATGCTTGTTGGACGTGGGTGTTGATTGCTCGGAGAACAGTACCTCGTGATCCCATTTCTTATGAAGTTCTTCTGCAGAGTCTGGACCAGGAGGCAATGGATCTTGTTCGGGGTTGTCGTAGAAAGAAGAAGGTTTGGCAAAAGAGCAGATGGTGAGCAAGACGATAAGCAAAGAAAGCATTGTTAACATATGTGAATGATTGGTAGCCTGTATTAATGTCTGTTTCTATAAGATTGTAGGGTGCTCTTGTACATCTACTGTCATCCAAGACTAATTAATTGAAAGTATACAAAGATCGATCAAAAAGTGTACATTTACCTAACCGGTCGAGGGGTGTCCGTATAACAGGCCGAGGTGTAGCTCCATCAATTTCACTTTCGAAGCGCGACGCGCCAAACTACGTATCATAGATACCATCTCACACAACACAGCGGAGTATGCGCATCCGCGGCCTGAAGTACACGGGAAGCTCAAATAACACTTTCCAATATGTGACAGGCCCCGCAGGAAGAGGAAATACGTATAGTGTGTCGAGGTCTCCACAATGCCCGCACGAACTGCGGGTTCAACGACCACCACTATGGAACTGGACGAGCCACAGCACAAATTACCAGGCCTCCAGTTCAATGAGCCTCTGTCATGGCGCGCCGGGAAGCCTATTGCCATCGCGGACCTCTTGCGGAGGCTACAGGCTCTGTCAAAGGAGATGAAGGGCATGGAGCAGGAGGAGAATGAACGGGAATCTTTCACGACAGTCGCAAAAGAGTTGGCAAGCCCCAATCTCCTGGGACATAAAGATAAGGGTGTCAAGGCTTGGACCGCTTGTTGTTTGGTGGAGATACTGAGACTCTGCGCCCCAGATGCCCCTTACACTGGGCAGCAGTTGAAGGTCGGTCAGCATGGTGAAGAATTCCGGATTTGACCCCATGCTGATGGCTACGTAGGATATCTTCAAGCTGCTCATCACTGATACCCTCCCATCTATAGCGGACTCCTCAAATGCATACAACCAACAGCATTTATTTGTGCTGCATTCCCTCGCGCAAGTTAAAAGCATTGTTCTCCTCACCGATATACCCTCTTCAGAGCCGTTGATGATCGCTCTTTTTACCCACTTCTTCGACATACTGGCCGTGTCAAGCAAATCATCATCTGGGGAGCAATATGGCAGGAAAGTTGAGCATAACATGACCTCTATATTAGTCACGATGGTGGACGAATCTGCAACACTCCCGTCGGAGGTAGTCGACGTGATGGTCGCCCAATTTCTTCGGACTGACCCTCGTGCTATAAACGGCTTCACTAGTAAAGCCAAGAAAAATGCTGCGGCTGTTGACGAAAAGCAGTCTACTCTGGTACTGAAAGAACTACCACCAGCATACAATATGGCGAAGACAATCTGCAATACTTGCCCAGAAAAAATGGCACGATATATCAGCCAATATTTCAATGACGTTATCGTGGACGCTTCATCGTCTTCAGGGGCCAAGGTCACAAGCAAGAAAGCGTCACACCGGAGGAACAGCGATGATCTGGATGACTCCGATATGGACATCGCTGGTGGGCCTACTGAAGAGGACCTTAAAGAGCTGCACAAGGTCCACCAGTTGCTACGAGAACTATGGCGTGCTTGTCCTGCAGTATTGCAAAATGTGATACCACAATTGGAAGCTGAGTTGTCGGCCGAAAACGTACATCTACGCTCTTTGGCTACGGAAACTTTCGGAGACATCGTCTCAGGGATAGGAGCAGCGGGATTGCCACCACCTCCAACACTAGATCCTGCTGCGTATCCCCCTGTCTCTTTATCTGACTCCGTCAACTCTGCACTGAACCAAAATGTTCTAACAAAGCCTTCCTCGCCACAGCCTTTCCCTCAAGCTCACCCTCAGGCGTACGCTAGCTTCCTAGGTAGATGCCACGATAAATCAGCCATTATTCGGGCAGCATGGACCACGGGCATTGGGCGAATACTGACTACATCGGCCGGCGGCGTTGGTTTGGCTCAACAGCAAGAAGAACGTCTTGTAAATGACCTTGCGAGGATGATGGGTGATGCTGATGAGAAAGTCCGTATTGCAGCTGTTAAAGTTGTAGGAACTTTTAGCTTTCGAGATGTGGTCATCAAGCTTGGATCGTCTGGTGGCTTGGACAAGTCGGGATCCGTGCTTGCGACCCTTACTGAGAGAGTCCGTGACCGCAAGCATGCTGTACGAGTAGAGGCCATGGGCGTTTTGGCCCGCCTGTGGGGCGTCGCAGCAGGATCGATAGCTAACTGGGAAGAACAAGTTATCTCAACTCTCGGTGCAGCTCCTTCAAAGATCCTAGACACCTACTATGCAAATGACATGGAAATCAATGTCTTGCTTGATCATGTCTTATACGAGCAACTTCTGCCACTCAGCTACCCCCCAATAAAGGCAAAGAATGCAAAACTTACCAATGGCCATTCACAGAAGGCCAAAGACAGCCAGACGAACGGGGATGTCGAGATGAACCAGATAGATCCTGACAAGCTCAGAGCAGAGAGAATCTTGTTACTCACCAAGGAACTAGATGAGAAAGCGAAGAAGGTTTTCTTTGTCTTTCAAGCGCGGCAGCGGAAATTAGCACAAGTCATGACAGTGTATTTGCAGCGTTGCGAAGATTATAACGTTAGTGGAGCTGTATATTTCTCTTAAGGAGAGCACTAACATGGAGTAGGGCGGCGTTATGGATGCACATGAGAAGGAGATCAAGGAACACCTGGCTCGCCTGATAAACGAATTCGCCAAACAATTTCCGGATCCATCTAAAGCCTCAGAGTGTCTGTGGAAGTTCGCAAAGACGCACGACCGACGTAGCTACCAACTTATCCGGTTCTGCATGGCACCAGAAAGCGAGTATCGGACAGTGGTGAAGGCTATCGTAAGTTCTTCAGCCCACCCCATGGGAACAACATACTAAACAACGGATTGAACAGAAGGAGTTCACCAAGCGTATTGAACAGTCGACTACTGCTCCTCAGGACCTACTCAACGTGCTAATTCCCCTCCTCTACCGCGTTAGCATCCTCATCTACAACAGGAGTCATGTCCCCTCTATCATGGAATACTCGAGGACAGATGAGAAGTCTTTAGCTGGGACAGCTCATGAAATGCTGAGAGATATCTCCGCTCATTCACCTGAAGTCTTGAAATCTCATGTCCAGGAGATCTGCAAATCACTCCAAGATGATGCACCGTATGCGAACAAAGCCAACGACACTGGAGCCGTGGACAATCTAAAAGCTTGTGCATCATACGCCGCGAAGTATTCTAAAGAAATACCAAAAGATCGAAAATTTGTCCAAGCAATGACGAATTTTGCCCTCTATGGTACTCCAGCAGAAGCAGCCAAGTATGCAGTCACCATCATAATGACTGCTTCAGACAGAAAAGAAATGCTAGCGAAAGATCTCGTTCATAAGTGCGTGAAAGGCTTTGAATATGGTGCTGAGGGTTTCCTCTCCCGACTAGCTACTCTTTCCCAGCTCATGCTGCTTGCTCCTACCCAAGTCAACCAGGAAAGCGATGCTATCAGTGACATCGCAATCGAAGAGATACTACTCAAGGTTCGCACCAAAATCACAGATCCTTCAGCTTCGTACGAGTGGTCTCCTACCCTTGACGCAGAGTGTGAAGCCAAGTGCTGGGCTCTCAAAATCTTGGTTAACCGGATCCGCTCGCATTCTGAACCGGATACCCTCTCCGAGGTTGCGGAGCCTGTCTACAAAGTCCTGTCTAATCTAATTACTAGCAGGGGGGAGTTGTTGCCCTCGAAAGACACACCATCAACTCACAAACCTCATCTCCGCCTTCTCGCAGCCCGCCTCTGCCTTAAACTCTGCAGAAAGAAAGAAACAGATTCTCTTTTCCCACCTACCGCTTTCAACGCTCTGGCCCTCATGGCTCAGGACTCCATCATTCAAGTCCGCTCCTCCTTTCTACAACGGCTCAAGAAGTACCTTGGCCAACAAAAGCTTCCCCAACGGTTTTACACCGTTCCCTTCCTCCTCGCCTTCGAGCCAAGCGTTTCTCTAAGATCTGATACTACAACCTGGATCCGGAGTCGCGCTGCTCAGTTCTACGCTCTCAAAGAACAAAACCCTTCAGCTAAAGCCAACATAGTCATGGAATCTGCCTTTGCACGCCTGATCTCCCTCCTCGCCCACCATCCAGACTTCGACTCTGCCGCCGAAGACCTTATCGATTTCGCTCGTTACATACTCTTCTACCTGCATTCTGTTGCGACAGAGGAGAATCTTTCCTTAATCTATCACATTGCTCAACGGGTCAAGCAAATGCGCGACGCCATCACTCCCTCGGCGAAATATGATGACAACCTTTACCACCTCAGCGACCTGGCCCAACTCGTTGTTCGCAAGTTCGAGGACGCACACAGCTGGAGCATCCAGACCTTGCCAGGCAAGGTACGGCTACCACATAGTCTCTTCACAGAAGTAAGAGACCACGAAGAGGCTCAGCAAATCGCAGAAAGGAACTACCTACCCGAAGGCGTTGAAGAAGGCATAGAGGGCTTGGTCAAGACAAGTATGCGCGCAGCGAAGAGTCGAAGCAAGAAGAGGAGGAGTGAGGGCCACGAGAACGGCGATGAGAGGAGTAGTAAGCGCGCAAAGCAGTTGCCTATTCGAAAGGGCCCCGGCAAAGAGAAGAGAGTGAAGGCGCCAGGGACGGCTAAGACACCAAAGACGAAGAAGCGGAAGAGCGATGAGGAGGTGGCGTCTAGTGAGAGGAGGAGGAGTGGACGAGTCAACGTTAGTGGGGGCAGGTATGCGGAACGAGATGATGACGAAGACGATGAGGAGATGGGAGAGGGTGTTGCGGCATGGGAGTACGAGAATGGGGCAATCGTCAATATGGATGGCGAAGTCATTGACGAGGATGGCACGAGTGACGGAGATGAAGAAGAAGCTGAAGATGCCGAGGAGGAGAAAGAGCCTACGCCCAAGCCTACGCCTAAGCCGTCTCCAAAGAGGGCTGCCAGTGCCGCAAAGGGCGGGAGCAAGGCTCGCAAGGGGAGGTAGAACGATGTTGATGTCTTTCTTGTATGGTTCACATTAGCCTGGCGCGGATGCATGTGGATATTGCGGCATTGTGACTCCGGATGGATAGGATAGGAGATGGACAAGTGCGCGTGTCATGTATTCAAGTGGTTGCTCTTGCTTTGAGCGGAGTGTTCATCTAGCATAGCTTTACATACCTTAGCTGTATCGAAATTGCATATAGTATCACAGATCGTCCAACGTGCTCAAGACCGAGAGCACATCTAGCTTGCCTTTTCGTACGAGGGCGTTTCGTGAGACACTAGGCACACACATGTAGTCCTATGCAAGTAGGTGTGAGGAAAGCGATTGGATTCTAGATAAAAGTTTGCCATCTAGACGAACAGATTGCAGACTGCCTAAGCAGCGTATATTCGAGAGTGTAAAGTACAATCTTTAGGCCTCAAGCCTAGAAAGCCAACACCAGACGCATTGCGAATGCTGATTGATTAGCTGGCAAGAACATGTAGTATGCTGCCGCTGGATTACGCCGTCGTAAATGCATGCCGTACTGCTACCCAAGATGTGTCCACGGAACGCCCAGCAATGCGGTCCAAACGCCATATATCCTTATGCTGAAATCCTTTCTCTACTGTCACAACGGTCCAGCAACTGTCCGTAGTGTTCACTTTATCCACATGTTCCCTCTCTCGCCTTGGCCAAACGATTCCCTTATGCATCTGCGGTTGTGTTACCCTTGAGCTGGTCGATGCGGCGTTGAGCTAATTCAATCAATGTTTCCAAGTCGTGCAATTCCTCCTCAGCATCCTCAGCAGCGTAGAGCTTCCCGACTCTATCGGGTGCCTCAGCCTGTCATAGTAGGTCAGTAAATGACGCTAGTAGCAATGGTCAGGGCTGGTACTTACAGTGAGTGTGTACATGAGGTTCTTGGCTGCATCTTCACTGATAGGAGTCTTTTCAGTCTGAGCTAGTTGCAACATTAAGATGGCGGCTTGGCGCTCGACAAAAGGACGCTCCTCGAAAGATGGTTGCTGTGCTTCTGTTGTTGCAGCGCGGGACCGGGTCAGAGCTTGAAAAGCTTCGGCCTGGGCCTCTTCTTCGTGCGTGCTAAGAATGCTATCAGCTGGTGTCTCTGTTACGGGTGTCTTAAGACTTACCGCTTGATACGATCGATGAAGTCAAGCTTCAGGCCTGACTCGGTTACACGGTAGATCTTGGCATTGTGTTTCTCGTCATAGTCGCTGTCTTCATCGCTGGGATCATTCTCAATTTCGATGAGGCCATTGTTCTTGAAACCACGGCGGAGGCCGATATCGACAATGAGAGCATTTTTGGGGCGGCGGATTTTGAACGCACGGCCTGGTGTCGCATGTAACTTGATCGACCGCTGAACCAGCATCTGAGCCTGAGATCCGAGATGTGCAAGCTCATGGTCGATATGGTTTGGGCACATCCAGCTGCTTTTCTTATTGTTGCGCTTCACAGGGGAAACGGCAAGTGGCGGGTCGAGGCAGTCCAAATGCCATGACAGGTTACAATAGTCACACGGAATCACCTCACGTTTGTCCAAGGCAGACTCGCAGCAGCGAAAGCATAAGACAGAATTTTCTTTGTTGTCTTTAAGCTTGAAGTTGTCGGGAAGTTGCTCATAGCCTCCGCGCACCCTGTATCAAGGATCAGTCTGACGCTGCCAGTAAGTGTTAGGAGCGCTGAACGTACTTGTTGGCTTTTGCAACGCCAGAATCTTCGTACTCACCCTCATCGCCAGTCTTGACACCGTCGAAGTAATCTCGAATAGCTGGAGGAAGATGAAAAGCAGTAGGATTCTTCTTGTTGAGTTCGCTGATGAGTTCGCCGAATACTCCGCGTTCTACCAGTGGTGGCGCGAAGGAACGAGAGGCCTCGCATTTATAGCAGTACCATTTAACCTCAATACTTTCGACCTCTTCTGAAGTCTTGGGAGGATCACAGCAGGTAAAATGGAACGCGCGCCAACATCCATCGCAACAGAGCAACTTGCCGCTGCCGCTGCAGGCTGAACACACGTCCGAATTCTGTTATGGAACCTCAGATTAGCCCTCTAGCCATCCATTACACAGGTTCGTATGAACAGTAGAAAAACATCAGATCGTGCAAGCTTCTTGCTCATTACGGTAAGGCAAAAAGATCTAAGTGGGGAGTGGTTAGGTGGGGAAAAGGGTTGGCTTACATCTGGGTTGTCGTCGAGGCGTCCGTAGCTGACGGCGTTGCTTTCAGTCTCTGCTGCACGGGGAAGACCAGCGGTGGTCCGCCTCTTAACGGGACTGGGGGAAGATTCAGTGTCAGCTTCGTCTGCGGTGCGTTTCTTTGGTGAAGTCATTGGTGCTTTCTCTGGTGCTTTCTTCATTTGCAGTGGTATTTGCTTTCTCCTCGCCATTTTTCGACAAGTATGAGGTATAGAATGGCGTAAAGAATGAAGGTATTGGACGATTTATAATAAAAGATCAAAGATAACCGCGGCCAGCGCAGTTGGTATAAGTTGTGTTGAATATGTTTGAAGATGAACAGAGTACATAGAAATTGTTCAAATTGAGTTCTGCTAGAAACTTGTGGGGCTTTTGAGAAAGGAGGCTGGTTCTACGAAACACGGAGCAACAATAGGAAACGAAAGTGACAATAGACCTCATCGCGCAACAATGACACAATGACGACGCAAAGTTCAAGAGGTGGATAACGACAGAAATTTGGTACTTACGACATCTTGATGCGCGCAGCTGTCTTCTTGATCGCCTTCGGCGGCCGACCCAGCTGATTTGGAGTTGCTCCTCTTGAAGCACCTGGCGGAGGAGGAATGAGAAGGTCGCCATAGCTGGAGGAACCCGGGGAGTCAAGAGCTTCGTAGTCATCTCTCCTATTCCTATTGTTGGTACCGTTGCGTATCCGTCCCGGTTGTCCTCTTTCAGCTAGCACAGTGAGGTGACCAGTCGAACGCGCCTGCATCCTGGGAGCCGGGCTAGCTCTGATCCCACTTTCCAGGACGACATGATCACGGAAGCTTTGCTTCAGCCTCTCTCGCTCACGTTTCCTTGCGAGCAGATCCTCTGGGGTGGGGCTTGCTGTGGAGTTCGCTGGCGAGATTATGGGCCGTCTTGCTGACGCATCAGAGGGCCGTGTTGAAAATGATCCTAACCTTGGGCCCATGGAAGGTTGGAACTTGGGCTGAGCTAACTTCTTCGTAGGTAGGGAATTTGAGGTGCTGGGTAAAGCTGATTCAATGCTGGGAGCAAAATCTTCAACGGCAGAGTCTAAAGATGACAATGAAGAATCACTTGAAGCGCTCTTCGAGCGTTTTATCCTCTTCACTGGCCGCTCATCCTTGGAAGGGCTTCCGTTGGTTTCCATGCTGTTGGTGGTCTGTTTTGAAGATCGATGGTTGGAGTTAGGAGGATGGTGGTTGATGCCGGGCGCACTTGACTGATCCTTGAGGTTGCCAAAGTGGCGTGTGAAACTCGTCCTTGCACTCTTGGCAGCTGGGGACTTTGACACAGACTTGGATCCCGTCTCATCACCAGCTTTTATCTTCTTCCTCGCTCCCTTGATATAGCTTTGGAACTCGAGCGTTTGCTGAGGTGTTGGCTTTTGTGTAAGCACGGCATCAAGAAGATCGGCCAGTGCACGATTATGTAGACTCTCTTCATATAGTTGCTTCACAGCGATACCGAGCACATCGTCACCGAGGTCATTCGATCGTTTGATAGCTGTGTCCACGATCTGCCTGAGCTTCATTTGCTCTCGTGCAGTGCGTGGTAATGGGGTTCCGTGGGCCGCGGCGTGTGTTGGAGCTGCCTTTGCTGGCGCAGCTCTCACATTGCCCTTGGGCTTATATTCGTAATCCTCGTCTCTTTCTCTAGATGAAGAAACCTTTGCCGGCCGTTCTTCAGGTTTGCGAGGCTCAGATCGTCTTGTAATGGCCGGAAGTACCGGTTCAGGAGTGCTCACTTCGTCCCTTGCTGCTCGTGCATCGCCATTCTTGAGGTGTGTTGCCCGCCGTGAAGGTTCGTGTTGCTTAAGCCTTGCTTTAACTTTAGTGCCTGGCAGACTTCCCAGGGGCGCCATATGCTCTAGTACGCCATGTCGTTCAAGCCCTTTGTAATCTTCGAAACTTGGCGCCGGTGGGCGGAGTGGAGGCTCAGTCCATTCTTCTGAATCATCCGCATTGTTCTCATCTGCGTGCGTTTCCCTTTTTATGGGCACGCTGTCTTTCATGGAGGTGTCCATTGGGCTCGACCTCCGAGACCTTCGCATATGTCTTGAGGCCATCGGGGCGGCCTGCGGTTCGCTGGACAATAGCAGAAGAACCTGTTCATTATTAGTCCGAGGAAAGTCTGTGAGGGATTGCAAAGTTTACTCCTACTCACAGGGGACCCTACTCTCCGCTACGATAGTTCCCGTTGTTGCGCTATCGACGCAGCGCGTGGTCGAGTTTAGAGAGGTTTCGCGGAGGGCGGCCAACTCTTTCGCTTCGCCGCCAGGGGTGTTTGAGCGAACCAAAATCACAAGACAATTTTCAACCTTTTGCTATCATACGAAATTGGCATTATACTCGTGGTCATAGGTCTTCGAGGAATCTACAATAGCTCTTGAAAAATCTGCGAAGGCGTGTTAAGTCGCCACTGGAACATGGCCTTCAATAAAGGGGTATCGGTCAGGAAGTGAGATGTTGAATCTTACACGCATCATGAAGATATGCATAACCGTGGTTCACTGAGTGCATATGCTCATTCACTTATCTAACCGGCAACATGAACACCGTTTGAAGTCAATTGCTAATCGCTTTTAGGTATCTGGTGGGTGCAATTAAGCCAAGCCATTGTATTTCGCACAGCGTAAGACTGCTCCCAACAAGTTTGGAGTCCTGTCAGGCCTGTGATTACTGGGCTCGAAGTCTTACTGGCCTGCAAGCTCCACTGGTCTCTTCAAGTGATGATTGCCCCATTACTAAATCTATGAGAAGACATCAAGTGCGTTCATGGGTCGTAGGCCCTCCACATATTCAATCCTCATCACTAGATTCCTCGTCATCGTCTTCCGCTACCTTCTTTGCTGACTTTTTCTTCTTCTTCTTGTTCTTACCCTTTGCACCCGTTGATCTCGCTGTCGGCTGCTCAAGGATGTTCAAGATCTCTTCATCGATGACCTTCTTCTCAGTCTTGTACTTGGACTCATCTGGAGCCGCAGGCCCAGTCAAGCGGACTAGCCCATTCTTTGTTATGGCTGTCTCGTGTTAGCTTGACGAAGATACGGGCTCCTACAACCCGTGCACACTTACCAACCGTGGAGAGAACTCTCGCAACTGGTGCCGAGTCCTTGTCCGCGACAACCTCATACTGCCGCAGTACATTCGAACGAACGCATTCCACGACGCCCACTTTGGCTGCTCTCTCATCCTCTAGCTGCCTCAGGCTGAAAGGAAAAGTTCCGAATTTCTTGACAATCTCGGATAGCGTTTGTCGCGAACTTGGTCTTTTGAGTTGATAAGTAATGGTAGTCCTCCGATGCAGCGTAGGGCGATTTTCTAACGTCTTTACTTTGCCAGTACCCAAACTGACACCCACCTCAACGCCCCAAACATCGCCAATCTCGGGCACACCTTCGCCTTTACCACCCTCTGACGAAGGAGCAAGGACAATCTTCTTTTTGCCTTCAATCTCATTCCGCTCGAAAAGCCATGACGTAGTTCCCTCCACCAAATTGCAGCCATAGCTTTTAACAACCTTCTCCAGAAGGTGAGTTATCTTCGTCTGGGATAATGGTTTTTCTGAGGCTGCCTTCTTCTTCTCTTCATCCGTTCCAGAGGCTAGCAGTCCTGGTGGGATCATGAGTCTCAGGAGAAGCTCAGTTGCATAATGTGTGGCAAGCAGTAGATCGGCTTCACGGCCCACCAGCTTGTCGTCTTTGTTCTTCTCTCCAGGGACAATGATAGTATCACACACGATGGTTCCAAATCCATCGATCTGGGCTCCTAGCTGGATTTTGACTGCTTCATTGGCCTTGAGTGCTATGAGAGCGTCTTCGGCATCTGACGAGAGAGGCGTGTATGGGGTGACAAATGAACTTGGAGAGACGGTCGTTGGATGTGAGATGCCTTGGAAGGAGGTCTTTCAGCAAGGGACGATCAATGCCCATAATGTTTTGACTTACCCTTACTGATCTTCTTTCCCTTGTATACTTTGGCTACCTCCTCTCCTAATAATTTATCCCCACGCTCACATATTGACAATATCTTCTCACCCTCCAAACACCAGCCTTTGCAGAAGTTCAGTAACTTGAAGGGATTCGAGACTCTGGGGCTGATGTACCAATGACTGCCTCTAGAACTTTGTGAGATATCTGAGCAGCGGTCTTGTACTTGGTGAGAGTGTCCGGATTGTTCAATGTGTAATCTGTGACTCTGATCAACAGACATTTCCAATTCTCCAGGGCTTACGTACCGATGGTGGCTTCTTCCGCCATGTCTCTGTAGTTTGACTGGCTTTCAGAGAGTCAGTTGTTTGGAAGTGGGCGTGGTAAGGTAAGACAAGACAAAGGTCGCGTGGGACTCGTAGTGGGTTGCACCTTGGTGGGGCTTCGGCGGGCCGCTGGTTCGGCTAGAAGCCTGGCGGCACCATCGGGGACGGCTACGGCTGTGCCCTGACGCTTCACTCTTTCTGTCCGAAATGTTCCATCACTGCTGTCAACTTCCTTCCTGGCTCTCAATGTGAATCAGATTTGACATAGTACGTTCTGTTTCCCATAGCAAATATCCATTTTAGCTCGCTGGAGCGTCGATTTTATCTCGAGAGCCCCACAAATAGAGCAGACGAATGACCTTCCAGGAGCGTCACTCTTGTCGGAAGACTACTATTATTTCAGCTGAAAAAAGGCGGTCGAATACTTCCTGATCGTACAGAGCTTCATTTTGATCAACGTGCATTGACGATTGTTCATGATGAGGATTTGTGCTCCATTGCCGATCCGCATTCTGAGCCACAATATTCGTTACGCGACGGATGCGCCTTTCAAAGGCGAAGAAGCATGGGAGATCCGCGGGCCTCACCTTGTCAACGAGCTTTGCTTCAATACAGCCTATTGTGCTGAATCAATTATATGCTTACAAGAAGTCTTGCATCGGCAATTAATGGACATCCTCGCAGGCTTGAACAGCAAGAAGAAAGCATGGGACTTTGTCGGAGTAGGCCGCGATGACGGCATCCAGGCCGGTGAATATTCGCCAATTTTGTACAGGCCTGGCGTATGGAAATTGAAATCACACGGTACGAAATGGCTCAGCGAAACGCCAGATCGTCCGTCTAGGAGCTGGGATGCGGCCTGCAGGAGGATATTGACCATAGCTGTTTTCCAGCATCATTCGACCCGCAAGACGTTGGTGGCTATGAATACCCATCTCGACGATCAGGGCAAAAGGTCAAGACTAGAGGCTACATGGATCATTCGGGAGCAAATCCGTATAACCGCAGAGCAGAGCCCTCAGCAGAGAAGCGTTCCAGTATTCCTCGCTGGTGACTTCAATAGCGAACCAATTCAAGAAGCCTATAAAGAAATCTCAAGCGAAGCGTCCCCAATGGGCGATCTACAATTGATGGTACCAGGAATTAAACGTTATGGCGACCTCAATACTTTCACTGGCTTTGACATAGCATCAACGAGGCCCAAAAGGATAGATTTCATCTTCATCAACAAAAGCGATCCGACTTCCAACGATAGAAGCAAATTGGAGGGGGATGCTGTTGAGAAGTGGTGGCTTGTGGATGGGTACGCAGTGCTGCCGAATCGTTTTGAAAATGGGGTCTTCATTTCTGACCATCGAATCGTCGTTGGAGATTTATCTTTGATATGAAGAGCCTGTCTTGATTCGTCTGCTTACTGCTTGAGAAGTCTATGCCTAATGAGTAATTCACGCGTGCGTCTACGAATGTCGCAATAATACCTCGTGCAAGGTCGTCTTGGATGGTAATATGGAAACCTTAGACTGCCCGAGCAGCTTCAAATCGAAAGTAACAGAATATCTAAACTTGAACACTCGGGTCCAGGATTATATTTGTCCTCCCGGTCTGTGCTGATAGTAAAGCTAATTAGCCAGCATACTCAAGAAAATGGAAGTGCTCTAGGCTGCGCTTCAGCGGCTTGACAGACAGCGTCCTATCGAGTTCGGTGCGGTGACGAGAGTTGATAATGATCACGAGTACAGGCACTGAGTGCAGGGAAGTTTGGTAAGATTCCTGCTAAGCAGACGGCTCTCAAGGCTTCCTCGAGATCTAGATGATGGTGGTGGCAAATAAAGTAGTCCCATCCCGCCAGTGGTCGCAACTCATCGTATATCACATCGTCGAGCGCCACCTCGTGTATTGCTAATGTAAGAGTACTTATGCGCTTTCCTGATTCACTCCAATTACTACTGGTACAACAGTGCCCGGGATATATGGTAGTTCGGTTTGCATGTTTCCTGACAAGAGCCCTTAAGCAGTTGTGGGTGTCCAGGATGGAGGCGCCCGTGGTAGAACGAACATATCAGCACATTGTCTGCACCACTCCAGGATTTTACTATCCTTACGAGTCGCAAGACATGTAGCCAACAAGCTAAGAGATTGTGGTTAATGTGGAGATGAAGGCGGCGGTTGTCAGTGGCCCCGTAACCACTTTGTGTGGATCGGGGAACTTGGTGCTGCCTGAAGCTGACGTACAATAGGGCTCATCAGTATATACACTCATAGGAGATCATGCAGACGACAGGAAAGTGAATGATTAGCATAGAACATCATTGATTGGCGGCAGTCTAACGGGAAAAGGCATGGGTAGATTAGCCACTGCAGACTATGACCCTTTGCTTGAAGACCGGCATGTCCATGGGTGCTAATATGTCGTAGGGGAGCGTTTGTTTAGCTGAGGCTGCCTACATTGTTGCTCGATAATGCATTGATGTACCATGGCTATGCGACGAGATCAATGCCTACTTCTTTCAATGCTGTTACCGCCCATGTCGGTACTCTCGTCATATCTCCGTACGCTCTACGAAAATAAGTATGTATAAATTCTGGATAACGATCTTCGATGATAGCAGATCGGACCTTGCCCATCAGGCAGAGTAGGTACTGCACGTTGTGCATCGTAAGCCTGTGAGGTGACAAAGCGGTCAGTAACAGCCAAGCTTGGCAAGAAGGATTTCAGCTCACAGGTGAGCTCCAGTGGTCTCCTTCGATGCAACATGGTAGATGTATGCTCGCGTAATACCGAGACCTCCTTCGTCCTCTGGCTTGCAACATGTACAGGCGCAGTCTGCATCGATAGGGCCGAAGTCATTGGCGAAAGAGGCGTGGCGGAGGTTCAGCGTGCCGGTTGAGGTCACAGCGTTGCCAAATCGCTAGTTGAAGCTGCATTAGCAGACAAATGTAATCGCCGGAGTAGAAGTGGACAAACAGCAGTTCTCGTAGGCCAGACACAATCGAACATGTCAGCTCCAAGAGCTACTGATACAACTAGGTCTTCTGGATAGCCCACACCCATCACGTAGCGCGGTTTATTTGGTGGGAGCAAATCAGTGCAAGTGCTGACACTGTATTCCGTTCGGTCAGAAAATCGGGGCCACATGCCAAAGCAGGGTGCTTACACCTGACAGTACGAAGCTTTGTCCTCGCCTCCAGAGAGCCCACCAATAGCGACACCAGGCGTATCTCTCCTAGCCATCTCTTCACAACAGACCTTCCTCAACTCAAGGTCCAGACCTCCCTGAACGATGCAGAACAAATTCTGCTGCTCCGGCCGTTTATGGGCGGCTAAAGAGCGATCCAGCCATCTGATCGATCTTTCCATGGCTTCTTTCATTCGCTCGGCGTCTGGCGAGGTGGTTGCAATGACATCGTCGAGTTGCATGATTATATCTGAACCTATGGTGTTCTGGAGCGATATAGAGTGCTCTGGCGTGAGGACCCTAACCGATCATATTGAGAGAGCTTCTTGTTGGATGCGCTCGAGGATGACCTACATTGGGGTCCCATCGTGCGGACTTAAAAAGCGTACACCTTCTTCTGTGACCTGGGCTAGTTTGAGCAAGCTGACCATCTGAAACCTAGCAGGGGAAAGCAAGAATGTCAGCTATATCGTGCTCTGGGCATGAAGCAACGTGGATTAGCCACACCCACCCATCCACTCACCCACCACTATCGGTCAATATGTTGCCTTTCCACCCTTGCAGAACATGTGCTCCCCCTACCTTTTCCAGAGTCTCTTGTCCCGGTTTGAGACCTAGGTGGTAGGTGTTATTGAGACAAAGATTACAGCCTGTTTCGGCCAACTGCGTGGGCGTGAGACCCTTGAGTGAAGCCTGAGTTGCAACTGGTTGAAAGATTGGGAGGGAAACAGGACCATGGGGGAGTGTTAGAATCGAAGCACGGGCTTTGGTAGTCTTAAATAACGAATGGGAGTCAGCCTTACTTCGCCAACCTAGGTCTCTGATCTCGGTGAGCTTTTCAAGTGGCTAAAGGCCGACTGACTGAGCATTTTGCAACAATCTCAAATTTGAGCGCTGCTGATTGAAAAACCGTAGACATGGCTCGCAAAGAAAGGCGACCACAAGGTATCATCTATGCAGGATCCGGGACATATTGATTCAATTGTAGATCTGGCCAATGCCGCTAGACAGAGTCTCGTTGCTCAGAAAATTGCTATTGTCGTCCAGGTGAGGTTGTCAGGCTGAAACTGAGGCTGTCGGACATTTTGTGCGCAAAACCGTCAAGTGCAATCTCACAGTTGATCTCTTGAGTATCCTCAAGTAACGCAAAATGCAGAAGCTTTCCTATACCGCTGCGTAATCGGAGTAGCTATGAGGCAGTTGATTGGATGAAAATGAATATCTCTCAAAGGACGTTGCCGAGGCGCTAGAAAAGGAGACGCGAACAGGCGCCAGATCAACACTTGCGACTCCATCTGGTCTCAAGATAATGATACCACCAAGGACAACGTAAAGCTGCTGTAAGCAGCAGCGGGAACAGGAGTATCTAACATATGCCTAGACATGGACCAAACTCATTGTGGGCCATTGCATTTCAGCGATAGAACCATGTCTCAGTCAACAAACAATAACCGTGGTATGCTCTTCGATGACATGCAACGTCTTTCACTTTCTACACCATCTGCAACGGCTCACCCGCCTTCATCTTCTGCAGCTGCCGCTATGAATCCCCTTAAACGCCATGGTAGCTCGTCGCCCTCTGGCCTGGATCATTCTACAAACTCTTCGCTACGAAGAGCCCCGAGCTCTAGCTCTTTGGGAGGCAGCGATCGGTCTACAACACCTACCATATCCAAGCGAGCATCCATGAGCTCTTTGCAAGGCACTGGAACATGGACCCCGCCGCGATCGCCGGCTTTCCGCAGAACATCTTCACATCTCACATCCTCCCCAATTTCAGGCGTGGGCGCCAGGTCAAACCTTCCACCTCCGGCTGAAGAAAAATCCCAAACGCCTGTAACAGCTGCATCAGTGGCGCACGAATTCTTCGAGAAAGAGCTAAACGTCCATCAAGCTGGAGCTGGTAGTGCTGAGGGAGCTCGGACAATTGTGATACTCCAGGACGACTGTTACGGCCACCGTTTCTCAAGACCCCGAACCTCGAGAGCCAACCTCAGCACCATAGTTGAGCGCCCAGAACGCATTCATGCTTCTATTCTTGGTCTAGCCACGGCTTATGTTCGCCTGGGCGGAAGACATTCAGAGGGTGACGCAGCACCTCACCCCAAGAGACACCCATCTTCCCTGCCATCTGTACCATTCAAGATCCACAAGACAGCCCGTAGGCTGTCTCTGAAATCGCCAGCTGCGACAGCTATTCACGGTGCTAAGTGGATGACTGAGCTCAGCGCTATGTGCGATGAGGCAGAATCGAAATTAGCACTCAATGGAAAAGAGCTTTCGAGACCGAGCACGACAGACCAGTCAAATGGCAAAACAACTCAGGCTAAAAGCCCCGCGTTCCATGAAGGCGACCTCTACCTCTGTTCGGAATCTTTGAATGCTCTTGAAGGTGCACTGGGCGGTGTTTGTGAAGGTATTGATGCTGTCTTCAACGAACGAGGTCCGAAGCGGGCTTTCGTTTGCATCCGGCCTCCTGGGCATCATTGCTCTGCTGATATGCCGTCTGGCTTTTGTTGGCTTAACAATGTTCACGTCGGCATTGGCCATGCTGTCTTAACTCATGGGCTGACACACGCTGCGATCATTGATTTTGACTTACACCACGGTGACGGGTCTCAATCCATCACCTGGGCACATAACTCACGGATCGGATCTATGCCAAAGAACACGCCAATATCGAAAAAGACTGCCATTGGGTACTTCAGCTTGCACGACATTAACTCCTATCCTTGCGAAACGGGCGATGAAGAGAAGGTTCGCAACGCGAGCTTATGTATCGAAAATGCACATGGACAGACCATTTGGAACGTTCACTTGCAGCCATGGAAGACGGAGAATGAGTTCTGGCAGCTGTATGAAGAAAGATATTCAACTGTGCTTACTAAAGCAAGGAATTTCCTCCAACAACATTCACAACGACTCCGTCAAGCACCCACGCATCCAAAGCCAAAGGCTGCAATCTTCCTGTCTGCCGGATTCGACGCAAGCGAGTGGGAGAGCCCTGGTATGCAGAGGCATCAGGTCAATGTTCCCACCGAGTTCTATGCTCGGCTCACACGTGATGTCGTTATCATGGCAGAGGAGGAATGTCTCGGCGTTGGAGGACGGGTCATTAGTATATTGGAAGGGGGCTACAGTGATAGAGCACTCATGAGTGGTGTTTTGAGCCATGTCAGTGGCTTGGCCAGTGCTACTAGCTCGTCAAGGCTGCCCAATCTGAGCAACGGATTGGGCCTTGAGATGGGCCAGAGACTTGGGACGTTGAACATCAATGGCGATCATATACAAGCCCGAGTCGACTTACAAGAAGAAAACTTTGAAGCCTTTGAATCAAGTTGGTGGTCTCTTCCTCAACTGGAGGAGATTGAGGCTTTGACCAATCCTCCAGCTCCTGCAGCGACTCATAAGAAGCAACGAAACGACGGCCGCCCAACATACACTTCAGCGACTCAGTCCTATACTGCCAAAATAATCTCAGCTCCCCAGGGTCGTCGCTCAATATCTGGGTCTAATGGTTCTCACCATCAGGGTGGATCTTCCACAGCTAGAGCACCAAGTCCTCCACCTCCAGCGGTACATTGGGCCACAGCTGCACATGAATTAAGCAAATTACTCGTACCGTCCGATCGTGAGACAAGAAGTTGTAAGCCCGAAGACCTAAATGCTGAGGCCAGTCGAGCACGTCGCGATCGCTACTCTATGGTTGGTCTGCCAGTGGATATGCCTGTTGTTGATCCCAAGAAAATGCAGCTTCGAGATAGAAGGGCCAAGCCTTCACAGCATGCCTCGGACGATGAGGAAGGAAAGCCTGTATCTCGAGGGAGCCGTCGCAGAACATTTGCCGATGTTTCGTTTTTGGCTGAGGACATTGAATCTACCACCACGCCTCCAAGCCATACAAGTGTCGGACAACCCTTAAGGCAAGCAAGGAGACGTTCGAGTGTGGCGTCGACTGCTAGCTCTATGACAATGGAACGAGGGTCGGATTTCAGCCTAGGTTCTGCGAATGATGCCCAAGTTCGACAAGACCTACTTGTAATCAAGAAGTCACGGGCCCCTGCGAATCCTCGCTCAGAAGCTGCCAAGACGAAAGCTATCAGGAAGCAAGCACCAGCTCCTCGCGTATTTTCAGTCTCTTCTGCGACCTCTAATCCGGGGAATCAAGCAATATCTAGCCAGGAGGCTGGCAAGGCGCCTCTGGCTGAGCAAAAGGATATGCTAAACAAGGATGTAGAACAGCTCACGTCAGGAATGAAGAAGATAAGCATCAAGCTGAACGTTCCACCGAAACAAGAATACGAAGCTCGTGAAACGAAGCCTAAGGCGGCCTCAAGAGGAAGGGTTATTAAGTCTACCGTCGCTAAGCCCATGAAGTCCGTCTCGCCAGGCAAGGCAAGAATCAAACCTGTAAAAGAGGATTCTCTACCACAAAGTGCACCCAATGAGCCTTTGAAAACTCAGCAGCTTCCTCCACCTACTTTAATTGAGCTAGCTCAAGAAACATTAGCTCCGGCGCTAGCCTTGCCAGAGCAACTCTTGCAGCCAGCAGCTCAAGTACCTATGGAACCACCTCCCACGTCATTGACTCCTCCCTTTGAACCCTTCGAGTCCTCCCCCGCCACGGGCGTGGCGGCTGCTGCCGATGCTCCTTCGTCGCACGTTCCAGATCAAGAGGAGGCCGAAGCAGAGACCCCTAGACCTGCAACTCAGCCGCCCATGCAGCAGCAACAACAAAATCCATCTTCCGAGTTCAGTCGTCCCGAAACACCGATCACCGCCAAACGCACCAAACAGGATCTTCCAATCTTCACCTCGACCTCCCCCATCTCCTTCAGCAAGTCCAACGTTTTCAATTTGGCCGTTGGCCAAGCTAAGCACAGCAATGGGTATGCCGTCTCCCACTCGAAGCCGTCCATCCTGCAACCTTCTTCGGAAAGGCCGACTGTCACCGGTGCAGTCGCCCAAGAGGTTGAAGTGCCTTCCTACTCACCACTTTCTTTGACAACGATGGATCTGAAGCAGGAGCCACTTTCGTCTACTTCTATCTGGGATGTGCCAGAGACTCCGCACCCTCGCAAACCATGAGATGTCAACCACCTGCACTGTACTCCTTCACTTTCGCCTATAGTGTTTTTCTAGATGGGGTCGAACGTCTTCCATGAAGTAGACATTGTGTTTCCGCTGGTTCGTGCATAGATACCCCATACAGTTTCTCTACTTGGATGTACCTTAGATCGGAATGCATGCTGGCCACATGCAATGATATGTAATTCAATTCCTCATCTGAGGGTGTCACTTCCGTGGAACACTTGTTCCATGCGTGTGGGACGATGAATCTTACATCTTTAACTGACTAATGTGAGACTTGTGCAAACAGATCCTCCTCGTTTGCCGATTTGAAGTGCTATACCAACAACGCCAAGAGGTAAATTCAATTACTGAACGCCTTCACGAAGCCTTTTTCAGCTCTTTGCCGACCTCGACGACTTTCCAATACTGCTCGCTAAGCTGCTTCCTCCAAAGAAGCTGAGCTTGCTACTAACTTTACTTCCAGTATCAGAAACCCAGTCCGGGACCCTCATTCCTCTCCACCTCATTCTCCCTTCGGCAATCATATGCACAATATTGATGACCCCAAACGCACTGCTCCCAATTGCTCTGAAGAACGCCACGGCCGCCACACTCCACAAGATGAATTTGAGGTAGAAGTTGTTACTGACGTGCGTGCTGTCATAGGCTTCGCTGACGGCCATAGCAAGAATGGCATTGGCTACCATCCATGCCACCACCATGTACGTGCGCACGGCGCGGTAATAGTCTTCTTGTTGTTGCGCTTCGCTGACACCTGGTGCAGCGACTTCAAGCCTGTCGCGCAAATTCCGGAGCGCCTCGTCATAGCCGGAATCGATGTCCAGCTGCTCGCTTGGCATTTCAAGTTCAACTGTGTTTCCCTTGCCGCTGACTGCGGCGCCGAGATCTTTGTGGATGACATTGTCGCCTTTGGTGCCCCAAGTCACGTCGTGAGTGTTACAGAAAGCGTAAACTTGCAATGTGCAGATGTAAGACGGAAGAAGAGCGAAGTATTGAGCTGATGAGGTGAACATGTGCCACGGATCGAGGTAGAGGAACGACATCAGGAAGTAGAGTCCTACAGTTGAACCAGTGCTAACGATCAGGTTTGTGAAGATGTTGTTACCTAGATGGAACGAGGTCTTCGGGTCTTTGAGTTGCGAGACTACAATATAAATTGATGCGAAGACAGTGTAGGCCATGATAACGGAGTATACGACAAGGCTGGTCATGAACATTTTTTTAGCTCTAAGGGACGTCAGTTTCGTAGTGCAAATCGAGGATCAAGAAGCATCCTTACCCTTGAGGCCGATTACCCATTGAGAGGATGAATTGGACGCAGATCAGGAGCACACAAGCGAAACGTAATATCACGAATATGTACAGCCCAATCCTGTGTCCAAAGGGGTCAAGCTTGGGGTCTGATAGGGAACCTGCGATGAAGTAAAAGGTGAGGTAGAAGTTGGCCTATGATGTGTGAGATATCGCTCAATGCCTCAAAATAAGCGCTGCGACTTACCAAAGAAAAATATGTGAAGCACAGACTAACGAATTGATAAAGGAATTCGACATGCAACAGGATCTTCCGAGTTATGGTATGATCTGTCTTCCATATCTGCTTGAAATGTACGAGCGAGTAAACAGCAGCGAAGAAAGCACCGTTGAGCCACCTTCTCCTTTGTGATATGAACTCGGGCACAGCATCTGCATGGCGTTAGATGATGCTGCCCTCAGTGCAGGAGTGCTTACCAGGCACATCTGTCTCTCCAGTTGCACTCTTGACATATTTCAAGATCCATCGCTCGTCTCTCTTGGCCACTAGCTCCCAGCAGAGGATACGATCTTCGGCAAGGTACATGTTTGCCGTGAAAACGTCGGCATTCTGACCATGCAAAGTTTCTCCCTTGAAATATTGACTTAATGGCCCATGTCCTGTGGCATCATTCTGAAGAGCGTAATAACGGTAGGCACTCAACGCTCCAGGCAAGACCGTGATGTACCCGAAAACGGATTCTAATGGCTTGTCGAGAATGTTAGACATCTTATACTCGAAATTTTGGGATGCTACGAGCGGATTGAGTAAGCCCAGCCACCCCTTGCCTTTGCCTGCGAAAATCTCTCCACAAGCACCAGCGACATTTGAATCGGTATCGAAAGCCTTCCAGAGATGGTA
Source organism: Stereocaulon alpinum (assembly GCA_018257865.1). Taxonomy (NCBI): domain Eukaryota; kingdom Fungi; phylum Ascomycota; class Lecanoromycetes; order Lecanorales; family Stereocaulaceae; genus Stereocaulon; species Stereocaulon alpinum. The sequence goes on along the minus strand of JAEUBA010000049.1, from coordinate 31,634 downwards.
GAGCGAGTTCGGTCCAGGCTTTGTCCCGACATCAAGTAGAATGCAGACGTTGGGGCTTAGTGCCTTTCCGAATGCGTTGAAGAACCATCGGTGAGAATTCAATTTCTTCTGATTTTTCTCCTTCAAGCAAAATATCATCTGACATGGTACAATGCCTTTCTCCGCCCCCTTAAATTTGAGATCTGCATCTAGGGAGACTTGAGTGGTGTATTCGTACACGTGCGCTGTCACTTCGCGCTGGTTGACAAGATTCTTTGCGATACCATCTTGATAGATACCCATTGCAGCAAGAGCGTCCAGCGTCCTTGGATGCACCTTTCGACGACCGTCAGAAACGATGCACACAACTATCTTTTGCCAGCCGTCTTTTCCCCAAGTTCGAGATTTCGTTCGCGAGCAGAAATGCGAGATGTTCCTCATTACGCCGTGCATGGTACGCGTGAAGTCGATCTCATCCTCATTGTACATTGTGATGCAAATGAACAGCTCTGTATCTCTTGCTGTGTTACCAATATTCTGTCTCAATTTGTAACCTTTGAGAACGAAGTCGTCAGGATCACATGTCACGGCAGTGTACCGCATATGCGTAAATTCGATCTCATCTCGCCGCGGCAGGAAGCTATAGAGGATGGTGGGAATCTTGCATTCTAGAATCAACTCTCCATTGATCAATCGGACCTCCTTCTTCGCCATTTGCGCTTGTCTTGCACCTCTGCGTTCCTGCTGCCCTGTAGGTGCGGGCCCGTAATGGTTCTCATCTTCTTTGTCATAGAGTTCGTCCGTGAACGTCGATTGAGACTGGAAGGAATTGTAAGATTTCAGGCTTGCCCTAGGGTCTCCGCTAGGCGGCCCAAAGACATCATCCTTGTTTTCGTGGATCGGGATCGCGGTAGCTTCGGCAAGGTTTCCGGACGACTGATTGGCAGCTTGTGGACCAGAAAACAATGGTGCTGGTGGCAGAGGGCGTTTTGGGCTTCCACCATACTTCGACGATGGTGTTCCTGGACGTGGGCTTCCATTGATTTCTGCTGGCTCATACGGAATATCCGAGGGTGGAGGACGAGACGACTCAGATGATTGTCGAGAGAGTAGGGATCGGGTAGGTGAATTGCGAGCGGGGATATACGGGAGGTAAGAGGGAGCATCTGTCGTTGTCGGCGCCAGTCTGGGCGCAGTGTCTAGTATCGACGGAGACTGTGATGGAGGTAGGGACGATGTGGACGACGAAGGACGGTACGTTCGTGGAGGAGACGTAGGCCTAGGGTTTTCTGGGGGTAAGCTTTGCTTTTTGAAGAATAATCGAGCTGTAGCACGGCGCTTTGGGGTCTCCGATTTCTTGCCAACTTTGGCAGAGGAGGACAATTGGGAGGAGGTTGGATTGGCTTCATCCGGATCCAAGTAGTCTATGCCATTGAGATCACTGGAATCACACGCCACGCTCTGTTTGAAGATAGGCTCAGGCAATAGGCTAGGGTGAGCAAGGGGAGGCTTGCTAAGGGAAACATACGAGCGGCGCTCTGTGTCATCATGGGTGCTTAACAGCCGCATTGTAGAGCCATTGTTCGGCATATTTGTAGGAGTATGTTCATTGGGCGTATTCGAGTAGGAGGGCGGAGCTGCAGAGTATCCTGGAGGACCTCCAAGTGGAGTAGTTGGACGGTCCATGGCGGGTTGAAGTGGAATGCGTTCGATATGATAAGGGAATGTTTATTTGCTTAGGCGATGCGCGGGACTGCTTGCTAGGGATCAATGGCCGCGTTGCGAGAGCTTTTCTCTCTCGGAGGAAAACCTAGTCCATTCACACCCAGTGTATCTCATTATGTATTAAAATGGAGTCAGTATCTTATAGTTGTACGTCAGAAAGCTTTGAAGTAATTCGAGAAGGCTGACGCTAAGAACCCAAAAATAAACTCGGCCATTGACCCAGCAACGCGCCATTTTGAGCCTAGTAATTTCGCTCTCTACTCCAATTTCGGCGCAAGGGTCAACTTTCTGCATGATTGATCCTTGACTTTGGCAGACAATGTCCGTGAAGAGGCTGTCACCAACTGCAAATCTTCTCAGGACCTCGAGGCTATTTTCCTTGCCGCCGCCGCTTCCTAAGCCACGCTCAAAGCTCACAGCTACAGAGACTCGCGACTCGGAGACAGCCACACTTCCCTATCCCACACATGCCTCTATTCAGACGACAGAAACATCTTTGAGCAAAGGTGACTGGGGTCTCAAACGCTCTTTGCCCTTGAAATCGACTACGGCATCTTCAACACCCACTGTCAATATCGATAATATAGACTCCATCGATCACATTACGGACTTCAAGTCAGCAGCAGATCACGTTCTTACACTACGAAAATGGCAAGAGCTGGACATGCCGATATCGCAGGTGGACAAGAAGAAGACAGCCTCAAATAACAGCTTAAAGTCACTGAAGAGCGTATTCGAGTCGCGATATGATAACACAGAGCTTGATAGCGGAACCCAAAGCAGAGATCCGATGAGAGAACCTAAGAAAGAGCGTTGGAAGTACAAAGGCCCTTGGATAGCTGGTCAGACTGATGGTGAATTCAATGTCTACATGGAGAAGAGTATCAGGAGAAGAAAGTTAGAGTTCAGGGAATTTGTGCGTGAGCAGCTCGCCACTGCAAAGGCGACAGCTCGACGGCGAGAGGCTATTGAGGAAGGTGAAGATGTGTACTCTACTGAAGCCACTGTTCCCGACGAAGAACTTGATAGGTACATGAAACGCCTTCGAAGCGACGAGAAGGGCATACACAAATTACTTGAGGATTTCCTTGATCTTCCGAGAGACGAAGTCCAGGCTTCTGAAGGAGGAGAATATGCAGAGTACGACGAGAAAGGCCCACCAACAACGCACCCTTCGGCCGGGTTGTCCTATCTGCGTACGGCGTCGCGCATATCAAATCATCCTGAATTCGGGCCCCAAGAATTCGATACACCTGTGCCGGGACGGGTCATAGCCCCTCAGAAGATTCAAACACGAGTTCAGGCTCGAGCCCTCATTGGGGTGGCTGGCGTTGTCGCATCAGACAGCAAAATGACGTTCAACAGAACAGGTGAATTGCAAGGTGTAGCGAACTTTGATCCAGACATTCCAGGCGGGGCGAAGATCTGGGTTCAACCACGGAGAGCGGGCATCGATTCCCTCGGAAGAATTGAATTGATAGTAGATCGCGCAAATAAGAATGCGGTCAATGTTGCCCAAGGTTTACACTCGGAGGAGCCGAAATTCCCTGAAGCTGCTGTTGCTTCCGCTCAAGATCGAGCAACTCCGACATTGACTCCTTCCCCACCAAGGACCTCAAGATCGAAACAGGGTTACGGAGTGGAGGATATGGGTGTACAGAGCAGCAGCGGGAGAGCTACGCCGTTTGACGGGCTGAATGACCAGCAGCCCAACTTCAATGATCTCTTGAGAGGTGCTTTGGCCTCTAGTTCTAAGAAAACGACTTAGGACTCCTTATTGTGGTCCACGTAATTCATTGTACATATGCAAGACTCATAATATATCTATAAGAGCTCTGAACTGTAGTGCGTGTTCCACAGTCTGCTTAATTAATTCTTCCCTCGCTTTTGCAAGGAAGTGCGCGGTGAGTCTTAAGAGCCAGCCGTAGCGTGCTTAGTCAGTCCACACAAACTTCTAAGCGAAAGCTCCTCGACTTCCACAGTCGGTCTTAGTACACAGGTCAGATCTCCATCGCCAACATGGTATGTTAAGCAAGAAACTCCGAGCTTGGTGATTGCATCTATCCACATGCTAATTTACTGTTAAGGGTCGCGTTCGCACGAAGACCGTTAAGAAATCGGCCAAGGTCATAATCGAGCGCTACTACCCCAAACTCACTCTCGACTTCGAAACCAACAAGCGCATCTGCGATGAAATTGCCATCATTGCCTCGAAGCGTCTTCGCAATAAGGTCCGCAAGTTGGCTCCCAATGTCAATTTTTAGCCATCAAGGCCCAAGATTTCTCGACTCTAATCTCATCGTTCTTCTAGATTGCCGGCTACACCACACATCTAATGAAGCGCATCCAGCGCGGCCCTGTTCGCGGTATTTCATTCAAGCTACAAGAAGAAGAGCGTGAGAGGAAGGATCAATACGTCCCTGAGATCTCGGCCTTGGACTTTACGCAGAATTCCGAGTCAGGACAGCTGGATGTGGACGGAGAAACGAAGGATTTGTTGAAGAGCATGGGTGTACGTGGAGTCTATGTGTTGGCGACTAAGTGTGCTGACTATGACATGCAGTTTGATTCGATCCCTGTCAATGTTGTCGCCGTAGCACAACAGCAGACCGTAGAGCGGCCGAGGAGGTTCGAGGGACGGCCACCAAGGACGTAGAGATGGCTTCGTGAGGTCAGACCTAAAGGCATGATTTGAAGCAAAGATGTTTTGCTATGCCTGCTTGAGGGCGCAAAGGAGATAGATAGCTTGAATGAAGGACGTTCTACACATAAGGTGTCGCTGAGCTTTCGCACGAAAGCAAGGCTTGATTGCCAGTGCTTTGCTCCTTGATGTTCTGAGCACGTACACTACCCGTCATGCCCGTTTCTGAGTCTACCGACGCTCCTCTACTCTGGCATTCATGGGTCAGCAGATCTGGGCTTGTATGGTAGATCAGATCAACCGAAAGGACGTAAGCCGTAGGCGAAGTAACCTTTCCCATGGATTATCTAGAGTTTGGTTTAACAGATAGTAAGCCTCCATCCTCCTCTCGCCTATGCATGTAGACCTGCTGGCCTCACCGAGGTGATGCAGATGCTGGGGTATATTCAAGATAAGAAAGGCTTTGTGAAATAGTTCGCAGCTTACAAAAAGCTGTCAAATGGTCTCCATGATGTCGTCCCCGTCGCACTCAACGTCCGCTCCTGGCAGCTTCTTTTCTGAAAATTGGGATTGATGGCCTTCAATGGCACCGAGCAGTCTGTGGGTCTTCCCGTCCACAATGGGAGGTTCTGGTGGCAATACTGGACCATCGGTCTTTATTCTCTCACGAATATGTGTCTCTGTAAGACCACATGATCTGCTCGGAGCAATACCATCACCCCTCTCAATTGCAAGTGCCTTCAGCTGTGCAGCCAACTGAACCCCATCTTGATCGATGTCCAGGATCCTCATTTTCTTGATCAAACCAGCTTTGCCATCCGCCCCTCGTTGTATTTCAGGTTTGTCTTCCAGAAGCACGACAGCCTCATCAGTAGCGGTTCGTGTCCATGCAGGCTCCTCACTCAATTGCACCTTGATGTAGAGAGCCCGCCTACCACAGTCATCGGAGCACCACCGCTCCAGTTCTTGCTTCTCAACGAACCTCAGAGTGTCATTTCCCTTGCCCTGACCATTCAAGATCCTGTACTTTGCTTTGGTGTTTTGTAACCTATTGGGTCTAGGACATAGTACATAGCCGCACCGTTTGTTGATGTTCCGCTCCTCGATTAGTGAATCGTAGTCTGACGGTCGGAAAGGTCCTACAAAATTTCTGACCAGAATTGAGTCTGCACTTGAGGGGTGCGCAGGGTCTGCAGTAGATGAAGTGGGTAAGTCCAGAAGACTTTCGGTAGAGGCTAGTATTAGCGCTTCCACGTCTTTACGTTGCTGAAGTAGTTGGGCATGATAGAGAGCTGTTTCTGTATTACGATCTTCTCGAGAACGAGCAGGTGGAGGAGAAATGGCTGTGATAGAAGTGGAGGGCTTCTTCAAAATGGATTGAGGCATATCTTTCGGCATGTGCAATTCCACAGAGGGCTATTGTATTTACTCCAGACATGCGGCGGTCAGAATGACACATAGTCCAGAGCCACCTCTTTGGCCTCCTGATTCTCTGGGTCTCTATGATCTGTAGAGCGAAGTGGACTCAGGCGAGGTAGAATGATAGTTACGAACGGAACGGGTTTACCCCGGGCCGTTCAATCACCTCTTACACTCCACCATCACCAGTGACAAAGACGCGACAGCTCAGCTTCGCCAGTATACGCAGAAGCTACAGTTGCTGCATGGTTTCCGGAGGAAGATACCGCCTTTGGTCATTGTACTTGTGTCAGTCGTCTGTACCTCTCTACTTTCTCGCTTTACAACGGTCGTTAAAGCTCATAACCATCTAGCGTACCCTCGGCCGACTCGGTAAGCAAACTTCCAATATTCGCTCATATAAGACGCCAGAATTGGAGACTTAGAGAGTGTTCAGGACCATTGCAATCTATCTGTAACTTCCAGCGGATCCAGGCTCTGCTTTAGGACAAGCTATACGTGGATGGGAGAGCCCCAAGAAGTCCAATTCGCAAACATGGCCACGCCCCCCTTCCGCGTCAAAGCTTTATACGACTATCAATCTGAAGAACCAGATGATCTCAAATTTCCCAATGGGCAGCTCATAACGGTGACAGAGGAAGAGGATGCGGACTGGTATTTCGGAGAATATGACGATTCTGCAGGCAGCAAGCAGGAAGGATTATTTCCCAAGAATTTCGTTAAGATCTTTGAACCGGAGACACCTCCACGTCCATCACGGATGAGTCGATCGAAGAAAGAACTCGAGTCCTCAGCATTTAGCAATGAAGCAGAGAAGAGTCCCAGCGCTCAGGAATCTGATGTCCAACCACCAGAGGCCTCTGCTCCTCTCGAAGATGCCAGTGTCCCCAGTGAACCTATAGAGGTGACGCAGGAGCCAAGTGTTCAACAACCCAGCGTGGAAGCTGCCTCTGCTACGCCGCCCACCATGAAACCCGCTCTACCTGTAGCATCGAAGCCGGCACCTCCACGAGCAGATAAGCCAGCATTGGGTTCTTTCCGTGATCGCATCAATGCCTTCAATAAACCTGCAGCGCCACCAGTCGCCCCGATGAAACCCAGTGTTCTAGGTGCTAGTGGGTCTGGCTTCATCAAGAAGCCCTTTGTCGCACCTCCTCCCAGCAAAAACGCCTACGTCCCACCGCCTCGCGAACCGCCACCCCAGAAGGTGTATAGAAGAGAGGAGGATCCGGAGATCATGGCTCAAGCACCGCGAGAGGCCGAGAACGATGATATACCCACGCAACCTCAAACAGCCCCTTCCACGGACGATGCAGAGGACCAGCCAAAGCCCACAAGCTTGAAGGACAGAATTGCTTTGTTACAAAAGCAGCAGATGGAACAGGCTGCACGACATGTAGAAGCAGGCCAGAAGAAGGAGAAGGCAAAGCGCCCTCCTAGAAGACCTGCTGAGCCACAAGACCCGACTCTTGAACGAGAAGAAGAATTCCGAGGTGACAATCTAGAACGGATGAACAGTGGTGATACGACAGGCAAGCGATCTATGGATGCAGCCCGGCCCTCTGCTAGACCTCGAAAATCTCGAGAAGCCACTCCTGTAGGTAGCCCAGGAGTAGTTGCACCACGAGAACTGCTCAGCGATCCAAATGATGCCGATCAGTCCGGTGTAGGGGATACAGAGGATGGTGAAGAACTATCTACCGGTCGAGATGACAGCGACGAGAAGCCGCATCGTAAAGGCTCCTTGCCCTCCCAGAGAACGCCACAAGCACCTGTTCAGGAAGCGGACATTGGAGACGAGGAAGACAACGCGGAAGGGGATGAAGCTGAGGAAGAAGAAGAGGAAGACGTCGATCCGGAGGTGAAGAGAAGAATGGAAATTAGAGAACGTATGGCCAAGATGAGCGGTGGTATGGGCATGGCAGGGATGTTTGGTCCCCCAGGGGGTATGCCCCCTAGGATCGCTACGAAGCAGGTTTCAGGCTCAAGCGATAGAAAAGCCTCTGGCAACTCCACTTCAGCGCTGACTGACAGCCCGCAATCTCGCGCGCCTCCTGTTCCTATCATGCCTATGTCTGGCCTTCAGAAAGTTCGAAGCCCTGAGCAGGATGATTTTCAACCAGAAGGTGGTAGAGAAGATGCGGACGAACTGAAGTCTGTAAGAAATTGGAAAGATCCAGGAGATGCGCCCGAGGTTGAAGATATGGAGGAGCCTGTGGCGCCCTCCAGAAGATCAACAGAACGAGCTGTACCCTCATCCATCCCTCAAGGTAGTCACTCTGAAGTTCTTCGTGCTCCAGTCAAGATCTATGCTGATTGTTTTAGATCGCCCTGTCCCTCTTCCACCAGGCCAAAGCAGAGGAGCTCCCCCGCCTGTGCCTTCTGAGCGTCCGGTTCCCCCTCCGCCTAGTGAATGTGGGTTTTGCCTGGTAATCAGAACATTTTGAGACACTGACTTTCCATAGCACGGTCTGTGCCACGCCTACCTCCTAGCCAGCCAATGTCGCCGAGCGAGGGTTCCGAGTCTGACGACGAGATGTCGTTGCATGCGAGAAACTCACTGAAAATACCTGCTGTAACTGATAGTGCTCGGCCCAGCAGCCGAGGAGGACCTCCTCCAGTCCCTTCTTCTGCCGGTCCACCGCCATCTTTGCCCAATAGATCTGCAGCTCCTCAGTCACGTCCTTCGGACTATGTAGGGCAAAGTCCCAGCATGGATTCATCTGAGATGTCTCCCACTTCACCCCAAGCCCCACCTAATCGAAGCAGTCGAGTGCCACCTGTACCAGGCTCTATGATGCCGTCTACGCCTTCAAACAGAGCACCACCGCCGCCGCCCCCTGCGAGAGTTCCTTCTTCACGAGCTCCTAATGGAGATGGGAGGATGCCGCCAGTGCCACATACTCTACCCAAAGCTCGGGAGACTGTGGAGAGCGACGAAGAAGTCACCGAGTACGAAGGTGATTATGACACAGACATGGCCTCAAGCGCACCACACAAGGATGCGCTCCATCAGTCTCACGCACGGGCCTCAAGTCTTGAAGATGACTCAATGACTGATGAGACATCATTACACCATCCAGGTCTTCCATCTCTCGGCCCGCCAATGTCAGGCGCACCACGTGCTGTTCCGCCTCCACCACCTAATCTGCCTCCTAGGAATGATCGTCAATCTTCCGAAATGCCAAGGGGTGCACCGCCGCCGCCACCGCCGCCCCCGCCCAAGGAGCAGGAATACAACGAGGAGGACGAGGACTACGATCCGTATAATTATTCAAGGTCTGGACAGCGTCATCCTTCAGGAGGCCAGTACGAGATGGAAGGTCCAACGACGCCTAGACTCGAAGATCTTGAGCCTAGTCATCCTACCTCTCCACCTCAGCGAGCCATGCCACCACCGACTACTCCACCCTCACAGCAGTATGCCTCTTCGAGCAACATGCCAGTACCGGGTAGATCTGGTCCAAGGCAATCGATGGACGTCCAGCGGACTAGTACCACTATCCGCAGGTCAACGGATGCGCCCAGGGCCTCCGGCGAGCAAGGTTTCATAGCCAGCGACGTCGATCTTGCACAAGGTAGTCAGTGGTGGGCTCGGCCTGACACCCCTCCGCCAGCCTTCCAGAACCGTCGCGATTTGATATTCGAGATAGAAGAGACTAGTACCACAAGGCGGGGTGGGAAGCAAGCGATCGCCAAGATCGTATATGTTCTTTTCATGGACTACTCGCAGACTGTGATTACTGCACATTTTGAAGCAAAAGACCCAGCCAACGCTAGCCTTGAGCAACGCCACGAACCCCCTCCGCAGAACCTGCGACAAGATCAGCTGGAGAGTGCTCATACTCGATTTGGCTCACGTATTGCAGAAGCGGCAAATGCGAAAGAGGGGGCGGTAGTTGGTGACGGCTCCCCACATGCTTTGGTTCAGGATCTCATGTACGCATTGCCGGACGCTTTGTTACCTGTCGGTGTGCGCGCCTATGGGGCCTTGGTATACGCCAATCTGGCGAACGCCTCCGTGCGACAATTCGATGAGATTCGTGCAGGTGATATCGTGACGTTCCGTAACACTAAGTTTCAGGGTCACCGCGGTGCTATGCACACCAAATACGCCATCGAGGTCGGCAGGCCTGATCATGTCGGCGTAGTGATCGATTGGGATGGTACTAAAAAGAAGGTCAGAGCTTGGGAGCAGGGTCGGGAGAGCAAGAAAGTCAAGGCGGAAAGTTTCAAGTTTGGTGACATGAAAAGCGGCGAAGTGAAGGTCTGGCGTGTCATGGCAAGGAGCTGGGTCGGCTGGGAGGGTCAAAATTGACGGCTCACTTCTGTCATTGGTCAACAAATTCTTCACACAGTGATCTGTTTCATCCTTGCATAGTCATCCGAAGGTAGCCCGCTCTATCGAAGCATAGCGTTGAATTATTTATCCTCGCACCTACTTGCACGATTCTGATTCTTTGTGCTGCCAAAGCTAATTTATCCCTATCGACCCTAAGTCTCCCAAAGACTCTGCATTTACAAAGATTATATGACCGTCAATGATATGACTTTTCATATATCAGAGCAGAAAAAGGTGCATAAGCAGTTTGATAGGCCGTGTTCTGGCGTATCTTGGACTCTTCCTCGGGCAATGCTTCCTTACCATTGATGATATCCGAGCGCTCAATGGCTCTGTTCCCATGAACGGAGCCGTAAAATCTGCACGGGAAGGGTGTGACGCGCGTGAAAGTGTCTTGTATGAGTCGTTGAAAGAGAAGCTACCGAAATGCAAATACGGCCCTCTCCAACGGCACCCTCTCCGTCTCCCATGCCAACCAATCACTTCTCGTCGTAGGCAATAACCCCATTCCGTTGACTTTCCAAACTCCCAACGCCAGTGCCACGCAATTCATCAGCACATAGCACGCCTTGACAAGCCACAGCTGATTCTTTGTACCCTCCGTCTCAAACCTCCTGAACACTTGGTTTGTAGACAGTAACCCCTGTATTGGATTCTTGAACAGCATGAAAACCATCATTATGCTGAAGATCTGAAGACTATTGCCGGACATATACATCATGATCGCATTCATGGGAAGGGCTTTGGCGGGCGCTATCGCAAGCTCCCAGGACTTCTTAAGCTTGAGGGTATCGGTTTCGGCGGTACTGGGAGGCTTGCGGGCAGGAGCTTTGGAAGAGGCTGTAGAGCGCTGGGGAAGCGGTTAGTGGGTCTTTCAATTAGGGCAAGAGCGCGATGGTGGTGTACTTTGCCAGAGCTGGCTGGTTCAGTGTAGCCCGGTGGATTCGCAAAGCTTGTATTCTTCGGTTTGGGTCGCGGAGGACTGTTCAGATCTATGACCCATTGAGGCGGTGGAGGGACCTTTGATGGAGGTTCTGATGCCATCGTGAGTCGTTGGTGTTGAGAAGGCGAAGAAGCTTCAGAGCTTTAGAGCTTACCTACCGTAGGGGAGTGCTGCTAGTGGTCAAGACCGTCAGCCCTAGCCGGGAAGGCTAGCCAAAGCATTCGTAGCCGGAGCTCACTCTGAATCCCTCAATGTATCTTTGTTTGAATGTGCACGACTGTAATGTCTGTTACCCTCTAGTTTCCAGTTCTTCATCGTTCACGAGGCTGTCCGGAGTATGTCGTTCTGGTCATTGTTAGGGACACAGTCCTGTGTGGCCTAAGTGCCAATAACAGTCCATATTGAGTGCCATAAAGAGTCAATATGGCCACCAGTGGGGGGGATGCAAAACTTTTCGCGAGGGTATGTCCGTTTGTTCTCGTTCAATCGCTTCCCACTCTCGCCGTTCATTTGAAAGTATGGCATTACCACGCCTTGCTTGGACTTTTATCAATGGCCGACCAATATCAAAACCCGTCCTTCTACAATCTGATGTCGTCGTACCTGACAAGCATGGCTGGTCTTGCATCTCGTCAAATAGCTGGTCCTGACCCTCACCCTGGCACTCCGGTTGATCCTCGTGACCTTCTTCCGAAGCCAAAGCTGACTGACGGTCTTCAATTGAAGGGCAAAGTTGCCGAGCTGAGATTGGAGCTCAACAGCGGAGGGAAGAAAGACAAAAACCACTCTGCGAAGAAAATTGCTCTGAAGAAGATTGTTGCCAATATGACAATGAGCAACAACGATATGGTCGCCCTCTTTCCTGACATAATCACGTGTATGCAAATACCGAGTCTGGAAGTCAAGAAGATGTATGCTAAATCGGCCCGGTCTCGATGATCTTTTCTTAGGCAGCAGATGGTTGACTACTGAGTAGGTGTTTCCTTTTCTTGGTTAACTACGCTCGGATGAAGCCAGATATTGCGATAAAGGCTCTTCCTGTCCTTGTACTTGTAAGTTCCTTTACTTCCAGATATGATTGGCCCACTCCAACGGGCGTACTTGCAGGACATGGAAGACAACAATCCTTTGATACGTGCCCTTGCCCTCCGCACCATGTCCTATATACATGTTCGCGAATTCGTGGAAGCTGCCTTTTCACCCGTGAAATCGCTGCTAAAGGATCCGGACCCGTATGTACGAAAAACTGCCGCCTTTGCAGTAGCAAAGCTCTACGACCATGACAAAGTCCTTGTCGAAGCATCCGATTTAATTGACAGACTGAACACCATGCTAAGGGACGATAACCCAACGGTCGTATCGAGTGCGTTGGCAGCCTTAATGGACATCTGGGAAAGGAGCGAGACCATCAAACTCACTATCGACTATGCTAGTGCTTCTAAGATCGTACAGATTTTGCCAGATTGCTCCGAGTAGGTAGCATCTAATTCTTGACGTTCGGATCTAATGTGAGCTCAGGTGGGGCCAGACATACATTCTCGAGGCTCTTATGTCATACGTTCCACAAGATCCTCAAGAAGCAGGACTTCTCGCAGAGCGGGTCACGCCTCGGTTGTCGCATGCGAATTCATCTGTCGTACTAACCTGCACGCGGGTTATACTTTACCTCATGAACTACATTGCCGATGAGAAGCAGATCTCTGGCTTGTGTAGAAAGTTGTCTCCACCTTTAGTCACACTACTTGCTAAAGGGCCAGAGATCCAATATCTCGCTCTCCGAAACGCGCTATTGATACTGCAGCGAAGACCTGAAGTACTGAGGAACGATATCCGAGTCTTCTTTTGCAAATACAATGATCCAATCTACGTCAAAGTCACGAAATTAGAATTGATCTTCATGCTCGCTACGGAGAGGAATATCAAAGAGGTCCTTACAGAGCTAAGAGAGTAAGTCGTTCTCGAGCCGCCTAGAAAGGTCAAGCCTGCATCATGTTGGCCGCTGACATGCAAGTAGATATGCTACGGAGATTGACGTCCATTTTGTACGTAAATCAGTACGAGCGATTGGTAAACTAGCCATCAAGATCGAACCAGCGTCTCAACTCTGTATTGACTCTCTTCTCGAGCTGGTGGCAACCAAGGTCACATACATCGTGCAAGAAGCGACTGTCGTGATTCGAAATATATTCCGCAAATACCCAAATCAATACGAGTCCATCATTTCGGTTCTTTGCGAGAACCTAGATTCACTTGATGAACCTGAAGCGAAGTCTGCGATGATTTGGGTGATTGGCGAGTACGCAGATCGGATCGAGAACTCCGACGTCCTCCTGGACGACTTTCTCTTTTCCTTCCATGACGAACCATTGGAGGTCCAGCTTGCCTTGCTCACAGCTACGGTCAAGCTTTTCATTCAAAGACCAACCAAAGGACAGGACCTGGTGCCTAAAGTTCTGAAATGGGCCACTGAGGAGACCGATAGCGTTGACCTCCGAGATCGAGGTTACATGTACTGGAGGTTGCTTTCGACAGACGCTACTCTTGCAAAACAGGTCGTGATGGGTCCAAAGCCGCCCATCACCGCCGAGTCGGAAAAGCTGGACCCTGCGACATTGGAAGAGATGTGCCTTAATGTCGGAACACTTGCCACTGTTTATCTTAAACCTGTTCAGCAGGTGTTTAGGAACGCACGAGCTAGAAAGCTGGTTGATAGCCCAGCTCTACAGAAACATACCCTACCCACTGTCATCGCAATGGAAGCGCAGAGAGCGCTGCCCTCAGTCATGAACGGATCGGGGCCACAGACGGCCGACGGAGCTGGTACTGGAAGGGCGAACTTTTCGTCAGCCGTTGAAGCAGCAGACGTCTACTTTTCAAGCCTGAACACCGGCATGGGCTCTATGGACATTGGAGGAGATGATGGCTTTGGAGGAAGTCCTACGGCAGGTGCGCCAGGAGATAGGCAATACGTTGTCAATCAGAGCAACCCTCACCAGGTGTATCAGCCCCAGATCGGAGGAGGAAATGGTGACTTGCTTGACCTTTAAACTCATATGGAGCGAAGAGGTCGTAAGGTCATTAAGTTTACTCCAGCTACAGTGGTTGATCACTGTTGATCTGACGTCATATTGTACATAGCTTGTAAAGGACCCATCCTTTCAAGGTCCTTTAATGTTCTTATAATGAATCATGACAAGAAATGTATAATGGTAAGTCCTTGTAAGATCCTAAAAGCCGGGCGTTAGAACCGAAGTACGGTGTCCCGGGATAACCAATTGGTCATATCAAATATTTTAAACTTTTATTTCTGAAAACCTACCCCACTACATTTGCAACTCTTAATAATCTAGTAACTACACCACCACCAGCTATTAACTATCTATTAAGTAACTCAAATAGTTGTTTCTATACGTAATAAACCCTTACTGGTAGTTAGAACTATACGCTGTCGTCTCCCGCTACCGTATATATCACCGCCGGAAATAGGTGAAATACTTATATTATCTCTACTAATAATATATAGTAGACTGCGCTAACTACTCCCTATAGGTAAGATAACCTCCTACTAGCCTCCCGCCCTCCTTCTATATACTATCCTACGTCTACGAGTAGCTAGGCGGGTTATAATTCTACCCTACTATTATATAGTCTAAGTCTCCGCCCTAGCTAGTAGTAGGGAAGGCCCGCCTATAATATATACTAATAAGTATATATATACGTATTACTATAGAGGTCCTTATACTTTACTAGTGCCTTAGTTAGTAGCTAAGATATAGCTAAGTACTACGTAGTAAGTACTTAGTAATCTATACCGCTATTAAGTATATATAAAAATATAGGTTACGGAGGGCCTATAGTTAATAGTAGTAGACTTAGTAGTAGCGGTATTAGCTTAATCGTATTAGAAACACCTAAGTAGCTAGAGACTATATAGAGTAATACTATATAGGAAGGATTAGTTAATTAGTTAGATAATTCTATTATTAGAAAAGTAGGCGTATTCTATACTACTCCTTAATATATACTACTTTACTACCTATAAGTTAATAT
The DNA here is from genome assembly GCA_018257865.1 of Stereocaulon alpinum. Taxonomy (NCBI): domain Eukaryota; kingdom Fungi; phylum Ascomycota; class Lecanoromycetes; order Lecanorales; family Stereocaulaceae; genus Stereocaulon; species Stereocaulon alpinum. The sequence goes on along the minus strand of JAEUBA010000049.1, from coordinate 16,535 downwards.
TTATAACTTCAAAAAACATTAATAATAATACGGTCGGCAGCGATAGTAATATAATATATAAGCCTTAGATTAGACCTTAGAGTAGTACTATAATAGTATACTAAGGGCGAGTAGTCTTAAAGATATTCGATTATACCCTACTATTACTATTATACCTAATATCACGGCTTCTTCTTCTTATTCTTACGCGCACCAGTCTTTAACTTAGTAGGATTAATAGTAGAGGATAGCGAATAAGGACGCTTCTTACCTTATAATACTATTAGTATATTAATCGTATTATTATTAGTATTCTTTATATAATTAGCGATATTTATATAGTTTTAAGGAAATAACTTACCTTAAGAGATTTAAGACTACTAAACTTTTCTATAACCTATACTATAAGGTCTTCTTTCTTAACTTCTTCTTCTTCCTTAACCTTCTACTTTCCTTTCCCTTTTAGTTATAGAGTTATAGGTATCTTAGAGACCTTTACTACTAAAACCTTCGCTGCTATATACTTCTTAGGAGCCTCTACTAGAATATATCTTTACCTCTCCGCCTTATATTCTTCTTCCTCCGCTACCTCTACCGCCTTAGGGTCGTCTTTAGCTATCTTATAGATTAAGTATAGCTCTTTCTCCTTAACTCTATTAAGCCTAATACGTAGTATAAAGTTATATACCTATACTAGAGAATTAGCCGTATCTCCTATTATTACCGGTATACTATATAAACTATTACCTTAAATCCTAGGAGAGATCTAGACCCTATTAACCCCTACTACGTTATTAAAGATAAGCTTAGCGCTAGCTCTATAATTAGCGAAAAGGGTATTATAAATCTAATCCTCTAAAGAATTAATCTTCGTATTAAAGATAGTATAAAGTATAATTCCTAAATATATCAGCTAGGACTATATAATATAATATTATATTATACTAACTATATTAGCGATTATTAATATAGGTCCTCTAGTAATTATTAGTAGTAGTACGGAGATAATATTACTAGCGAGGAATAATAGATATAAGCTATTTCTTAGCTACTATCCTACTTCTAGGGTAGGTAGGTTTGGGGATAGGATATAGGTTTAAGGAGGAGGACGTATATACTACGCTATTACCGGTATAAGGGCGCGAAGTTGCAGCGCTATAAGTCTAATTTATTAAAGCGGTACGTCTTAATACTATAAGTATTATACCCTTATATAGAAGGCGTAGTTCCTAGAAATAATTAGTAAAAAATATATATAAGTAGGACTTACTTACCTCGCCTCCTTAACTCTCTCTAATATAGTTATCCTTAGAACTAATATATAAATAATTACTACCGCAACCTTTACTAGGTTTTACTATAGTAAAGTAGTCTTTTCTACCTCTCTCTAAGTAAAACCGTCCTAGTAGAGACGATATTATAATAGGTGTGTAATAGAATTTATCGCTAGTAGTTAAGAAAGGATCTAGGGGTTATTACTTAAGGAATAATCTAGGGGAATTACCTAGTATTTTAATTATAATTTAGGATAGCGGTATATCTTAGATATAGTCGAATTTCTACTATAGAGTACTTAAAGGAGATATTTCTAGCGGAGAATAGTACGCCCCTAATTCTATATAGATCTTCTTAAAACTTTAGATAATAACTATAGTTATAGTACTCTAAATTATATTAGAATTATATAGATAGGGAGGAAGTAGGGGGAGAGCTTAATATAGTTAAAAACCGTCGTATTATCCGTCCTAAGCACCTATACTAACGCTAGTATATAGAAACCTTTAGGAGTAGAGAACTTAACGAATATTTAAGGTATTTTCGATATTTTTAATTCTAAATTATTATTTTAACACCTCTCTTTAAGAAACTAGTACTAATATATAAATCCGTTTAGTAGTTATTAATCTCTTCTATATTAAAGATATTAGTTTATCCTTAGAGGTATATAGGGAAGAAAACCCTACAGCGGATATTAATAAATACTAAGAGAGGGGTCTAAAACTTATAACCGCTATAACTTTTATAATACCTAATTAATTTTCTTTAAAAAAGTAGTAGTAAGTAGCCTAAACTAAGCCCTTTTAAGATTATTAAGTACGCTAGGGATATAAGGTATTATTAATAGTTTTTAGTACTAGGAGAGATATAGTATAAGTAGGGCTAAGTATTAACGGGTACTACCGTAGTTAATAACGCTAGTAGTTAGGTATACTATAAGGGTTAACCCGCCTACTTCGCCTGCTAAGCTAGGAAATCGAAAATAGTACCTTACCGATAGTAAGGTCTAAAGATAATACTATAATATCCCTATATATTAAAAATATATAGGGACCTTAAGAAGGGTCCTTATAAGGAGGGTAAAAAAGGAAATAAGGATATCTTATTAATCCGTTATATATAATTAGTTAATTAGTTGTTTAGAAATATACTATTTTTTTATTACTTAATATAATTACTTAAGGTAATTGCGTAAGTAATATAGCTAAAAAAATTAATTATAATACTTTTTAAATCTAATACTTTATTTAAGTATATCTTAGAGAGCCTCCTTACCCCCTATAGGCGAATCCGCCGCCTCCGAATAGATCTTATTATTAGACTTAGGCCTAAGCTTATTATCTAGCTAATCCTAGAATATATTAGGCTCCTTATACCTACGAGCGTTCTAAAACGCGTCTATTACCGTTTAAGAAGGTCGCTACCGCCCTGCTCCGGTAGAGGTCTCTATACTAGTAAGGATTAGTTCTATACCTAAGATAATATATTAGCGGATTACCTCCCTAAGCTTTATATAGACGGGACTATATAGTCGCTACCCTATTCTAGTAGTAAGGATATTAGAAGCCTTTAGTATATCTAAGTTATATCTAAGCTTTAGAGCTTTTTAGTAGCACTACTCCTTAGTTACTAGTAGTAAATATTCGTCTATATTATAGGCTTATAATTCCGCCCTTAGCTTTTTAATAAGCTTTAGATTAGGTATACTAGCGTACTTCTCTACTAGCGGTTTAGGAAATTTATAAAGATACTAAGGTTTACTAGAGACTATATATAGACGATTCTTTTAAGTATAAATCTTATAAGTATTTTAGTTCTCTATAAATTTATAGGCTTCTTTACGAATTAAGCGTATATAGACGGCGTAGTAAGCTAGTTAATTATAAAGCCTATTATATTAATAGTATCCTTCTTCTTACGCGATATTAAAAAAGAGTACCTAGCGGTATAGTATAGAAGACTATAGATATATCTACTAAGCCTTAATTCTTTAGTTTATAGTACTCTTCCTAAATATCTAATACTTCTTAAAAGGTCTTAGTCTCTTAATACGGTCCTCTTACGCGTAATATAACTACTAGTAAGCGTTTATAATAAGAATAGTCTCTATCCCCTAGTTAGAACGGATTATATTAGGTATAGTTTTTACCTCCGCTAAATAGTCTAAATATTACTTTACTATACTAATTACTATATAAGCTAAGACTCTAATATAGATCTATAGAATTTTGCGAGAATAGGCGTTAATTACGGCGTAGATCTAAACGCTAAAAAACTCTAGCTTATAATACGCGTTAATAGACTAGATTACGTTAGGTCTTAGTATAGTATATTTTTAGTATTTATATTATTTCTTTTTAAATCTTCGCTAGATACCTTCTAGATCGACTAATCTTATTCTATATATTAAATTATACTTAGAGATAGTAATCTTATTATATCGGAAGTAGGTATAGAGGTATATAAACCTAAAGTCTATAATAGCGCCTTCAGCTAGGTATTTCTATATAATACGGAATATCTTACTATCTTAAAACTATACTTATTTAATCTTACGCCTCCGCTAGTAACCTATCTTAAGCCTAATTCGCTGAAGTAATCTAAGTTATATAGGTATTCCTATATCTTCTAATTTAACTCTTATCTCTTAATCCGTTACCTAGCGTTTATAGAAGAGGAAGGTAATTATTATATTATAGAGTTAAGGGTCTTAATACTTATTATTAATATATTTCTTCGCGCCCTATTTATTTAGGCGCCTCCGTAGTATCTTTATACTAACTATAGGGTAGTATCTATATACCTAAGCGAGGATATCTTTAGTAGTAGTACCCCTATTATAGGTATTAAAGATCTATTCTTAGTAGGGGTCTAAGTTAATTTTACGGGGCGCTATAAGGATAAGAGGTAGGAATTCGATAGAGTACTATTAGATAAGCTATACTATAGGCGCTGTAGATAATTAGATTACTGGTGGTGGTGTAGTTACTAGATTATTAAGAGTTGCAAATATGGTAGGGTAGGTTTTCAGAAATAAAAGTTTAAAATATTTGATGTGACCAATTGGTTATCCCGGGACACCGTACGAAGCTGCATAAATGAAACGTAAGGTACCTTACCAATGGAGGAAGGCCTCGGTTATCGGTCTTCCTGCGCGTCAACGGAAACGCGGCACGATACCTTCGGCCATGGGTTATGTTAGTGGGCAGCGAGATGACAACACCAATGCTATTTACGATGCTCGCCACAAGGAAAATCAGTAAGGCAGGTGCCTCCAGATCGACTGGAGTTACTTCGAAAAGACTCCTTGCACCCTCTTCTACTATGATTCAATCGGACTTCCCTTGCTTCGATGGACCCAAGAGAGGAAGAAGAAGCTGACAATGTCCTGGCTCTCCAGAGCACGTCGCCAGCCATTGGAGGGATGTTAGGGGAGAAGACTTTTGCAAGCCAAAACGATAATCTGTGCCAGCATGGAGGTCGTGTATCTGTAACTGGTGAATCGTGCCCTGGCTGTAGAAGTAATGTGAGTACCACAACCATCTGTGATGCAGAGCGTTGGTGGCTCGTTGGACTTCCACGACTGACATTTGCCAGAAAGCTGATCGAAACCTTATCAATGGAGAAGAGAGTGTGGTTGCGCAAGACCAGCCTCGAAAGTCGGAGGAGCAGGGCATTGACGAAAAGGGGTCCCCACTTCACAACCCACAAGGACATGTGGTCGACAGCGAAGCCGTACCGCCTCAGGCGGACTCGCCCACGCATCGGGGACCCGAGGACCTTGAAGCTCTTCACCGCGCGTCATCTGGACCAGCATACTCCGTTTTCAGCAGTCGCCAGAGACAATTCATTGTGTTCATGGTGGCATGTGCAGGATTCTTCTCGCCACTTTCTGCCAATATCTACTTTCCCGCCTTAAATTCCCTATCTGCAGACCTTGAAGTCCCCAAAGAGCTCATCAACTTGAGTCTAACATCCTACATGATTTTCCAAGGCCTAGCTCCTACGGTGTTTGGGGACCTTGCGGACATGACTGGCAGGAGGCCAACCTACATTCTTGGGTTTGTAATATATATCGGCGCAAACGTTGGACTCGCTTTACAGAATAATTATGCTGCTCTTCTTATCCTAAGGTGTCTGCAAAGCACCGGCAGCAGCGGGACGGTGGCCCTAGGAAATGGGGTCGTCGCAGACATTGCTTCTAGCGGCGAGAGGGGCAGGTTCATGGGTACGTCTTCTAAATTGCCGATCATCGAGGAAAACAGCTGACCCTGGATAGGTATCGCTCAATTTGGCCCGATGGCAGCCCCTGCCATAGCACCGGTCATCGGTGGTATCATTACCCAGTTTCTCGGCTGGAGATGGCTCTTCTGGTTTTTGACCATGCTAGCTGTTGTATACCTCATTCCTCTGGCCATAACATTCCCTGAGACTGGCCGCAATGTTGTTGGTAATGGCTCGATCCCACCGCCGGCATGGAACATGTCACTGCTCGATTATCTGAAGACACGTAGGAATGAACACGGTGACAGCTTGAGCCGGACGGCTTCGCGTCAAGCAATGAAAGCAGCACAAGCGGAGCTCGCTAGCAAGAGAAAGCTGCGTTGGCCAAACCCTCTCAAGACAGTACACATAATCCTAGAGAAGGATGTTGGGATGCTTTTGCTGTACAACTCTTTGGTCTACACTGCATTCTATGATGTCACCGCCAGTTTGCCTAGTCAATTCCGGGAAATATACGGGTTCAACGAATTGCAGATCGGGTTTGTGGTACATCCCTTGTATCGTCACTTCACAGTGCTAATGACAGACTAGACTGAGTTTCATTCCCTTCGGCGTTGGATGCTCCATAGCTTCTATCCTCTTTGGCCGTCTCATGGACATCAATTACAGACGCGTAGCCAAACAAGCTGGGTTCAAAATTGACATTACAAGAGGTGACGACATGCGGCACTTCCCTCTCGAGAAGGCCCGCATACAAGTCTTTATTGTTCCACTCTACATTGGTATTGCGGCCATTTTGTGTTGGGGCTGGGTACTCGAGCGGAATGCCCCACTAGCTGCACCTCTTGTCCTTTCCTTCTTCATCGGCCTTTGTCTGACTGGATCGTTCAATGTCATGAGCACCATGCTCGTTGACTTGTATCCTCTGAGCCCTGCAACAGCTACAGCCGCTAACAACTTAGTGCGGTGCTTAATGGGTGCTGCAGGCACCGCTGTTATCATTGAGATGATTCAGGGCATGGGAAGGGGATGGTGTTTTACTTTTATTGCAGCTTTGATATTCTTCACTAGCCCGCTGTTGTGGGCTGAGTTGAAGTGGGGGCCAACATGGAGAGAAGAGAGAAGGGTGAGAATTGAGAGTCATGAACAGGAGCAGAATTCGAAATGCCGGAGTTGAAAATGGGTGTGTGAGAGCAGGAGGAGACAAAGAAGCGGTAACAGTTTTACGAAGCATGTTGAAGTGTATGAAGCCGCGGCTTTTCTCCCAGTAACCAGATCGATACAGATTCTGCACGTTGAAATTTGTCTACGATGAAGATCGATTCCCTAAGGTAGCCGTGCTAATTGGCTTCAAGGAGTCCCTTGTCTCAAAGGCTATGAAGTGGTTGGGACATGGCCTAAGGTAGGTAAGTGGTAGGTGATCAGACTAGCCCCCATGTTCGTGCTGTTGGACCATCTCCAGGCGTTCAAGCGAGATTTCACCCGCCGTTGTTACAGGGCCTAGCGGGTTACAGTGGCAATCCAATCCGTCCTGACCCTGTAGGAGAATTTGGCGCGCATGCTAAGGACAGATTGCCGCCGCCCGTTCACTGGCTTAGCCATGGCCTCCCTATAGCGTCGACCACCGTATCCGGAAGTTCGAACCACTTATATTTGTACGCTTTGACTTCAGCATTGCACGGGACGTTTCGGACGTTTATCCAACCGGCCAAGAACGTTGCTACTGGAGATCAAAGCAACGGCCACTAATGGCGCTTCTGCCAGTGCAGAATGGACTAACAAGATGAACAGATCCTCAAATTGTATCATACATGTTGACACAAATACACGGGTACAAAGGAGCCTAGCCCGGTCCTTAATGGTTGCGTCAGTTCCTTCACTGGCTCTGGCAAGTCCAGCATGTAATCAGGCCGCTTTGCTCTCATGCAGCTTCTGCTTGATTGAGAAGTGCTAAATTGGCTTGTTTGCGCTAAGGTCTAGCTTGCTTCTCTACGCTGTTATCCTGGACATCTGCGATTATACATGTGCACGTCAGGCCGTCAGCATAGCTCTGGAATCTGCGCATCTACAGTCATCCTGTATTCCTACAGTCATACGAGTGCAGATCTGGCTGTCAGCATAGCTCTGGACTCTATACATCTGCAGTCATCCTTTTTCGGTGTATTCATTCTGTGCATACTATAAGTTCAATCTGGTCTACGCCGTCCATTTCTGTTCCTTGTATTACCCCCAAGAGGAACTTATTCTATTTGCAATGGCGGAAATATCAATCCTCCCTCCCAAACATGCTACAGACACCGAGAGATCCTCGGATGCTGGAACGAGTAGCGGTGCACCCCAAGTGAGTGATGAGAAACTGGGATCTGGGCTGAAACCGGAGGCAAAGACGCGCAGTAAGCTTCGGATATTGGCAGTCTTATCAGCTTTGTTTGTAAGACTCGAACTCGCGCTCTTTGAAATTCCCCTGAACAGCCAGCCAGAGCGCTGATACTCAATGCAATGCAGCTCACACTTTTCCTTGCCGCTCTGGACCGGACGATAGTTGCCACGGCTATCCCGACTATTTGCTCGCAATTACATTCAGCATCAGGCTACGCTTGGATCGGTGGTGCCTATCTTCTGGCTAATGGCGCTTCCGCACCGATCTGGGCAAAGCTCTCTGATATCTGGGGACGCAAGGTTATTCTACTAATGGCGGTGGCCATGTTCTTCGCAACATCGATCATATGCGCTCTTGCACGAAACATGAAAATGCTTATCGTAGGACGTGCACTTCAAGGTACGGCTGGAGGTGGACTCATGCAGCTTGTCAATATAGTGCTGTCTGATTTGTTCAGTCTTAGGTGGGCAAAGTCCACTCAACAAATGCTAGTACAGCCTCATTGATGGTTCTGATCAGGAGTCGCGCCTTATTCATCGGCCTAATGGAGGTAATGTGGGCTATCGCGGGTGGTGTAGGTCCTGTTCTCGGGGGCATATTTGCTCAGTACGTATCCTGGCGGTGGATCTTCTGGATAAATCTTCCGATATCCGGGGCCACGTTCCTCCTGCTACTACTCTTCTTGGACGTGCATAATCCTCGAACAAATTTCTATGAGGGTTTCAAAGCCATTGACTGGGCTGGTATTCTCTCCATGCTTGGTCTCACCGTCATGTTGCTACTTGGACTAAATTTTGGCGGCGTGACTTTTCCCTGGAACTCCGCCGAGGTCATATGCCTCATCATTTTCGGCTCCTTGTTATCCATCGCGTTTGTCTTCAGTGAGGCGAAGCTGGCAAAGTATCCACTGGTACCTCTGAAGCTTTTGACTAGCAAACACAACGTTGCATGCCTGTTAGTCACATTTGCGCATGAATTTGTGAGTGCTATTAAAGTTCGCTTCTTTCCTCGGGGCCAGACTGACTGGGAGCAATCTAGGCTGTCTTAGCCAACGAGTACTACCTCCCTCTCCTTTTCCAATCAGTCTATGGGGCCTCGCCATCACATTCCGGTGTCCTCATTCTACCTTTCTCGGTCACGCTGGCCCTTGGAGGCGTTGCCACCGGTATCATCATCTACAAGACGGGCCGATACCTGGAATGCATCTGGGCAGGCCTAGTCTTGTACGAGATAGGTAGCGGCCTCTTTGTCAAACTCGATGCCGGGTCTTCGCTAGCTGTGGTACTTGTCTTCCAGCTGATCGCAGGAATCGGTGGGGGTCTCCTCTTCGAGCCTCCATTGATAGCCTTGCAGGCCATGACATCCCAGGAAGACATTGCCACCGCGATAGGGACACTGGGTTTTGTCCGCCAACTTTCTACGTCTTTAGCCGCTGTTATAGGAGGAGTCGTCTTCCAAAATGGCATGGATCTCCAAGGTCCGGAACTGCGCAGTGCTGGCCTGCCCTCTGACGTATTGGCAAAGCTCACTGGAGCAAGAGCCGCCGCAAACGTGGGGGACATCCTCTCGAACCTGTCAGACCCATTGCAGAAACTGGTCGTGAGAGAAGCTTTTGCTGAGAGTTTGAGGAATGTGTGGATCATTTGTACCTGTATGATCTTCTGCGGCCTACTTTTTAGCCTTTTCATCAAGAAGACGAAATTGAGCCGCGAGCATGTGGAGACCAAGACCGGCTTAGCGAAGGCCGATAGATGAAAACTCAACATTGCCTCCATTGTGTGGGTGGGGCAATCAACGAAATACAGTGCGGGAGATAATGTTTGCATGATTATAGGAGATTCGAACACTCATGGACGCGCTCAGGCCATGGAAATGGAAACGGCCACGATGAATAATGTACCTATAGTGGCTTAAGGTACATTAGATATGCAGCCTATTGTACATGCATATACGTACAACACAGATCAATGTCAACAACGGAACCGGCGCCGAGAGATAAGATACAGGGCGAGCGGTTGGGACAGAGACCGAGCTTTGCGGGCTAAACCCCAAGCATGAGCTTCAAGCTGCCACACCTTCGCCAAGACCAAGGTTCACGGTACCTCATTACGTAGAAATACCTTAGAAACTGTCGGAATAATATTACTCCGCTCCGCAATAAGCGGCTTGGCGCTTACTCCTTTATAAAATACCATAGATTAGCTAGCTAGATTCAAAATCAATCCCCAGTTTACCAAGCCTAATAGACACCCTGTAATCAGGTTATCCGGGGTAGGTAATAGGGGATTAAGCAAGCCTACTAATCAGTATAACCTAGCAGCTAGGTTCTACCGACACTGATTAGTTATCAACCTCAGATCAGCAAGGTACAGAAAGAAAATTTCAACTTCAACACTAAACCTCACCTATAATACTAAGCCTCAACTGCAACGCCTAACCTTATAATAACGTAACCAGTAGAAGACGAAGGGATAATAATACCGTTAGGAATCGTCCTTAAGGACCCTAAAAAGTTATTAAGTACTACCCTAAAAATATACGTTACTAAAGTAATAAGCTCCTACTAAAGCTGTAAAGAAGAAGGACGTAATCTATAGATAAACTTCCTCGAAGACTTCAGCGATTAGGACGAAGCTTTATTTAGTAAGGTAAAGAAATATTTACTATAAAGCTTTAGGGAGCTACTTTTTAACCGTAGAGTCTTTATACCTAAGGATAGAACTTATATCTATAAGTACCTAGTAAGGCTAGTAGTCTAACTATAGTCTAATTAGCCTATAGACGTATAAAAGCTAGTAAAGAAGTCTAATATTACCTCTACCTTAGGTAACTCTAACACGCCTAGCACGCCTACCTTAGGAAATAATTTTAACACCCCTACCTTAACCTCAGCTAAAATTAAAATACTAACTAGGACTACTACGCTATCTATATAGTATTGGACGACTTAAGGTTTTGCCCGAATAATTGGCTGTTATTGGTCGCCAAGCACCGAATCATTGGCTGTTATTAGTCGCTAAGGATGTTACCTCACGTGACTCAACCATCAAATTTTTGGGCCGCTTGCAGCTCTGCAGCAGCTCTGTAATAGCTCTGTAATAGCAATACTAGGAGCTCTACTAGCAGCTCTAGAACAGCGATATTGGCAGCTCTAGAACAGCTCTACAACAGCGATATTAGCAGCTTTGGGACAGCGATATTGGCAGCTCTGCAATAGCGATACTAGCAGCTTTGGGATAGCGATATTAGCAGCTCTATAACAGCGATACTAGTAGCTTTAGGATAGTATAATTGGCAGCTCTATAACAGCGATACTAGTAGCTTTAGGATAGTATAATTGGTAGCTCTATAACAGCGATATTAGTAGCTCTATAACAGCGATACTAGTAGCTTTAGGATAGCGAAATTAGTAGCTTTAGGATAGTATAACTAGTAGCTTTAGGATAGTATAATTGGTAGCTCTATAATAGCGATATTAGTAGCTTTAGGATAGTATAATTAGTAGCTTTAGGATAGCGATACTAGTAGCTCTATAATAGTATTATTAGTAGCTCTATAATAGCGATACTAGTAGCTTTAGGATAGTATAATTGGTAGCTCTATAATAGCGATACTAGTAGCTCTATAATAGCGATATTAGTAGCTTTAGGATAGCGATATTAGTAGCTCTATAATAGCGATACTAGTAGCTTTAGGATAGCGATATTAGTAGCTTTAGGATAGTATAACTAGTAGCTTTGGGATAGTATAATTAGTAGCTCTATAACAGCGATACTAGTAGCTTTAGGATAGCGATATTAGTAGCTTTAGGATAGTATAATTAGTAGCTTTAGGATAGCGATATTAGCAGCTCTATAATAGCGTTATTAGTAGCTTTAGGATAGTATAATTAGTAGCTCTATAATAGCGATACTAGTAGCTATATAATAGTAATACTAGTAGCTCTATAACAGCGATACTAGGAGCTATATAATAGCGATACTAGCAGCTCTATAATAGTAATATTAATACATCGCGCTTTCCTAAAAGATTATGTTATTAGCCTTATAGCTAGTTTTGCGCTATTAGTAGGCCCTAGCTAAATTAGGGTCTATATTCTATATTAATTACGGACCCTAAAATCAGCTAAATTAGTAACTTGAGGTAAATAATAGTAGTATCCGTAACCTTAAATTACTGCACTAGGTGTCTATAACGTTAGTATTAATAGTTACTTTACTAAACTAACGTAGCAATCGCGTAATCCTTCTAGAATACGAATTATATACGCTCAGCTAGTATATCGATAATATTAGTAATAGGGAAGTTATCTAAGTTAGATAGTTTAGATATATCCTCTGCTATAGTAGGTTTATTTAAGTTGGATAGTTTAGATATATCCTCCGCTATAGTAGGTTTATTCGAGTTGGATAGTTCGGATATATCCTCCGCTATAGTAGGTATGTTTGAGTTGGATATCTAGATTAGACCTATAGGTAGTATTATCTAAGCTATACGATAATTACTTTTATATTATATATTTAATAGCTATATATTCGATTACTGATAGCTTAATTCCGTTAGGCTTCCTCCTACCTAAGCTTTATACTCTATTAATCTATCTTCTATCCCCTCCGTAGTATCCTTAGTAGCCTACTCCTTAAGTTCTTCTCCTATTAGAGTAATATTTAAATATACTATTTTATTATCTATAATCTACCTTTCTACTAACTTACTCTACTCTTCTATATCTATAATATAATTCTCTTCCTAAAGCTCCTTACTTACTCGCAGGCCGGCCTCCTTACGTATACGCTCGAAGTCCTATATTAAAAATACCCAGATTTCTGTTATATCTATTAAGTTATAACCGTAGGTAAGGGAAGCTAAAAAACTATTATTATTTCTAGACTCTAAATTAGTCTTATTAAAACACCTATTATTAAATAGTTCTTTAGTCTTAATTTTAGTATTAGCTAATAATATATACCTATAATTATATCTTATATATACTATATATTCTTTATCTCTTCTATACTCTTCTTTTTAGCCTATCGCACTAGTATTATCTATTCCTAACTCCTCTAAAACGCTCTAAAAGTCCGGTTAATTCTTTAGATCTTCTAGGGAATTCTTAAATGTATTAGTAACTAGTAGTCGATAGTTCTTACCCTACTTATTTATATAGTAGTAGTCTATTATTTAATAATAAAGTATTCCTGTAACTATCCGTCTTCTAAAATTACCTATATTATACTATACGTTTCTTATATATTCGTATATAGCTTAAGGTTTTATTAGCTTATAAGTTATTCTTTAAGTATTAGGTTAACTTACTACTAACTAATATACCGTCCTATCTCTTAATCCTATAGGAGCTATATTCGTATTCTTCGAATATATAATAAAGCGCTGTTATAACGAAAATAATAGTACTAGTAGGTAAAGGTTTCTATAGATCCGTACTCTTATACCTAAGTCTAATACCGCTTATTACGCTAAAAAAGAAAACGTAATATAGACTTATTATAATTACTAGTACTAAAAAACGACCCTTATCTTAGACCTATTAGCTATATATTTCGTTTTTATTTAAGAAAGAAGAATACTTATACCTTTCTCTAAATCTACGAAAGTAAATTATATATTAAATAGTAGGTTTAATATAATATTCTTCCGGTCCTTAATTATTTAGTATAGCTATTCTACTACTATTTTAATAGTTAATCTTATTCTCCTTATTATAAAACTTCTAAATTCGCTTAGGCTATCTAGAAGCTGCGAAAATATTAGCTAATACGCAGTATTAGATAAATAGGTAGGGGTTTAGGAGTATTAACCTTATAAGCTTCTTTAGGAGTTAGTATATTACTAAAGGTATCTAAATCGCTAATAACTTAAGGCCCCTTTATCCTTTAGAGCTTAGCCTTCTATTCTCTCTATATTCTTATTATAAGGTTACTTAGAGCTACTAGGTCTTATTCTAGCTATAGTAATAGGCTATTAGTATTATTACTACTTATAATCTTAGAGATAAATATAGGCTTCGTTACGTAGAAGATATATTAATATTCCTATAAGGAATAGTATCTTTGCGCTTAGCGACGCTTAGAACTACCCTAAGTAATAGGTCCCGCCGCCTCCTCTATAGCCGCCTCCTTATATTTATCTTTAGGTTTAATATCGGATATATATATAGGTATAGGTAACGAAGTCGATAATAGTCTAGGCTATATCCTTTTAGATAATAGAACTCGATCGTTAGGATTAGATAATCGTCCTATAGTCGTAGTACTAGAATTCGGCCGCTTACGCTATATAGGTAGTATAGTACGGGTTGGCTATCGCTACTTATATTATACCGACTATAATAATTAGTTAGTATAAGACCTATATACTAAGGTATATATACTATTAATCTATCCTTCCGTCTACTAATTATATTCTCTTTCGATTTTTAATATTTCCTACTAGTATATTTAAACCTATCGGTTATTATCTATTAGGGTATTTAGGTAGATCGTCTAGCACGCTAGCTATTCTACTTTATATATAAAGATATTCGGTGTTATTATCCCTATACTATCAGCTATTTCAGCTATATTTAATAAATACGCGTCTCTAATTTATTATTTACTAAGCTGCGTTAGTAGTTCCTAGTATTAGTATTCCCCTAAGGACCTCGTTTTATAGTATAGTTCTATATTATTTCCTTCTTTCTATATTAGTATATTAAATATACGCGTAATATTAATAGGTAACTTACGGTCTTCTTTTAGGTAATACTTATATCGCTTTATAATATAGTATTAATCTTAGATATTAACGGCTACGTCAGTTTATACTATATAGTTAATAGGTTATATCTATTATTATATACTAATTATACTTATAATAGAGGTCTGATTTATTATATAAAAGCCTATTTTTTCTATCTCCTAAATATAAAGTTATCTAACGGACCGAATATAGGAGTAGAGGAAAGTTATACGCCTATAATAATAGTAGGTACTAGTTTCTTCGTAGGGCTAGTTATAGGGTTATTAGAGAGTATATTAATATTATTAACGCTAGTTATCTTTAAAGAGACCTCTTCTTTATATATTTATTTAGAGGTATCCTCGCTAAGGTTACTATTATATCTTTAATATTTCCTAAGCTCTACTACTCTATTACTCTCTTTAATACTTCTCTTAGGCCCTAGCTGCTTTTCTTTAATAGCCTTAATCTACTAATATATTAATACTTAGAATAAGTTACTTAGTTTAAAGCGTACCTTTCGCTTATTCGCTTTAGTCTCCTAAGCTTTTTTAGTAGCTACCGCTCGTTCTACCTTTATCTTAGCTATTATTAGAAGATTTTTGTTATCTATTTAATATATATAAGGGTCTTCGCTAGTAACGAGGTGGTATAAGGTTATTAAGGAGTATTATCTATAATAATATAGCTAGCTATAGGTGGCTAGACGGGTAAGGTCCTTAGGGAAGGAGGTAAAGTTTTTTAAAAAGGGGAGGCTTCTTTAGCGTATTATTATCGTATTATTTTAATTAATATTAAATTAGCTTAGAGTTTATTAACTAAGTTAAATAGAAACTTAGCTAAGTTAGACTAACTTCTATCTAACTTAGATAGAATTCTATCTAAGTTAAATAAAACTATCTAAGTTAAACGAAATTTTCCTACCTTTTCGAATAGTTACTACTATAACTATACCTCTAGCTATAGTTCCCCTACGTAAGACGAATATCGCTATTTTATTTATATCCTTAATAAGTATACGCTGCCTCTACCCTATTAGCCTAGGACCTTAAGACCTTAAATACTACCTACTTAAGCGTCTATTAATAAATATATACGGAGCCGGACTTACTAGATTCGCTATAGTATATTAATAATATATACTTTACCGCCGGCTCTTAAGTTATATAGGTATGATATAGAGTTATATTATTAGCTTAATTAATTAAATCAGTTCTTTAACTTAGTTAATAATAATTAGATACCTCCTTCCGTTTATAAGACGTCCTATAAAGAGAATCTCTACTAGTAGATATATATTAAGCTGGCGGAACTATATCCTCTATAGTAGCGATAGTATTTAGATTTATTAGAGATAACTAATTTAGGTTAGGGAAAGTAGTAGGTAGTATTAGCTAGGTCTTTATAGTATAATTCTAGGATATAAATATTATATTAGTAGTCTTAAGTCGAATAGTATAGTTTCTCTATACTCTCTAATTTAAATAACGGGGTCTACTATTTATAGTATTTAAACTAGTCCTTAAATTTATACCTTCTATCTTTACTATTACTATTAATTAACCCGCCTAAAGTATTAAATCCTATAGTACTATATCTAGTCTATATCTATATTTATACTTCTAGAGGTATAGGTAAGGGGGGAATAAAATAATTATAGTTTCCTTATTAGTATATCTATATAAATAATTTATCTCGCTTTTTGGAATATATAGTTAAGCTATACCGTAGCTATTTACTAGGAAAATACTTTTTAAACTACTAAAATAAGGTTAGTATATAGTTAAGGTAGAATAGCGGAGGAGATATAGACTTACTACCGCTAGAATATATATAATAATAGGAGAGCTAGTAAATATAACTAGTTTCTCTAGTCGCCCGTAGAGATCTTCCCCTAATAAGTTAATTAACTCTTTAAGTTTTACTAACTTCGGTA